>JAMPIV010018165.1:0-357013 GCA_024509875.1 Oreohelix idahoensis
AGTCCAGGATTATAGGGCACTGTGTCTATGGCTAGCATAATATTAAACACAGCTACCAGGAGGTACAAGAGAATAAATGCAGCAAATGACAGCCAGACTGTACACCCATACAAGATATGGACTCATATCTTGGCAGCAACGTGACAAAGTGGGTGGAAAAGACAGTGGTATCAAAATAAGGGTATAGAATGTTGATTGCATAGCAGTGGGAATTATATGGAAGTCAAAGGAAATATAATGATATTCTTCAGTCTGTATTTTCCTTATTAGACTCTTTGTATCACCAAGAATTGAAGTAAGGTGCCAGTTGTCATCATCTAAGGCAGTGGTTCTCACTGTGGGCCGCACCACAGTAAGATGGTAAAGTCCTTTTTTCCGGCTAACAGCGACTATGAGGGGGCCACAGAAATAAATGTGGGTCAGAAGGGGGCCATGAGCAGAAAAAAGGTTGAAAACCCCTGATCTAAGAGCTGTTGCTCGCGACTGATGTTTATATTGGGTAATCTTCTTCAGTACTGCCTATAAGATCCTGGTTGCCTTGATTTTCTCTTCCATCATTCTTCTCCATCTTCCACTGTGGGTTCCAGTCAAGATCATATCTGATTATACAGTTCTGTAACCTTTTATCCGAACACCCAAAACCCGAAATATTCTGAAAATTTAAAGTTTCTGTGGGTGATTTTCAAAGTACATTTAGGATAACTTTGGGCGATTTTCGAACACATATTGGGCAACTTTGGGTTACTTTTCTAACACAATTAGGGTGACACCTGGAGAATTTCAGTTTCTGAAACAGAGCTGACCCCAAGGGTTTCAAGTAAAAGACCTGTACTGTTTAGCTGTTTATGAAGGTGTGTCCTGTCCATCCCCCCACTTTCTCTCTTTGATCTCCAGCTGTGTTGGCTTTTTGTCTGTGTGTGTAATTATATCTTGACTATTTCATACAGAGCATGCCACTGAGGCATCTGTTTATGAATGTCAGGAGCCATGGTTCCCAAGCCTTTTTTTGGTGATGACCCCATGTTTGTACTGTTTTACTCCCCTCATACTATAGAGCATATCATTTCTTTTTTTTTTTCTTCTTATTTTTCTTAAACCTCCCCACAACTATACAGAAGTATAGTAAGGGGTCGCAATCCTGGGTTTGGGAACCACTAGTCTAGAGTTTGTACATGGTATTGTTGGTGACCTGCTGTGTTTCTAAACCACATTGTGTCACAGATTTTACTGTTGTGTTGATCTGCTTCATTTTGTTTTTCTCTGGGAAGGAGCTGAAGAGTTCCACATTGCTTGGGGAGTGATAGAAGTTAAAGCTGGCTTTATTAATCCTTTCTGGCACCGACATCCTGATTTGTTCCTCCTTCTTTTTCAGTGTTGCTTCCAAAATAGATTAAACTGTGTGCTTTTTCAGTCATTTAGTCATTGATTTTTATTGAATCTGTTTGTTCATTTTTTATTCTCATGTCCTTTTTTTTTTTAACATTAAAATGTAACCTTTTTTTTTTTTAGTATCACATCATTAGGAAGCCACTGGTTTATATTCTAACCTACAAAAAATGCATCGAGGCATATCTAGCTAGAGTCCTCCTTATATGACCACCAGCTAAGCACAATGCTACAATATTCAAATATAGAAGTGAACCTGTCTTTGAGGCTAATTACACCCTCATTGACTCTTGAAGTCATGCACACGCTTCCAGGGATTCCCCCTCTGATGAAACGTGTTGAGAAAGCAGCATTGCACACTAAGCTTGGAGGATTCACTTAAGACCCAGACGTAAATCTGGCTTTTTACCTGGTTGTCTACGTGCAGACCTCACGGGAGAAGGGGAACGACTAAGTAAGTAAGTCTACGTGCAGAAGGATCTCACAATAGGCCCATGATGGGTAGGGAGAGCTGAGGAATGGCTCTGTATAGGACATGACCATTCCTTGGGTGAGCCCAGAACAAGATCACAGTATTTTAGCTCTGCATATTTGGAGAGCCCCTTGGATGGCGGGAAATGCACAGTTTTTCCCCGCACTTCTTCCTCCTCACTTGGGACCAGATTTGATGATCCTTTAAATGCCAACCAAGCTGGAGAAACTGGAGCACATGACTTAACTCGTTTTGGAATGGCGGAAAAGCCTAGAATGACAGTGATCAAGAAGTCTACATTGTGGTATTGGCTGCAAAAGAGCGAGAAGCCCAGCAGTGCTAGTTAAACAACAACAACCCACGCACAAATAAAAACAACTGCCCTGTATCTTCTCTCTTTGTCATCTTCAAACTCTTTTTCCTTCAATCTATCCTGTTGTTCACGATATATTGCAGCTTTCATCTTCTCATAACATGCTCAAAGAAGGTGGATTGTTTCCTTTTATTGTGAGTAATAAGCCTCCTTCATTCACTGGCTTCTTTCAGGACAATCTCTTACAATTTTTAGCTGCCCATGATATTATATTTCTTTTGTAAAACCACATCTCTGTAACCTCTAGTGCTTATCCTACTTGTATACTAATTGTCCATGACTCATTTCCATATGTTAGGATTGCCTCTTTATAACACTAAATAATTCTCTTCAGTGGGATTAATCTATTTAATTTTTAAATAAAATTATGCTTACAGAGATTCTAAGGTGCGCCTGCAGCTGAACAAGGACACCGAAGGCGTGATTGTGGGACTTGATGACTATGGATTTCTATCAGTTCGCACACCAGATGGCATTATCAGTGTCCAGCCTGACGGGAATTCATTCGACATGTTGCACAACCTTATACATCTTAAACCCTAGTCCCTGAGATTTTGTTCCATAAACTACAGGCAGGACCAAACTCTTCATTTTGGACAAGCCATGATCAGTGTCAGAGGAAAGATTAGTGTACTTATATTTTGTAGTCATTTGCTGTATTGACCAATACTGCCATCATTATTATAATAGTTCTTGTTGCTCCTTATCGAGCACGGAGCCACCCTGTAGCTGGTGCCCTTACAGGAAGCCTGCACCAAGAATTTACGTGCTCCTGCAATGGTGGTAGTAATTCTTCATATCTTTCACAAAAAACATATAAATTTGTGAAAGATATAACAGATTACGGATTAATTATAACTGGCTATCCATTTTTATTCTATGCAATAGAATTTATGGAACATTTATTATCTGTTCGTTACTGCAATTAGTAACAATTAATAGAAAGTGAATTCCTTGAAACTTCTTTTTTTTTAATTTGCTTCACATGTTTTATGATTTGAAGTCATAACTGAATATTAGTTGTTTAGCCCAGCAAGAGCTTACCTTTGAATCAAATATTCTTTGATAAGTTTAAACACAATGGACCACAAGGTCTTTATATTTGGACATGCCCTTAATATTACTAACGGGTATTGAGATAAGACTAACTATGTTCGCATTGTAAGAAACATATTTATCAGTCTGTTAATTTTGTTGCACTGACTAATACGTTTGCACTGGAAGGAATGTCACATGACATACATATGGTGGTGGTCTCTCTGATTAATGCCTTCATTTTCTTAAACAAAAGCATCAAGTGGTAGAATGGTTAGAGCGCTTGCTTCGTGAGGCAGAGTTACCAGGTTCAAAAACAGGTAGCATCAGGCCCCCAGTCTACCTAGCTGTGAATGGGTATGTGACTCTGGTCTTGAGTTAGGGAAAGCAAATGCAGAGGGGAAGAGACCTAGTCACCCTGCCTTATAAAGCTAAAACCTAGTATTGTGAAGTCTCAAACACTTCACTCCCCTGTGGCAGCATCTGCCATGGGACTAATTTTACCTTCTTAAAAAAGCCTTTCTTGCCAAAAACACTGAGCCTTATTTTCAAAGACCGTTCTTTCTTACATTATTCTTTACCATAAATTTACCCTTTATACTTCTTTACCATAAATGTATCCATTACACATGCCCTGCTCCCTTGCACAAATACCCATCACATAAAAGAAATGTGTTTCTTCCACAAGTCCTTATTTATTATACATTCCTATTTTCTTTGTTAATGCCTCAGCGTTAATAGCAAAAAGACAGAAGTAATGGTCGTCTCATAGAAAATGGCTTCCCCAGAATGCTTTCAAAATAAATGGAACAGTTTTAAAACAGGTCAATAGATTCAAATACCTGAGCGCATTAATGGCAGATGGAAGGTGCATCTCAGAAGTGAAGAGCAGAATAGCTCAGGCAAAAACAGCATTCTATAAAATGAAGAGTATTTTATGCAACAGTTCTTATCAATGGATGTGAGGAAGAGAGTTCTTCAGTGTTATATAGAACCAATCCTGATGTATGGAAGTGAGTCATGGGCAGTTAGTAAACAAGTAGAGAAAGCACTAGAGGCCACAGAGATGTGGTTTTACAGAAGAATGTTAAAAGTACCATGGACAACCAAAAAGAGTAATGAGGATGTCCTGAAAGAGGCCAATGTGCAAAGGAAACTTATTTCACAAGTTAGAAAGAAGCAATCCACTTTTTTTAAAAATGTTATGAGAAGAGGAAAGCTGGAAGATATTGTAATAACAGATAAGATTGAAGGAAAAAGAGATAGAGGAAGACAAAGAGAACAAATAATGGACAGTTTGACATCGTGGCATAGAAGGAGGTCAGCAACAAAATTGATAAATTGTACTGGAGACAGGAAGTTGTGGAGAAACATAGATCTCCTACACCACTATGCATGGTACTTGATGATGATGATGATTTTCTTTGTCTTGTCTTGGATCCACCATCACTGATCGTTAGCTCTTGGTGATCTTTATTTTCTTTTTGATAGTCCTTGTCCAATACACTGGTCCTGTGTGCAACCAGTCTATATTCCTCCTGTGTTGTTGGTGTTTAACTAGGGCTGCTGAGCTTCTCACTCTTTAGCAGCCAATACCAAGTTGGTATTAACTACACTGTATATCTAGGCTTTTCCTGTGGCTTTTCTGTTGTTCTGAAACATGTTGAGTTGAAGTCATGAGCTCCTGTTTCTCCAGCTTGGCTTGCATTTAAAGGATCGTCACATCTGGTCCCAAGCTAGGAGTAAGAAGTGTGTGGCATACTGTGCATTCCCTGCCATCTGAGGGGCTCTCCAACTATGCAGATCTAAAATACTATACTCTGATTCTGGGCTATCCCAAGGAATTGTCACGTCCTGCACAGAGCCACCTCTCAGCTTCCCCTGCTTAGCACTGGGTCCACAGTTAGATCCTTCTGCATGCAGTCAACCACGTCAAAGAATTACACCTAGGGCTCAAGTGACTTCTCCAAGCTTAATGTGCAATGCTAGGTTCTCAACAAGTTTCACCACAGAGGGAATCCCTGGAAGTGTGTGGATGATTTCAAGAGTCAATGAGGATGTAATTAGCCTCACAGACATTGGTTCACTTCCGTGTATGTATATTGTAGCATTGTGCATAGCTGGTGGTCATACAAGGTGCATAAAAGACAAGAAAATTCATAACAGACCAGGGTAATTGTGAAATATTTATTAGTCTTCCATCACCTTTCACTTTTTTTTTTTTTTTTTTTTTTCATATATATTCTTGAGAATATTTGTTAAACATATTTTTTTTTTTCCACATTACAATGAATATTGTTTTTTCCTTTCATTCTCTAAAGAAAACATTGCCATTTAATTATGTGATAAAGCTTGATTATTTAAACAGTCCCGTGGGTGCTTCATTTTTAGGGGATTTTTTTCCTCTTTATTTTTTATCTTTAAAATTATGATGAATTATTTTCATATTTCCATGCATATTTTATACATATGTGGCTAATTCCCATTAAATCAGTAACATGTTGGTTTATTTGACATTGAGAGAAGCACGAGAGCTCATCATTGTTTTGAAAATGTAGGTGTGGTGATTTTATGTATTTTATTCAACTTGAGTTTCTCTGCCATAAAATGGAATAGGTTGCATGTGTTAAAAATGTGAATACATTTAAAGCTCATTAGAAACAAATGTAAGCGTGCATAAACTTTTAACAACTTGTTTACTTTGATTGACAAAAAAAGGTGGCCCCGTAGCAGATACTGTCGTAGGGGAGTGGTATTAGGTCAAGCTTCTTTAATTTGATGTTTTTGGTTTGGGTTTTTTTATTAAGGACAATCTGTATTGTACATGGATGATTCCATCAGTGCTTCGATCTCCACCCTTAGATCATACAAGGAGAATCTCAGCACAGTGCGTGAACTCTGTAGCATTAGCGAGTATCCCAATACAGAAATCACACATCCTATTTTTCGCCCTTATCCGAGAAGGCTAGGCATCCGATCTCACTACTACCCATGAGATCGGGGGGGGGGGGAGTATGACATCATTAGGACCCACTGGTTCGAAAAAAATTTCAATAGAAAATATTCCCTGTACTGTGAACCGAACCCGGTACCTTTAGAATTAGAGGCGGGCGCCATACCTGTTAGCCACTCCTACCCCAAATCTTTAATTTACAAGTATTTAACAATTGCATAGAGCTTTGAGAGACCTTCCTTGTGATAAAAATAGATTAGTTGATCAGAAAATGCTCTAGGGGGGGGTCTCTGTCGAGACACAGAAAGAATATGCCTACTGCTTACTCTAGCATATTGTACGAGGTGACTAATATGAGTTTGTATGATTGGAAACTCTATACAGAGCGATACAACAGGAGGCAATCTGATCATCAGAAGTCGTCCCCCCATAGATCAATTGTTTCGGCCCCTTATTCTCCTTTACACAATAAGGGGGGCGGGCCCACCTGGGTCATGACTCCCAAGTGTCTCCGCCTCCTATTGACTTGTGAAGAAAATGAACCCGTTCCACCTTGGTTGCAGCTTTAACTCTTTGACTCCATAATTATTTTCCACCCTGTGCTGTAATTATTTTTTTGAGGAATTCTAAACAGTGAAGTGTACTGTCTTTTAGTGTATATTTTATGTTAATCTTTTCTGTGAACATGTACTTATTATATACCAAACTGTAGGGAAATAGATAGAGAATTGTAATATATAACGTCTTTGGTAGTATTAACACAAGTATATTCGGTATACTTAAAACATTTTGCATGTAAAATTGAAAAGCACTAAAAAGTTAACAGTAGAATACGAGATTACCAAAGACAAATTACTGTTGTAGACAGTAAAACTTTCTTTTTAGTCTTCAAACATCAAGGTAATCCATTTACAAAGTGAAAAAACATTGCTTATGGCCACAGTTAGTACATTTAGTGTTATTCACACCAGTTTTTACTGTGGTCCCTTATAAGAAAAAAAATAAATTATGCAATCTTGCATTACGTAATTTTCAAACAAATAAGAAAACATCATATAAAAACTTTTTACATTTGTTTAATGTTTTAATAGTATCCCTAGCTTCATCTTCTACCTAGGACTAGTGATTAGATGTTACCATAGGTCTAGTTTTGTTGCTTTTCGATAGGCCAGAAAAGAACTACGACCATTCATCAACTAAATCTAATGTGTCTAGCTTTTCTGCACCGATTCCGTTTTTTTGACAACAAACTGTGACTACAAAACAATCATCATCAAAATCAGCAATGTTTCTAAGTAGTTTGACACAATTATTCGCTTAGGAGACTTAGAAAACGTAAATATAAAGCGTGATATATTTCTGTTGCAATAACAACGAAAAACGCAAACACGCGAATCGTCACACAAATTGTGATAATAACATCAAAACAAGCAAACACGCGCTGCTTAAGTAAAATTAGTTGTTTAAATAGTAGCGGAAGTCATTCTACGAGTTTTAAAATATAAACTACATTAAACGGATGATTTTTAGGGTTTATTCGTGATAAACTAAAAACAACGCTCTAACTTTTGTGAGCGGGCACGGCGCGTTGCATTTAGTGAGCATTGGTCTGGAGTTAAAGCTTGCAACCTAATTATGTAAAACAAATAGCTACAAAAACCATAGCTGCAAGAGCATGTGATTGCTTGGTGCCAGGCTTCCTGCAATAAGACTAGCTACACTGGTGGCTCCAAGCTTCCTGCAATAGGACTAGCTACACTGGTGACTCCAAGCTTCCTGCAATAGGACTAGCTACACTGGTGGCTCCAAGCTCCAAATGGAGATAACAGAAAAAATGTTATCAGAAAATGCTGACATGTTATTTGTTTTGTGAGAATATGTCACATATTTTTCACTCGACCAGTATTTTTTTCTATGTGTGGCCATGTAGGTTGGTTATGTGCATCTGTTATTTACAGAAATGGAAGATAACTGTGCAAACTGGCATGATACAAAATGATTGTTGAGGGGTGATAGTGATGTGTGCAAATTTGATGTAAACAAGTTACTAGCAGTGACTAAAAGAAGTTGCTTTTTAGTTGAATTTGAGCTAATGAGAAAGGATTAGTGTATGTGTTTAAGATATTCTGCATATATTTCACTATGGTTACTGCTTTTGATATTCTACATATGTTTGACTATAGTTACTGCATTCGATATTCTGCATGTCTCACTATGGTTATTGCATTCGATATTCTGCATATGTTTCACTATGGTTATTGCATTCGATATCCTGCATATGTTTGACTATAGTTACTGCATTCGATATTCTGCATATGTTTGACTATGGTTACTGCATTCGATATTCTGCATATGTTTGACTATAATTACTGCATTCGATATTCTACATATGTTTGATTATAATTACTGCATTCGATATTCTGCATATGTTTGACTATCGTTACTGCATTCATAAGGTAGATCTTATTACATTATTGAAAAGGCTGTTAATATTTAAGGTGATATAATTGTTGCGTTAGCTATGTCATGTAGGTTTGTGAAACTTCAGAGTAGGTAATCCATATCTGAATAAACAGGGAAAAACCCAGCCACAGAACCCACTGGCATGAACTTGACTGGTTTTTGGAGAATGTCTTGGTTTGTAGGTTCTCCCTGTCTGAATTAGCAGGAAAAAATCCAGCCAGAAAATCCACTACCATGGACTACACTGGGTTTTGAAGAATGTTACTGCATTTATGGTTCCACACTTCATAAGACATGAATGATAGAATCAAGTGATTCTTGAACTAAACCATGTGACTAGCACAAAGACATTTTATTTATAATTTGGATCTCACATTTTTTTTCTCTTCAGTGTCTATAAAACTGCTAAGTCCACAATACTATGGTCAACAGCAACATGTTCAAACAACCATAAATGTGGCCATAGGGGGGATCAAACGAGTATGTTAGTTGAGTGGGAGTAGTTTTCCACGTTTGCATACGAAGCTTCATGCAGCAAATCGGTCCTCATGTGTTAACTGATGTTTTTTTTTTGTAACTCGAGAATCCTACCTATATTTCTTATCATGAAGACTTTCTACCTTTAAAAATTATTTACAGGCCATGAAAAAAAATTTTTTTTTAAAAACCTCACTATCAAGCACTGCTAAATTCTTTTCAAGAAAATGTTTTTGTATAGAACTAAAGTCAGGTCACGTAAGAAAACAAACTGAAGTATTTTTTCCTGCCCATTTTCTTGAACTTCAGAATACATTTTGCATTGAAAGTCAATGTAACGTTTATTTTCCATGCTATATGTCATTTTATCTTTTTCTTTTCTATCACCACAGGTGATTTGACTGAAATAAACAGGAAAGCCTGGGTCCAAAATGAAGACAAGACACAATACAGCTTAATATAACCTTAACGTGATCAAAATAAAAATTGAGAAAGGGTAGTGAATGGAGACTACTCCCAAATTGCTAAAGAATTTATGTAATACTATTTGAAAATGTTCATTTATCTATAAATGTTAGCAGAACCCTGGTTGGATGATACACAGGTTGCTTCAAAACTTAACTGCAGTTACACTATAGACCTGATGTAAAGTGACTCGATAGAGGTCAGAGGTTGGGCCCCAATTTTGCAAATTGCCCCCATTTCACCTGCTTCAAATTTAAATGATTCATGAGTTGATCCCACGCATTACCCAGTTTGGTGAACAAATTGCACTGTTACAGTTTTTTAATATGTTTTATTTGCACGATGTTAATTTGTAGAACCCTGTTAGTATTTTTAATTCTGATATTAATGACTGAGTGCACATATTTTTTAACTTTCCATATTTGCATCCAGTGATGAATACGTTTTTGTCATTTAGCAATAAAAACACAAAACATCCGAGTGATATCTTTATTTTCAGCTTCAAAAATAAAAGATGTACGTTATCATCTTTTATTTATTTTCACTCATTCACGTGCTGATTTCTGTGAAACGATAAATTTACGTAACAATAATGAAATTTAATACAACGCAGACTCACTTATATTGCATCGCCAAAATTTGGACTCCACCATCCACGTTCTGTCGGGCCTATAATGTATCTTCAACTTCATTTAAAGTTGACTTTGAAGAACGTATGAAGTAATCTGAACCCACACCAAAGTCTCAGTTGTTCTCTCCATCCACTTCATTGATGCAACACATTTTTTTTCAACCATCTAATTTTAATGCTCATTTATATGTTTTATTTGCATCCTTAAAACATGTCCCAGACCAGGGGTTCTCAACCTTGTTATGCTCATGGCCCCATCTAAGCCTTATTTACCTGTATGGTCTCCTCCTCCTTTCCCCCCCCCATTACTCACTATTAGCTAGAAAAAGGTACTTTACCATCTTACTGTAACCCCCCCCCCCCCCCCCCCCCCCCCCCCATTACTCACTGTTAGCTAGAAAAAAGGTACTTTACCATCTTACTGTGCCCCCCCAGAAATATGGCATGGCCCACGTTGAGAACCACTGCCCTAGACAGTCTTCTCTGTTTTGTTTTCATAAAGGTCGTGAACCCCTGTATATTTAGTCATTTCTGCATCAGATTTTTTTTTTTCATCATAGAATCCACCAGATTTTTTAAAGGTATCATAATAATAAGTACTTTTAATTTTCATAAATTAGCATTATAATAAATACTTTGAATTTTTATAACTGGCTATTTTATATATTTTGAATTTTCATAACTGGCTTTAATTTTATTTTTTTATTTTTTAATGCTTATTTTCAATTCTGCTTTCTGCGCAAAAAGTTTGAAAATGTAGTAAATTTTGTTTAGTTTACATTTTATGTATCGTCATCAACATTATCACCTTTTCGCTTCCTACAGAATATAGAGTCGTTACTGCCAACTGCCCTCCCCCCCCCACCCCTTGCAGGAAGCCTGTATCAAAGCACATGCTCCTGCTGCGGTGGTTTCTGAAGCACTTTATGTTTGATGATGAGGTTGCCAACCCCATGCACAACCTCACATTAGTTGCCTTTTACAACCTGCCTGATGGAAGAACATATGGAGAAATCAAGTCCAACACGAAAATAAGAATCTTCCACTCAAATGTCAAGTCCATCCTATTGTATGGCTCTGAGACATGGAGAGCAACAAAAACAACAACCAAAAAGCTACAGACTTTTATAAACGGGTGCTTGCGTAGAATAGAACGACTGAAATGGTATGACAGAGTCACAGATGTGGAATTGATGACAAGAACCAGACAAGTGCCAGTGGAACAAGAGTTGAGAAGAAGACGCTGGCGATGGATGGGGGACACATTGAGGAAACCTGTTGATAGCATTACAAGGCAGTCCTTGTTCTGGAATCCACAGGGAAAGAGAGGACTGGTAGACCAAAAAACACATGGAGAAGAGAACTGGATACAGAGGTGAAAATGGTGAGGAAAACAAGGAAAGAACTTAAGCAGATGGCACGAGACAGGAAGACTTGGCATGTGTTTGTTGAAGGCCTATGCTCGTCTGGGAGCTAAAGGGTATTGATTGATTGATTGATTGATTGATTGATGGGGCAGTGTCCCCCCATGTAGTTCCCAGGGGCCTCATATGAGACAAAGAAAGATTAGGACTACTTGAGGCCTGTCGTACAAGGTGACTTCATCGTATAAAACAAGTTGCTATAGAAACCACTGTTTCAGTAACATGTGAATGCTTGCTGCAGGCTTCCAGCAAGGGGGGACCAGCTGGAACTGGGGGCCCCATGCTTTATAGAGAGCAAAAAGGAAAGTGATAATGAGGAGAGAGCAGAAGTCTTATTTTTAATTTGTCTTGACAGAGACAGACCCCCCGCCCCCCCCCCCCCCCCCCCCAGGGAACCACATGGGGGCTCATTTTATATACTGATGATCTAAATACCCAAAAGTACTGTAGACGGGAAGTTGTGGAGAGACATGATCACCTGCATGACAAGGCATAGTAGTTGATGATGATGATGTTGATCTGAATACCACTGGTTTTTCTTATTCTCACATTAATTTCCATTTACGTTGACAAAGCTTTTTAAGACCACGAAAGGTCATGCGTCATCTGAAAAAAAAAATGTTGCCTCTTGTCACCTTTATCTGTTCTGCATTTCTGGCAGTTATAGAATAATGTTCTCTTTGAAATTTGCTGAGGGAGACTGAGCACCTATAGGTTTGCCCGGAGTGCAGTGAGGTCGATTCTGATCAACAACAACATTAGAATAATGCTTTCAACTTATCCTCATTTTTATTCATGTTTTTTTTTTTCAATGTTTTTAATTGTTGCTTATAGTTAGACCCATAGCAATAAGAATTATTGCTCACAAATTATATATTTATATTTTGTTAAGCACTTTGTTAAGTAGGCCATACGGCTGCTGACCTGGCAAAATTAAAAAAATTAGGAAACTGCCCACCACAAAAATATTTGTAGAATGTGTGATTCCTGGTGCTACAGAGTGCTGAGATCATCCTTTGTGATGTAAAGGAACACTGATGGAGTTGTTAGTGTGCAGTGAAGATGGTCCTTAAGACTCAACTAAACCTAAACATTCTGGCTCAGTGATGTGTGTATTAGACTCCCATATTTTGTATTGACCATAAATGTACACAGCCAGCCTATAATAATAAATAATAAATTCTTTAAGCGCCAAACACGGCGCATAAGGCAGAAACCAGTGCTCTCCAGGTTGTTCGTTGTGACGCCACTCCTCTTAGCTCTTGCACATTATTTAGGCCCAACGTTCTTCCTTCTCTTATTATTGTTCTTCTGAGTGTTTCTTTTGGTCTTCCTTTTTTCCGCTTACCCTATGCCCATGAAAATATACAGGGTGATTGAAAAGTTGCTCCTTATTTTCAATCTTTTTTTATTTGTAGAAACAAAACAAAATAAAATAAAATCTAAAATGGCCAATAAACTGACATTACAAGAGACAGGAAAAATAGCTGCTTGCTATGAGATATTGTGTTGAACAGGCTGGATCTCACTTTGAGTTGTAATGTTAAATGTGAGAAAACATTTTATGTAACAAAGTGGGATTCTTTTTAATTTGAGATTTGTTTCGTATAACTTAGTTGGTTAAGAACAATAAATCATAATTTTAAAATAGTTTTCAAATAACAATATGTATTCATAGCTGTCATGAATGTATATGTGTCCTGATTCAAATACAAATGGAACCAGGAATCACAATCAATTTTAATTACAAGTTATATGTACAGAATTTATTAATATGATTATTATAGTGACATATATTATTAATGGTATCCTATGTGTGTCAGTTGTGTAGTGGTAACATGAGGTAATACTGGTTTTGTTTTGTTCAAGCTCTGTTGGTATTTGTCATCATGACTTCAATAGTTTGTTTCTATGGGAACTAGTATTGGAGATGTTCTCAGTTCCTGGTATTAAAACAATTTAATTCCCCTCTTAATTTTAGTTTATACTGTCATTTTAAGATGGGGGTACATAATGTTGAGCTCCATGGCCACACTCTCTTATCTTGCGTGATGACTGCAGTAAAAGACTCCTCTGCTCGTTAACTGTAATGAGTTCTGGAGCCACCCCACTGGTTGCTATATGGACCAAGGAGTATGCTGTCCACTTCTGGCTTCAGCAAAGCTCTGACCAGGTGCTGCTCAATAACTTTAAGACCACGGTCCCTGAAACAAGAAGGTTGTACCTTCTACGTCAGAACTAATTTACACTCTAGTTCTACACTGAGCACAATACATCACAAACATTGAGTTCAGAGCGTTAGGCCAACTGTCAGCTTCATCTGAAATACCTTATACCAGTATTTCCCTCTCTAATGGTTACTACGCCTCTGCAATTCCAGCATTATTTCTTTCTAGTTAATAATCTAGGTGTCAGTGTACTGTTTGGCCATTCCATGCAGTTGTACTTTCCTCCGACACCCTCTGTTCAGGCTGGAGCCTATAGGCTTTACATCATGTTCGCTACTGAACCACACATATATATAGACATAAATTATCAATTTACATTCAATTTTCATTAAAAGATATTGAATATTTCAAGCTTACCACAATTCATGGAAATAATAATAAACAGTTTCGTTGACTGGCAATGAATATAGCACAACTCCGATCTGCCGATGTCCCAGGCTTTATTTTATAAAAAATATACACTGGTGCTCAACGTACTGCTTCTTAGTAGGTTTATTACAAGATGTGGCGATGAACAGACGCTCTGAATTGTGTATATTCGCAGCTCTAACCAATGAAACCCTGTCCACACATCTTTTCAAAAAAATACTCCTACTCCCGTTTCCCCTGACAACGAAAGATAGTATTTATAGTCCGACCAATCGTGTTTAGTCTTTCATTTGTTGCGCTCCAATCACATAGGAGTTAACATGGTAGGCTATTTCCGTACGTAATGTTTTTTCAAACACGTTATAAAAAAATTTTATGAACAGAAATGATTTCATGCTGTCAGGCACCCCCACTATTTTATTTTGGCCATAACTTGGTAATTCCTAGACTATTTGCGTAACGTTTTACATATTCTTTGTCAGCAAACCCTAAGGAACCCAAATATATATATTTAATAGAGCTAATATGCTGCTTTCAAAATATGCAATTTCTTCTACCTCCTGTTTCGAAGATGTGCTGTCTGGGTACTGTAATGTTTTCAAACATAAACCCATCTATTGTCATCTTTCCTAATAAGCGTTTTTCAGGATTTTAAAACCTAACTCTGGGAAGGGTAGTGAATTTTATCACTGTCGATTTGAAATAAAGTTAGTGCATGTGGCCTTACACGCATGATGGCAGCAATTGTGTATCGCGCGACGCGTGTTTAGTGTTGCACGTGTTCGGCTTTATGCCTCTCCCTTCTCTCTATCCTTTAGTCCATCTGTCTTTATTTACGCCGTGTATAAAATGGAATGAATGAAATATTAAAATTAGGTCATTGATCAGCTTGCGTATCTCAATGTTTTTCCAAGAAATACAGCACACGTTTCATTGAAGAAAGCGGGTAATAATACAGTAGGCTTTTACTATCAACGTGAAAGCGTTACAATTTGCCGACGAAGTAGAAAACAAGGGGGATTTCGAGTACAGTCATTGTGACAGCACTGTTCTTTACCATTCTTCTTCCTTTTATTAAATTTATTTGTTAGGCTTTGCATTTACGTTTTAATTTATATATGGGGATTAGAATAATTCACGACAGTAGTCTCATAGTGAATACTGTCATAGGGGAGTGAAGTATTAGAAACTAAACTATACTAGTCCAGCTTTATGAGGTGGGGTGACCATTTCCCTTCCAAGCTGCCTTTGTCTTTCCTAACTCAAGAACTGAATCAGGTACCCATTTACAGTTTCCTAGACTGGAGTGTGTCGCTACCAGGTTTTTCAACTTTCTAATCTCCTTGTTTCTCTTTCAATCTCTAATGGTAGCTTTTGTAGTTGTTTTTTATTTTCCAGGTATTTTTTAATCTTACATGTATTGTGGCCTTCCACTTCTGTGATTGAAATAATAACCATCCTTGATACTGATAGCTCTACACCTCATGGTAGAAGGGGAACGACTAAGTAAGATACTGATAGCAAAGAGTTGGAATAATAATAGACATCATCTTCAGCTCCCAAAGGAGCATATGCCTTCAACAAACTTATGCCAAGTCTTCCTGTCCCGTGCCATCAGCTCAAGGTCTTTCTATGTATTCTTCATGTCTTGTCTCCAGTTCTCTTCTCCATGTGCTCCCTGTACCTCTCTTACCTTGGAGATATATGTCCAGGCCATCGCCAGCAAGGGTTGGCATGAATATGCTAATTATCAGCTGGTGTACTTGTTTTGTCCTCAGTTCCTTCTTTTGGCAAAGTTGTATTCCCTGTTTGTATACTTATGCTTATGCAGTTTCCTCTTCTGTATTGTTCCATGCATTCGGACATAAGGTATTCCAAATCACCATGGTGTCTGATGTCCTCTTTAAAACGAATTCATTGTGAAGTTAAATGTGTTCAAAAGGAATGCCAGAAGAGGGCTTGATGGGACTTGACTTCACTACATATCAGCACTGAATTCAATCCTGAGCTAGTTGGTTCGCTTTGCCCCACTTCACTCTAGTTGATTTGAATTCTGTATCCAGAGTTCACTGCCATGTTGCCATTTACATTGTGACTTCCAGCCCAGTGCGTGTCTAGCAATATTTGATTGTATTCTCTTCAGATGTCTTATTCATCTTGTGTTTTCTAATAAAGTTATGTCCAGATTCACTTGAGTGCTAGGAATGGTTTAATTCATTTTACATCCCTGCTGTTTTCAACATTAGAATTAGAACTGTCAGTAGGACAGATACTTTAGTACAAAATGTAGCTGTTGTCATGGGTCAGCAGAGCTTCATTTGGACCATTTACGAACCATATTAGAGCCGACTGGTTGTAGTAGACAATTAGGCAAGTTTTCAGGATATCTCTAGTGTCAAGTTGCAGAGTGGTTAGGGGCCTTGCTTCTTGAGGCAGAGTTACCAGGTTTGAAACCAGTTAGAGAAAGCAAAGGCAGCAAATTATCACCCTTGTCATAAAGCTGAGACCTAGTATAGTGACATCTCTAACACTTCACTTCCCTACTGCAGTATCTGTTATGGGACGACCTTTGCCTTTGTACTTCCAATGTCATAAAGATTGTGGTCATTGGATCAGTACCAATAGATTAGTCTTTTTAGAGCAACTTTAAAAGCTAGACACGCAGGTCCAGAAATTCTTCCATGGAGACTTGCTGGAAAGTGATATCTGGTGCTTAAAAATGGTTAAGAGCATACTTATATAATTTTAATGTTGATGTGACACCATGTTGAAATTCATGAGATTCTCCATTATCTGGAGTCTTATATCGTCGGCATTATCATTTTCCTTTGTGCTGCAGATGAAGCATGGAGCCACCCACTGCAGCTGGTCCTCATGTCGGAAGTCTGCATAAAGTTGTACACACCCTCTTGTAGCGGTGGTTTCTGTGGAAGTTTTTAAGAATGTCTTCGCTGCTGAAGCTACTGTTTTTTTTCATTCAGTCACTACCCTTCAGCTCAGCTCTTTCCATTGCTTCTTTATTCTTTTTTTCAAGTCTGTCTTCTATTCCCTTCTTTTACTTTTTCCAAGTCTCCTGTTCTCTTCTTTTACCTTTTTCAAGTCTGTCTACTATTCTCTTTCTACCTTTTTCAAGTGTCTACTATTCTCTTTTTTTACCTTCTTCAAGTCTCCAATTCCCTTCTTTTACCTTTTTCAAGTCTGTCTACTATTCCCTTCTTTCACCTTGGAGATTCCAGAACAATAAGTGCCTTTGAATGCTTTCAGCTGGTTTTCTCATTGTGTAATTCAACGCCAGCATCTTATCATCATCATCACACTTCAGCTCCCTAAGGAGCATAGGCCTTCAAAAAAACTTGTGCCAAGGTTTTTCCCCTTGTCTTCGTCATGCCCTTCGAGTCTTGTCTCCAGTTGTAAATCTCCATGTGTTTCTTGGTCTCTCCCTTAACCTCTTCTACCCTGGGTATTCCAGAATAAAGACTGCCTGGTAGTGGTATCAGCAGGTTTCCTCAGTGTATGTCTCACCCATTGCCAATGTCTTCTTTTTGCATTTTTGCTACACTTTATTGTCTCTCTCATCCATTGCCAATGTCTTCTTTTTGCATTTTTGCTACACTTTATTGTCTCTCTCTTCCCCCCCCCATATATATATATATATACACACACACAGGAGCCGCGCTAGCGTAGTGGTTACAACACCGCTCTGGCGACCGGGTGATTCAGAATCAAACCCGGGCGACGGCATTTGAGGATTTTTCGTCGACCGGGAATTGGACTGGATTAACTCGAGACCTGGCGAAGACATTTGAAGGAGTGTCGTCGACCAGGGATTGGCGGCTCCTGAGCCGACCCAGCTCTAATGGGTACCTCCGAAATCGGCGAGTATCTGCCTGAATGGCGAGGGACACCTGTCTCTGTACAAGATAAGGGATACTCACGTAAAATCAATGTCAGGTTAGACATTAACATTAACCTGAGATTTCGCCTCGAGTATTAGCGGGCGTACGAGAAAAAAGAGAAAAAAAAAGAAAGAAAAAATACACACACACACACACAAACAACATGCATGAAAGTTTGATATACATCACACCCATCCAGTCAAACACGAACCAGTATCGCATGAAAACATTTTATTTACTGTATACCAAAATGTATCAAATTTAAAAAGTGCAAATTAATCAGATGTAGTAAAATAATTGTTAAAAACAGGACAGTGATTACCACAAACGTTTAGATACAGCATGATTTCCAATGTTCAGTTCTCCATGAGACAGTAGTAACAAGCCATATAATCTGTTACCACAAAGATAACGGAATAGTTGACATGATCATTCAGCATATTATTATTGCTTTGAATTTTAATATTCTGTTACCATGGCTAGAATTCATAATTATTTAGTATTAAGGGAATAGTGCGAGTGGGTGGTCCGATAATGCAGGTTGCACGGTACTTGCGACTTTTGTGTTTAAAGGTCGCCAAAACAGTAATATATTATGTGAGAGGAATATACTATTACTCCCACTCAAGTATTGCAAAAGATTGCACTTCCAAGTCAAAACTGCTAATTTAACAATTCCCATTGTGGGCCAAATTTCATTCATTATTTCCTGAATCTGTATATACTGAAGGAAAGGTCAACATCAGTTGCCATTCCCAAATGCTTATTCATTGTCCATGTTTCTGCACCATACAGAAATGCAGAATATATAACACTTTATGATTCTCAGATTGGTTATATTAGAAGAGCACAATAGCCATTCCAATGTAAGTGAACTCTGTCACTCAAATGCAGCGTTAATAAATACTTAGCCATGAAAGGGACAGCTCATTTCTATCAGCTAGCATGATGAAGCCCTGATAAGGACTAGTCATGTAAGGAGCTGCTAGCTACACCTGGTAGTCAACACAATGTTATATGATTAGTACACAAGTAGAAATTCTTTCATACACAACTAAAATTTAGAGTTTTAACATTACATGTTAGTTCTATTATCCCTAGCATGCAAAATAGTAAATTAGCAACCAGTGAAAGGTTCTGTAGTCATGAACATTGATGTGCATGCTGAGTGGTGTGGGTAATCATTAGATTATTTGCCTATATTTGTTAACTAGTTACAATAAAAATGTATTTCATTCGGTTTAACTCTTTTCTATCCCAGGCAGTTTTTTTGGCTTTACCCAGACCCCAAAATGGATTAATTTGTTTTAAAAAAATACAGGCAGTAGACCTATATCTATTAATTCAGCAGACATAAGTCATATGCATCAGACTTTAGGAAATTGTTGTGATCTTGCAAAGCGTAGAGATGTTATAAAATTAAATTGTGCAATGACACATGAATAGTTCAGCTCTACTTAATTCCTTGGCAGTAAAAAGTCTGGAATTGAAACGTATTTCAATGGAAATTCTAATTTTTTTTTTTCGAGAAGTCACATATTGCTTAACTAGAATCTCACCTGTCCAGGGATGTCTGTGACTAAACTGTTTGTAAACAAATGGCCTAATTACATTACTAACTGAGAAAAGTATGCACAAAAATTAAGCACCAGAATATTTCTTTTGGCAGCCAGTTGAAAAAAATGTGGTCCACAAGAAGCATTTGCAAGATTTAAACAAGCTAATGGCTAATTTTCTGTTCAAATATGGAATCATATCAAGTGGGCGCACCATGCAGCCCACGGGTAGATCTACAGGGTAACCTTGCACATGACACAGCTAGTGTGTTAGAATGAGTTAAAAGAGTGTTAGCTTGTCACTTTCAATAGCTAAGAAGTGATGTGATGTTAAACTAGGACCTTCAGCAAACTCTTCTTACAAAATGATATCTAAAACATACATATAAAAATGCACTTCATTTTAACTGTACTCCACTATAGATGTATGAAATATACGATGTTCTCCATTAGTGTCCATAAAAATTTAGTTATTAATGCATAAATTTAATGTGTTTCATAGAAGTGTAGTTTTTGTTGGCCCATCTGTTCTGAATAGCTTGTTGAGTAAATATGAGACATAATATTGTGGATCTGTTATGAAACAAATACAGTAAATTTAAAAAAAAAAAACTTAAAAGGATGCAATAAATTAATTGCATGGAGAGTCGTGATTAACATCCTCCAAATCTAAAATCAACCAGAGAAGAAGATAATTTAAAAAATATATAAAATGTTCAATTATTATATGCATACACTCAGAGATCCTTATAGATAAGTTAAGTATACAAACTATTGTGATCTTGAATAGTGATGACACTGTCAGTCGCTCATGGTTTACCACCATATTGGACTACCCGATCATGTAGAAACTTAAGCAGCAACCACTTTTATTTTTTTTGGTAGTTTAAACTTGGGCAAGGGTTGTTTTTCAGTTTGTCTCCAGTGTCAGGTCATTAAGTTGAATGGTGGTCTTGTTTCTCAAGGCAGAGTTACTGGGTTCAGGTCCTGTCACACTTCAGTGTGATCATCAGTGGCTGCAATGGATCTCCAATATTTATCCAGCTGTTAATGGGTACCTGACTGTGCCCTCAAGTTATGGAAGGCAGTGGCAGCAAGTAAGTCACTTAACTTCATACAGCTGAGACCCTAAGCCTACACTCTCCTACAGCAATATCTACTATGGGACAACTTTTACTTCAAATGTCAGAAATGTCAAGGTCATTTTATAGCTACCAAACGCTGAACTCTGTCATGTTGTAGAAGGTGATGAGAGAGAGGCTTAGGCATGGGGGTGACCACCTCATCCTGTGGAAACTGAAGACACAACAACTTCAGTCAGAAACATGCAAATCATCCAAAATGCAAAAAAATTCAACTTGGATGTCCAGATCAGAGTGAGGCCCTCCATCAGTGAAGTTCATGAACAGTATGGAGAAAGTCGAAATTAGAGTGGACTGCTGACTTTCACCTGGGAGAACCTCTAGACTGGACACCAGGAATATATCTAAACATTAAACAGAGGAAGAATCATACAGGTGGTAGCAGAAATGTAAAACTGACATCCTGGGACTGTGCATAAACAGAATGGAAAGGAAAAGAAGAGGAAACTAACTACAAGAGAAATAATATCTTGATGTGGAAAAAAAAGTGCACAGCCTAATGAAGATGAGGCTCTTTCTTCTGGAATAATGCAGTCAGAGGAGGTGCAGAAGGCACTTAGATAATCAATAACAACATTCAAAAGTGCCTAAAGGAAAGTAAAGATAAGTAGCATCTGGTGTTATGTACCAGCTAATGGCGCAGAAGAATGTTGCACCAGACTTGAGAATATTATGGATTAAAAAAAAGAAGAGATAATCTGTAGGATGGTCTAACTGCAAAGATAGGAATAGACACACACAATCGGCTTTGATTAAGATGGTATGGCAGGAACACCAAACTGGAACTGAAAGAAAGGACTAGACAAGTTTGTACCGATGGAACAAGAGGCAAAGAAAAGACACTTGCCAGGAGGACACCTGCTGATAGCATTACAAATCAGTCCTTGTTCTGAAATCCCCATGGCAAAAGAGAGAGAACATTTACACAAGGTTAATGAAGACATGGCACAAGACAGGACAGCTTTGTGTGACCTGACTGAAGATCTATGCTGGTGTCATATAAAGGAATGACATGTCATTACATTGTAATTTGTATATCAGTCTTAGATAATGGAATGACATTACATTGTAAGTTGTATGTCAGAGTATTAGGTAAAGAAATGATTCCTTTGTGAGTTGCCTGGTGAATAATTGAGATAACATTGACAACAGTGTAAACAACAAAAGATTTAACTATGTGTACTGTGTGCTCGAAATGAAGATAACACAGCGAATCAGAAATGTATGAGATGACATTGTCATCAGTGTGTCAGATAAATGTAGGAGCTGGCACTGTCCTCAGTGTGGTAGGTATTGTAATTGCCATTAGTATGTCAGATAAATGAATCATATGTCACTATCATTAGTGTGTCACATAAATGAATGAGATGACATTTTCTTCAATACGGTAGGTAAATGAATGAGATATAATTGCCACTAGTCAGATAAAGGGATCAGGTGTCATTATCATTAGTGTCACTTATAAATGTACGAAATGACATTGGTGTGTCAGATAAATGGAAATGAATGAGAAGTCATTCCCACTAATGTGTCATATAAATGAATGACATGACATTGCCAACTGTGTAGGTAGTGTGTCTGATAAATTAATGAGATAAAGTTGTCATCAGCATGTCAAATACATGTGGAGATGAATCAGATGTAATTGTCAAAGTTGTCATCATTGTGTCATATAAATGTAAGGTAAAGGATTCTTTTACATGACCACTGAGGAATATGGTGTTAGGCCCATATTTTCTTGACCATTGACACACTAGGTGTGATGTGATGTGATCAGTATCACGCCGGCCACCTTTAACCTTCCCAGAGTTGCTCTAGTACTCAATTCATGAGGCTGGGTCGACCCTGGAGCCGTTTGCGGTCTAAAAAATCTCACTTCATCTGAGGATCGAACCATGGATCACCAAGTTAGGAAGTCAGTGCACTAACCACTGCACTACCACGGTTCCCCAGATAAATGTAGCAGATGACAGTCTTGAATGAGCTCGGTAAATAAATGAGATGTAACTGGCATTAATGTGTCAGATAAACATATGAGATGACATTATCTTCAGTGTATCTGATCGAATCAGATCAAATTATCAGCAGTCTGTCAGATACATGGATGAGAGGATGCTGTCATTAGTGTTACAGACAAATGTAAGAAATGACACTGTCAGTAGTGTGTCATTTATACATATGAAGTGACATTGTCAGTATGTGTCAATTAAAGGAGATTCCATTGTCAGATAAATTAATAAGATGGCAGTATTAACAGTTTTACACTGCACTTCGACGTTGTCACATAGTAATTAATGAGATGACAATTCTTTCTGAGTTTCAGCTTATAAAATATGATATCAAAATTAAAAAAAGACAGCTTCATAGAACAAGACAGGATTGTGGAAAAAAAGTGATCACAGTCAGTAGAAGCAAAGGGTCATATGCTTTCTGCTATAAAGTAGCTATACCAAATTAGTCAGGAAATATTACATAAAAAATGGTGCTTGGAATGCCCAAGAAAAAATATCACTGGCTCTAAAATAATGAGCCGTGAAATGGTAGTTAACAATTACCATAGCCAGGAAGAGGCACTTAGATTACACCCTGACCAAATCATGGCAGAATTATAGCAATGTTGAGAATTCTGACAAGTTATGTATCAAAAGAAAGGTTGTAGAAGATTACATCTGGAATGTAAGCCAAGTGGGTATTCTTCTTCAGGATTGTCATACACCACAACGTTTGTATGACGAGGAGTATTTTTGTGTGATTTGATTACCTCGTGTCCTTTACATACTTGAATTCATTTTTCTTTTCTTTTTTTCACCCACTCAGTTTTTCCGGCAAAATATTTCAAACTACCATTCACAGCAACTTGCATTTCCCCTTAGCCTTCTGCTGACATACCATCTTTACAAACCCACCTTTACTTTCCAACAAAACATTTGTTGGTGATGCTTTTCTGTGCTAATGTAAAAAAAAAAAAATGTATCACATACAATCACAAGGCTCATGCAATTTAGTCAACATGGGCAAAATTCCAGTTGAAACTTATAAATTCTTAGTCAGCATAACCACACAACTTAACAACAACAAAAATTCAGATCGTACTGTAAATGTTACAAAATGTATAAATATATGTGATTAGTAATCTCTATCACAATACTATAATGAATACTGGTATGCAAAAGTGAACAAGTTAATTCCAACAAAAAGAACATACATAGGATGATCAATCTGATTAGTTTTGCACTGAATATATACCAGTTGTCAACCCCTTCCCGAAATTCGAAAAGCTCTGAAAACCAAAAGTTTTTCATCTGGAATGCTTGATGCATCACTAATGTAGTTAATCTAAAATGTACACAAGCTGTCGGTCCCACACATTTACAGCTTCATTATACTCATGAAAATATGTTGGGACATACGTTTCGTTTCTGCATCCATTGAAGTTTTCATCTATTTCTTTCCATATTATGATATCTTTAAATGTGCATAGGAGATATGGAAGGAAGGGAAGAGGTTATCCCACTGTCTTTTTCTCTGCCAGATTTCATGACATTAGAAATTAGCAAATCTGTGGTGATGACTTGATCAATGTCCTGAATTATATTGCCTTCTGATGGTGTCAGCTCGTGGAGTCTGTGCCGTTTTGCCAATTTCCGCCTGACGACAGCTGGCTTTGGTGGTGGAGATGCAGCATATTTAGGAGATGAGTTGAAATCCTCACTGTAAGCAGTGTTGAGTAAGTTTTTGCCATGTAGTATCAAAGAGTCGGTCCTGGGCACAGAAAGGTTTCTGCTTTTGCCTTGACTGTGGTTCCTTTAAGACACAAGTGGTGGTGTCGATTGTCAGTTCTCGTGACAAGTGCCAGGTGAAGGCCTGCTGTTACTGAACAGCATGACATCAGGTGTTTTTGGTGGGTCATTTGTATCAGTATTGTTAATTTTGATTGCGTCATACCTAGATAGTGTGTGTCTGTTGCCTTCCTTGTCTATATTGCCACCTTCTGTAGAAAAATGTGTACTGTTAATTTATAATATAGAAATGTAGAGTCAATAGTTTTTAAAGCATTATCTTCATAACAAAAATTAACAATGTATTTCCAAGTGCAATCTGGCTATCGTTTGTTGCATTTATTCTCATTATCTTTTCTCATCAATTTACTATGGAGCCACGGTAGTGCAGTGGCTTCCTAGCTCGGTGGTCCATGGTTCGATCCCCAGTTGAGGTGGGATTTTTTTTAGACCGCAAACGGCTCTGGGGTCGACCCAGCCTCATGAATTGGGTACCAGAGCAACTCTGGGAAGGTTAAGGCAGCCAGCGTGATGCTTACCACATCACCCCTAGTGTGCCGATGGTCAAAGAAAATATATGCCTCAATGGGCGTGTAACCTTTACCCTTTTTTTTTAAAAATCAATTTGCTATGATCTCGCATCCAGTATTTTTTTTTTACTGATTTGCAACTGTTTCACATAAGTTAGAAGGACAAGGTCATCAACAAAATATATGGTGTCAAGCTGTTTTTAAGAGTCAGTTGAATTCCATTAATGGTGAAGTCATTTGCCACACTTTCATTCTTATACACACAACAACAAAAAATGTGGGTTTTTTTCACTCAAATGTTTAGCATTTCTGCGCCTAAACATGTTTCATATCTTGGTGTTTTCTACCTGGCAAAGCCATTTACTCATTTTAATTTATGTCTCTCACACGGAAATGGTAGGGCTTTTCCCACTATTTTGCCCATCTGCACCTAAACTAGTCTCTTTATTAAAGTTTTTCACCTGGTGAAGACTGGAACCAGGCCAGGAGGAAGACAGCCAATAGGATAGTATGGCGCTATGGCGCTCTCTCTGGCAACGCTCTACACCCCAGATTACAAGAGCAACGACTCAGTATGATCGGGGGAAACCTCTACACCCCAGGGTACTAGAGCAATGGCTAAGTAAGAAGTCATTCACTCATTTCCCTCGTCATCTGCTGTAGAGCATGAAGCCACACACTACAGCCTGTTCTTTCTTCCTCCCCCCCCCCCTCCCCCCCCCCCCCCCCCCCCCCCCCCCCCCCCCCCCCCCCCCCCCCCCCCCACCCCCCCCCCCCCCCCCCCCCCCCACCCCCCCCCCTCCCCTTCCCCCCCCCCCCCCCCCCCCCCTTGCAAATAGCCTGCTCCAAAAATCATGAAGTGGTGGTTTTCACAGCAATTTGTTTTACACGATGATGTTGCCAGCACCTCCATGCACCTTGTATTAGTTGCCTCTTACAACAGTAATGTCAATTTATCATCATTTTCCTTTGCGCACTCTATGGAGCATGGACCACCACCACCACCCCTCCTTGCAGGAACCCTGTGCTAAGCATTCACTTGCTCTTGCAGCAGTGGTTTCTGTCAGTAGCCATCCTTTAATTCTTACATACATGAAAACTTACATACATGAAAACTTACATACATGAAAACTTGCATACAAGAAAACTTATATACGTTTTTTTGGTTTTTTTTTTCACTTACTATTTAGTCTTTCTGTACCTCTACTAGTCTCTCTCTTGATGTTGTTTGTTGTGGTACTGGTTGTATCACTGCCGTCAGTAGCTTTCAACATCACCGTTTGCATTTCTGGAGTAGACGAGTCACCTCTAGGAACTGAACTGAGGGTCGGCTGTTCTTTGCTGGCATCTGTACACATGTCCTGAAGGTAAAGGTAGCCTCAATTCAGATATTGCCATAGAGGAGTGAAGTGTTAGAGACTACTAGGTCTCAGCTTTATGAGGTGGGGCTGACCTGTTCCCTTACTCGCTGCATTTGCCTTCCCTAACTCAAGAGCAGAGTCGGGTACCCATTTACAGCAGGGTAAACTGGAGCATGATGCTATCTGGTTTCAAACCCCGTAACTTTGCCTCAAGAAGCAAGCAATCTGACCTGTCTGCCACTCAGTGTTACATATGTTGTAGGTAGCCAAAAAAATGTAGTTGTAATGTTGACTATTCTACTTTAATTTCAAAGATATTTATTATTACTGCACAAGGTTCTAATTATGTATAGAGTAATGAAAGGCATTCAGTTTTCTAATGTGGATAAAATATCCTGCAACGAATCAATAGCAATATAAAAAATACCATACAAAAGAAACGCAGTATAATAGCAAATGATCAATAGCAAAATAAAAATACCATACAAAAGAAACAGATTATAATAGCAAATGACAATAAACAATGAGAGATGGTGAAGAATTTTCAAAAATAAAAATTATAACTATTTTAAGGAACTATTATTCTTCTTCATATACTTTCATTTAACCACATCTATCTCAGGCTGCTTTTATTGCCAAGCAATTTGTCCTTCAAAGGTGTAGGTGAAAGCCTTGCTGTTCTACATTCATGGAGAACTTATTCTGCTCTTTGCTTGTTTTCCTCCAACACAAAGTGCAGAGAAATGCATTTATTGTTCTTATTATTACAAAATTCAGTTTCGCTGTTGTTGTTACCATGGTTACTTGGTGGGAGGGAAAAAAAGTTAGTAGCAAGAGTGTTGGTGCATGAGAGGAGGCATAAAAAACAAGCAGTGACTCAAGTAACAAACATGTCAGCCACATGAGAGGAGGCACACAAACCAAGCAGTGACTCGGGTAACAAACATGTCATCCACATGAGAGGAGGCACACAAGCCAAGCAGTTACTCAAGTAACAAACATGTCAGCCACATGAGAGGAAGCACACAAACCAAGCAGTGACTCGAGTAACAAACATGTCAGCCACATGAGAGGAGACACACAAGCCAAGCAGTGACTCAAGTAACAAACATGTCAGCCACATGTGAGGAAGCACACAAACCAAGCAGTGACTCAAGTAACAAACATGTCAGCCACATGTGAGGAAGCACACAAACCAAGCAGTGACTCAAGTAACAAACATGTCAGCCACATGAGAGGAGGCATACAAGCCAAGCAGTTACTCAAGTAACAAACATGTGAGGAAGCACACAAACCAAGCAGTGACTCAAGTAACAAACATGTCATCCACATGAGAGGAGACACACAAGCCAAGCAGTGACTCAAGTAACAAACATGTCAGCCAAATGAGAGGACGCACACAAAATAAGCAGTTACACAGGTAACAAACATGTCAGCCACATGAGAGGAGGCACACATACCAAACTGTGACTACGGTAACAAACATGTCAGCCACATGAGAGGAGGCACACATACCAAGCAGTGACTAAGGTAACAAACATGTCAGCCACATGAGAGGAGGCACACAAACCAAGCTGTGACTAAGGTAACAAAACATGTAAGCCAAGTGAGAGGAAACACGCAAACCAAGCAGTGACTCGGGCAACAAACATGTCAGCCACATACAGATTCACTTCCAGCCCAATGATTACCAAAAAAAATAAAAGTACCAGACAAACAGGATGATGTATATGGAAGATGGTCTGAAGAATGGACCTGCAAGCTTTAGGAAAGAAAACTGAGAATGACATTCAAGAACAGACAGAAATGGAAATAGACTGCTTTTTTTTTTCTTCAAATATAACTCATTTTTTTGAGAATGCAGCTTTCAACCATAGATAATTTTCTGGCAAGTACAAATGAATAAATGTAACAAACCTCTAAATGCAGAGTGATTCGATTATTTTCACTTCTTGATCTCAAAGTTGTTGAAGCTGACACATGCCCTCTCAACCTCATGTCTGCATTGTAGTGTTGAAGTTTCTCATGGTACAGGTGATATGTTGCACAAGCTGGAGTAAATAAAAATACTTCACCATTCCAGTATTTAAACAGAAAAAAGGTAAAGGATCCTGTTACACGCCCATTGAGGCATATTGGGAATATGGTGTTAGGCCCATATTTTCTTGACCATCGGCACACTAGGGGTGATGTGGTCAGCATCACGCTGGCCGCCTTAACCTTCCCAGAGTTGCTCTGGTACCCAGTTGGGGCTGGGTCAACCCAGGAGCCGTTTGCGGCCTAAAAAAAATCCCACCTCATCTGGGGATCGAACCATAGACCACTGAGCTAGGAAGCCAGTGCACTAACCACTATGTTACTGGTATTTAAATGCCTTCAAGTAAATAAACGTACGTAATCATTTGGTTTTCCTTTCTGCCCCTTAAGCAAATAAAATGTAAGTATTTCCTCACTGCCACTCTTTTGCAATCTGGGCCCAGAATGAGAACAAAGAATAGAAGCACTGTGTCCTAATACTCATGTTGTAGAAGGTGACAAATAAGGGAAGGCACAATGCAGCTATCCCATCCTGTAAGAACATATGCTACAGAAGCTTCAGTCAGAAACATGCACACAAATCATCCAAAGCAAATAATTCAGCTTGGATGTTCAGGTCAGTAGGAGGATTTCTATCGCTGATGTTCATGAAGCAGTATGGAGAAAACTGAGTAGAGAGTAGACTGCTGACTTGCTCCCTTTCACTTAGGAGGACCTCAACACTGAACCAACAAGAAAGGTTCACCACATAGTCTAGAGGCTGCCAAGAGAAGTTAGTACTGCTGACTCATTCTTTCACCGAAGAGAATCTCCAGACTAGACACATGGAATGCTCAAACACTAAAAAGCAAGAAAATACTGCACAGGTAGCAGTAAAAATGTAAAACTGTAAACCTGACATCATAGGACCATGTGAAACAAAATGGAAAGAAATAGAAAGAAAAAACTGGATGCAGGAGAAATGCTATCCTCAGGACACGAAGAAGAAAGTGCATCTCATAGTGAAGGTGTGTGGCACTAATGCTGCCAAAGGAAGCAGAGAAGGCACTTATATAATTTATAGAATGGGGGTGAACTGGACCCAGACTAATATCAGAAAAAGTCAAAAAAAGAATAAAGATAAATATGATCCAGTGTTATGTGCCAAGTAATGGCAAAGAAGAATTTTACAGACTTTAAAATATCATTCATAACAATTAAATTAAGACACTACCACTCTTGATGAGGTGACCTGAATGTGAAGATAGGAACTGACAACAGCATCTTTAAAGAAATCATTGGAAAATACGTGCTTTATGCTTTAGAACTGTGCATGACGATGGAGAAATATTCATAAACTTGTGTGCTTCAAATCAACTCATTTCTTGAGAAAACTATTTCCACATAAAAGAACACCTAAAACAAAATGTAACTCACCAGACCTCAGGACAGAACGTCAGACGGATCATAATAAGCATACACAAGAGGTTTATACCATCATTATATGTATATTATAGTATAAAAAGTATCAGATGTGGTATTATATCACCATTTGTTGTTAGTCAAAACAAAACTAAAACTCAGAAAATATCCAGCAACACCTAGCTACGGACAATGCTTCAATGTGGGATATCTTTAAAAAAAAAAAATCAAGAAACAATAATTTGCTGTCACAACATCCATTAGGTAACTAAGTGATTCAACAACTTGTAGGAAACATAGACGAACAATGGCAATAGATAACAATATATGGACTGAGAAGTTAAAGAAGTTGTTGGGGAAAATGAAGGAGCACCAGCTCAAAACATGAAAAAAAGATCATCTACACGACAGAAGAAAGACAATAAAGAAGAAAGCAGATTTAAACATAAGCAAAATCAAATGTTCCAGAGATAAGGCTAATGACATATACATAGAAGCAAAAATGTTTTCAGAAGAGACATATGAAATACACTGATAAGTCAGCAAGGAAGGTAGAGAAAGCTGCAGCACAAGGGAATGTGAGAGACCTATAGAACAGTACAAAGAAGCTAGCAAGAAAATAAAAGCAAACAACTAACGGGGAAATAACAAAGATTAAATGGTTCTATTGACATAAATGGAAAAATTCTAAGCAACGTGAAACAGCAAATGAAGAGATGAATGGACCATTTTGAGGAACTGCTGTATAGACTAGCTCCACAAGATTCCCATAGACATCCAGCCAGCACAAATGAAACTACAAGTTAAAAGTGAAAAACTGAATAAGGAAGAAATAAAGCAAGTCACAAGGTTTCTAAGAGATGGGAATGCTACGGGATCAGGTGGCATTCCAGCATAGGCCATCAGGGCAAAATAGACACGTTTATTGCAATACACAAACTAGTAAATAAAGTTTGGGAGAGAGAAAAAACACAAGCAGACGGGAAGGAAATATATATGGTCAAGCTGCCAACGAAGTGAGATTTGCAAGAGTGCACAAATTATAGAGAAGTAATGTTGCTATCTGCCCCCCTCCCCCATGCAGTTCCTAGGGGTCTCTGAGAAGGCACAGGAAGATTATGTCTACTGCTACCTCAGGCATGTCATAAAAGGCAGCTAATGAGATTGTGCTTGAGGCTGGCAACTGCATCATGTTATACAAACTGCTACAGAAACCACCATTACAAGAGTGCACTAATTCCTTGGATGCAGGTTGCCTGCCAGGGGGTAACTCCATGCTCCATAATGAGTGAACAGGGAACTGATGATGATGATGATGTTTATCATTGCTAGCACTATGCTGGTAGAATACAGCATTTATCAGCTGCATCTTTTATAGTTATTTGATCTTAAGGTGAGGTGGTAAACTACTTCTTTGGATTGATGAATATGCATTTTTAAAATCTGACAGATCATAAAATGGTATCATCAGATATGGTAGATATGATATAAAGTTACCAAATCCTTATATCTTACCAAAAAATTTGTTTAATTTTTTTTTTTTGTGTGTCTTCAAGTTACCAAAATCGTTATACCATGCCAAAATGTTTCATTTTTTAATTTTCTTCTTTGGTCATACCTGGACTAGGAATGTTACACGTAACAAACTTGATAACTTCAGCCATTCGAAAATTGAGGTTATCAGACATGTGACTCAAGATATCAGCATCTAGGTCTGATGCCCGCATCTTGTTAGGACATGGATGTCTTGCCAACGGTTTGTTTCCTGCAAAACAAATTAATGAAAATATTCAGAGTTATTTTTTTTTTTTAAGATCAGAAGTTCCCACACTGTGTGTTGTAGGGGGAGCATGAGATGCATCATGAAATGTCAAGTCACCATTTGTATAAAATATGACCATCACTATCACCCTTTGCTCAAGGAGCATAGGTCTTCAACAAATTTATGCCAAGTCTTCCTGTAACATGCCATCAGCGCAAGATCTTTCTTCTTCTTCTTCGTTCATCCTGAAAAGGACGTTGGCTGCGTTGTGTCCATTTTGTGCCTTTTGGCAGACACATCCGACTTCAGCACAGCATTTTTTTGGACAGGGTTAGCCTTCCCACTTCGATCCCTACTCTCTCAGCCAGACTGCAGTGATGCAGCCTGTTTCCAGGACCACCACTTGGAGGTTGAGTAGGGTCTTGGTCAGTTCTGATTCGCTGACCCTGATGCAAGCAGTCAAGCTATGGGTCGCTGACTGCATTTATCACTGTACGTGCATCTTTGGTCCCGCAAGATCTTTCAATATCCTCTTCATCCCCTTCTCCAGCACTCTTCTCCATATGTTCTTTGGTCTACCTCTCTTACCCTGGAGACTCCAGGACAAGGACTGCTTTGTAGTGCTATCAACAGGTTTCCTCAATGTGTGTCTTATCCATCGTCTTTTCTTCTCATCTTTTGTTCCACTGGCACTTGTCTGTTTCTTGTCATCAAACCCACATTAATGATCTTGTCATCAAACCCACATTAATGATCTTGTCATCAAACCCACATTAATGATCTTGTCATACCTCTTCAATCCTTCTTTCCTACACAAGTGACCAGTTATGAAAGTCAGAAGCTTTAATTTGACGTGTAATAATAGTCACCTCAGATTGGGTGAAGAGAGGCTCACACAAGAAGCAGAGGTGAGGAGAAAACGTCGAAAGGAGCACCAGGAAAATAAGCAGCTGAGGGCTGTCACCTCAGGGGCGCATTCCCATAGTCAGTTATGACTGAAGGGGCTATTATTATTACTATTATTATAATAGTCCTTTACTTCATGGTTGCTCTTTGAGCTCTCACATATAAACAGATCTTTTTAATCAATCCAGACCTAAGGGTCTTTAATGTTTGGACATGCACCCTTATATAACCGACTAGGTTGAACAGAACGTGCCTCGCCAAAACGAGGCAAAACTTTAAAAAAAAACTTCAGGGCTTCTCTGTGACTCCAATATATAAACGAATACACCATGGCTGTTCTCTGTGACTCCAGTATATAAATGGGTCTTTAGTTTGTGTCTACTCACTGTTTATCTCATATAATGTTATATATTTTTTTCTGACTCTGATTTTTTAAATTGCTGATGTTCCGTATTTCCACCATGACCAGGTGTGTTGTCGTGATATGAAGAAGGTAAATAATTTGAAAATATTTCCAAGACATTCTTAACACAAATCTATGGATAATTTACACTACAGTATTTGGACATAGAAGATGCTGGTGATGGATAGGACACAAACACTGAGGAAACCTGTTGATAGTATTACAAAGCAGTCCCTGGTCTGGAATCCCAGGTACGAGAGGTACACGGAGACTGTAGAACACATGGAGAAGAGAATTAAGGTACAGAAATAAAAGGAATGAGGAAGATGTGAAAAGAACTTGAGCCGATAGCACATGACAGGACATGATAGCACATGATAGGACATGATAGGACATGATAGCACAGGACAGGACGACTTGGCTGAAGTTTAATTAAGCTCCTTGCGGAGTTGAAGGCTTACTGATGCTGATTTGAACATGAGTAGGAGCAGTATAAATAGTAGTATTAGTTGTTATTCAGCATTGCTGTATCAGTATTAATTGCAAAGTATAGTTTACTGTGAAGCTACTAATTCATGTTCTGCTGAGGTTGCATTTATGTACAGCTCTCACATAAAATATACAATACACTGAAATGGATCTCTCTCTCTCTCTCTCTCTCTCTCTCTCTCTCTCTCTCTCTCTCTCTCTCTCTCTCTCTCTCTCTCTCTCTCTCTCTCTCTCTCTCTCTTCATGACTGCTCTCTGCGATTCTCAAGTATAAATGCGTACAGCTCTCACACACAAAAATATAATACATTGAAATGCATCTCTCTCTCTTCGTGACTGCTCTCTGTGATTCTCAAGTATAAATGTGTCTTTAATGTGCACAATGCGAACAAGGAATTTTTTTCAGTATTTTGCTATTATCTTAACAGATAGGTGCCTTGTGTGGTTCTTGGTAAGGGAAGGCGGGGGGAAGGGGGTTGTGTCTGTGGAGACAGCAAAAGAATCAGGCATGTCATATGAGGTGACTAATAAGTTGTACGTAAATGGTGCTGGCAACCTTATCATTGTAAACCAAACTGCCACAGACAATCTTTACTGCAAGAGCTTCGGAATGCTTTGGGGCAGGGGACCAGGCTGCAGTGGTGACTTCATGCTCCATGAGGAGCACAAAGGAAAATGTTGATGATAACAGACAGATGCAGATTTCATCTTGAAGATAGCCAGAGTTAGAGACAGTTCAGCCTAACCATGCTAGTACAGGAAAGAACTTCTAGAGTTATGGAAAGGACAACCATTCCATGCTAGTCTAGAGGAGAACTTCCAGATCTGGGTACAGTACGACCATTTCATGCTGATCTCCAGGAGAACTTCCAGATTTGGGGACAGTACAAACAATCATGCTAGTCTAGAGAACTTCCAGATCTGGGTACAGTACAGCCATTCCATGCTGATCTCCAGGAGAACTTCCAGATCTGGGTACAGTACAGCCATTCCATGCTGATCTCCAGGAGAACTTCCAGATCTGGGTACAGTACAGCCATTCCATGCTGATCTCCAGGAGAACTTCCAGATCTGGGTACAGTACAGCCATTCCATGCTGATCTCCAGGAGAACTTCCAGATCTGGGGACAGTACAAACAATTGCTAGTCTAGAGAACTTCCAGATCTGGGGACAGTACAAACAATCATGCTAGCCTAGAGAACTTCCAGATTTGGGGACAGTACAACCATTCCATGCTAGTATAGAGGACAACTTCCAACACTTTTTCCACAGCTTTCACTTGTGAGGAAGGCACTGTCCTACTTAGCCACGCTTGCCCCCCAGAAATAACCACTCATGTCTTATACACTAAAGATATGGGAAATAGCAGGTGAGAATAGAGATCATGAAGCTTATTACTTAACAGAAGTCACTGAAAACTGTTTGTTAATAAAATGAAAAAGTTAATAATGACTACCTTGCATGAGCCATGGATGATTGAGTGCCTCTGCGATTGTCACTCGACGAGCTGGGTCAGGAGTAAGGAACTTACGGAGCAAGTCCCTGCACTCTGTTAAAATAAAAGTAATAATGTTTTAAAAATTTAGAAATGTATTTTAATCTTTTGCTTCTCTATATGTTGTTAATGTCATCGGTGTCTACATCTGTCTCTCACTCTAATTAAGTCATGACAACGTGTTTATGTTACCTCTGGATAAGCCATCTGGTAGAGGATTCATCTGCCTGTCCCTCATCTTAGAGTACAAAGCTTTAATGTTGAATGGTTCCACGGTGAAAGGCAGACCTCCAGTCAACATTGCGTACATGTTCACCCCTCTGAAATATTGTCAAGTGAAAACTTTACAGCGCAATTTTCCAGACATTTTGTGAATTTTAAATTATTTATGGGGTAGTTATTTGCAACAACTGTCCTTTTTCAAATTATGTTTAACTAATATATCAACAGAAATTTCACCTGTCAAAAAATGACTTTTTATATCAAATTGATTTATGTCTCTCCATGAAGGTAGGATGTACAATAATAATAGCCCCCTTCAGTCACAATTGACTGGGAATGTGCCCCTGAGGTGACAGCCCTCGCTGCTTATTTTCCTTTCGATGTTTTCAGGTAGGATGTGATGAATACCCAACATTTTGTTTATTGCCTTACATGGTTCATGTAAGCAGGGTACTCTACTTTTTTTTAATGTTTTCTTGTATCGATTACAATATAAGGTACTAGTCTCTACCTTGCTGACCAGTCATGTGCTTATAGTTGTCTTGATGTTCTTCTCATGTGCAACACTTCTTGCTGTTCTGATTTAATACTACTCAGTCTATCTCAGTTTTTGTACTTTTAAGTTCAAGTTCAAGTCTTTTTATGAGGTATATCAAGGATGGTCATTCCCTTATGTGTGAGTACTTCTACTTGAAGTTTAACCATGACTATTAGCATATGCATCATCATTTCCTTTTTTGCTCTTTATGGAACCATGACTGCAGGTGAAGCCCTTGTTGGAAGTCTGCACCAAAGCATTCATAAGTAGAACATCCGGTCACACACAGAATGATGCTTACTACCAGCTCAACAGAAGAGAACAAGTGGTAATCTTCAGACTACGCACTGGCCACAACAGATTGAGATGCCATCTATTCAACAAGCTAAAGATAGGAACTACCTGTGGCACTGATAAAATGACTGCTGAACATCTGCTTCAAAGTTGCCCCTTATATGCGGTACAGAGAAAGCGAATATGGCAGACGCCAGTTCCTTTCATGGAAAAGCTTTACGGGGATTCAAATAGCCTCAAACTGACTACTGCTTTCTTTGAGAACATTCAAGTGGACGTCTGAGAGTGTACGAAGAAGAAGAAGAAAAGATATGTTTTTGCAAATCTGGTTTCTGTAGCAACCTGTTGTACATGATGAGATCACCAGTCCAATACACAACCTCATATTAGCTGTCTGTTATGATATGCCTGAGGGAGCAGCTGCCATATTCTTTATTTGCCTCCTCACAGAACCCTGGGAACCACATCCTCAGTGTACTCACTGTCAAATAATTTATACTGACTAAGTACTGTGACTATAGAACCCTGTGACTGTCATCTTTATTATCAACTACTACACTGTGACTAACATCTCTGGCATCAACATGACAGCCACGATTAACCACTTGGATAATCATTGTATTTGTTATAGAACAACCTGCACCAAGCGTGAAAATAAATTATGAAATGAGAAAGTGGCAATTTATGTGATGATAGATAAACTATAAAAACAAAAAATTAACATAATGTTTGTCAAACTAGATGATTCCAAGTAAGGATCTTCAGTATTTTATGCGATGAAAAGTACCACTGAAATTTCAAGCCACAGATACTAAGCAGCTAAACAAGTGTTTGAAAAATTGCGCATGATGAGACTTTATCATTACGCGCTTGAGAAAAACCATGTTACAGTGACTTGAACAGTTCACGGGGGTCTCTGAAGGGACACGTAAAGAATAGGACTAATGCTCCCTCCATTATTTCGTAAGAGGTGACTAATGTGAGGCTCTGCATGGGTTTGGCAACTTTATTGTGTAAAACAAATGGCTACAAAAGCCACCACTGCAGGAGTACATGCTCTGGTGCAGACTTCCTGCCTGTAGTGGTAGTTCCATGCTCTGTAGGGAATGAAGGGGGAGATATCGATGAAACCCTATTAAACTATATCACTGTGGTTTCATACGTTGATAAATTTGAACAGTATCTGTAAAAAAGCAGTTTTAAGAAGCGAGCTGAGTACTCTTTGTCTTCTTAGCACAGACCTTCAACCAGGTCTGTCCAAACCTTTCTATTCTGGGTCATCTACTCACATTTCCATGTTTTCTTTGCCCTTCTAATTTCCATCTGAAATTCTCTTCTCCATGTGATCATAAGAGTCTTCTGCTTCCTCTATTTGGCGATGTCCAAGTCAAATCTGCCTTGTGACACTAGCCAACAACTGCCTTATGGCTAGGGGGTAGAAGACCATCCTTCTCATGGCACTGCACACCCACCAATTAGTGGGTCTGGTGTGACCTCCACCAGCTGTGCCTGCCGAGTTGGGGAAGTCCTCTGGGGTTGCAAGAAATCCCAATTAACATTCCCAAATTGCCGCAAGAGTAAAAAAGTGCAAACTCGATATCCTTGTGGTTCGAAATAAAGAAAGAAGAATGTCCTATCGACACTTGTCATTTCACTAAAGTTTGGTTCATTTCCTCAGTTCCACCCTGGCAAAAATGCCACGCCATTTTATTTCTTCTGTCCTGCCAAACATTGCGAAATCACTCTTTGAACATCTTGGTTACTGTTTTTTTCAGCTCTTGCTTCCAAGAAGATTCAGATGCCACACTGAGAAAAGGCATGGCGAATATGAAAAGACCTCCACATTTCTCTCCCCCTCCCCCACAAACTCTCAATGCTCACTTATAACACACAAACATACACATGTAATTACACTAAAATCACACACATTTTCTAATGTACGTAATACATTTTTTAAACGCATTTTTCCCTCTGTGAAAATGTCAAACAACAGACTTTGAATCAATCTAAGCATAGAAGGTACTTTGTCTTGGGTCACTACAGCAAAACAAAAAAGTGTTTTTTTTTAAATTTCACTGTTATCGGCACCTTCGTCACACAACAGCAGTGAAATTAATTTTTCCAACTTACATGCTCCACAAATCTACTTGTAGTCCATATTTCTCATGGTTCAAAAGCTCTGGAGCGGCGTAAGCTGGACTTCCACATTGTGTTACACAAAATTCTTGTGCACATGTTCCTTCTGGGGAGTCAGCCACCTTGATGAAGTTGCTCAGCCCGAAATCTTATGATGAAAATGTGAATATATTACGAATCATATTTACTAACAATTTACAATATAAAAGAACAATAAGCCAATAGAAGAGTCTAAGGAACTAGCATAAGATTTAACAGATGGAGATGAGAACAACAAACAAGATATGAAAAACAAATCATTATCAGCCACAAATCATTCACATTTGTCATTGTTACCTGCTTTTATTTTCATTTTCCTGAATCTTCTGTCTACTGTCTCCTCTGTGAAACTAAATAAATATCCAGACCTTAATCTTTTTTTTTATCAAGTTAACAATTTTCGGCCTCACTGCCTTGACTAGTTGCTAGGGGTCTCTGAAGAGGCTAAGAATTAATAGGCCCATTGGTCCTAAACACATCTTAGGAAGCAAATAATATGAACTTATGAAAGTAACTCATAGCCTCTTCAAAGAAAATAACTTGCTACAGAAACCACAACCAGAAGAAAATGGGAACTTTGACAACAGACTTCCCGCAAGAGAGCCAGATGTATTGGTGGCTTAATTTATTTCCCTCCCTCGAACATTTGGAATCATTAAATGCACTACTGACAGTAGACGTGTATGCCACACTTTCAGAAACACTGGACTGGCTTTAATTAATGAACTTATTTTTTACTATTTTCTTGTTTAAGTTCTGGTAAACTGAGCTTTAAACCTATCATGATTCAAATAAGCTATAATACCCATACACATACATACAATCAAATGTCAGTTGATCTGTTTTACCTATTAGCTTGACGTTCTTGTTCTCATCAAGTAACAGATTCTCGATCTTCAGGTCTCTGCAAACAAAGAAGATGAACAATTATTTTCTTGTATCCCTTTAAAACAAAAAGTTATCAGCACTAAACACTACTCGACTTTATCAAACAAAGAAATACATGGCCCTAAAACAAAATAAAAACCTGTCGGCAAATGCTTTTACCCCAAAGAGTAAGCAAAGCTAAAAAGATGCATTAATCAAGGCAAAAACTTTTAAATAAATTAATATTACAAAGAACAATCGAGGAAAATTAAGAACGGACCATTCAGAAAATCATAATTTTAACATTAAAACAAGTGCAGATATTTATCTAAAAATGTGTTTCAATATGCTACATGAAACAACACTTTTTGGAAGGTCATGCTCAGCATTTGGGGAGCTGCAGTAGCGCAGTGGTTAGTGCACTGGCTTCTTAACTCGGTGGTATATGGTTCAATCCCCATTTGAGGTGGGATTTTTTAGATCGCAAACGGCTCCAGTGTCAACCCTGCCTCATGAATTGGGTACCGCAGCAACTCTGGGAAGGTTAATGCGGCCGGCGTGATGCTGACCACAACACCCCTAGTGTGCCAATGGTCAAGAAAATATGGGCCTAACACCATATTCCCAATATGCCTCAATGAGCATGTAATGGGATCCTTTACCTTTTTACCATGCTCAGCATATGATAATTAGCAAATAAGATGTTAGGCTAACATTAGAAACAAGAATAGATGGGAAGTTACTGGAACAGGTCAAAAATGTTATCATATCTTGGTTACACATAATAACAGAAGATGGCAGATGTGAAACAGAAATCAAGAAGAGAATAAGAATGGCCAATACTGCATTCAACAACATTAGACAAATACTAACATCTAGACAAATAACTTACAAATAAACACTGAGAGTCATCAAGTGTTATAATTATTAAATGAACATGGTGTACATCATGGAAAGAGAAGAAAACAAATAAAGAGGTCCTAGAAATGCTAGATATGAAAAGAGAAATAATAAAGATCAAAGTGAGGCAGCTAAAATATGTTGGTCATATAAAATCCCCTTGCTGAAAACCATAGTGGACAGAAGAACTGAAGGCAAATGTGCGAAAAGCAAGACAGAGATATGAATGGGAAGGTAACATCAAGAGATGGACAGAATAGTCTGTCAGAGGGAAGGTAACATCAAGAGATGGACAGGATAGTCTGTCAGAGGGAAGGTAACATCAAGAGATAGACAGGATAGTCTGTCAGAGGGAAGGTAACATCAAGAGATAGACAGGATAGTCTGTCAGAGGGAAGGTAACATCAAGAGATAGACAGGATAGTCTGTCAGAGGGAAGGTAACATCAAGAGATGGACAGGAGAGTCTGTCAGAGGGAAGGTAACATCAAGAGATGGACAGGAGAGTCTGTCAGAAGAACATGAAAACAAGAGACACGAGATGCAGGAGAACCACTGCAGTTTACCTACGATGGGAAGATGGCAGCTGATCAAATCAGACTGGCAGCATCTGACAAATAAACTGAATGCAGGCAAATTTTTCACAAGAAACAAGGACAGTGCAGTCGTTTTCAGGGATATACTTAACATTAATGCAGTGGTACATGGGGGACTCCAAATCTGGTCCTAAACTTATTCATGGCATCAATCATTGATGGGTAGTAGTACCAATGTAAAAGGTGAAGGTTGCAGATACTACTGTAAATCATTGCAGAAGCTAAACAGATGCTTGTATTGTCACAATAATGAGAATCCTTGTTGTACAGAACTTGGAATAAGAGAGGACCTCAGAGGAAGTCTCTTATTTTACATCTCAAGTGTTGGCGTGTGCAGAAGAACTGAGATAAAGGAATAATGGACGGCAAAGAAGAAAAGAATACTGAACGACATCAGTGTAATTTGAAGTGTATGCCTGTTGTACACAAATACTTATCAATCTGTCTAAATATATCCTGTTTCTTTGTTTGTTTTGTCTAATCCAATAAAGTATGTATGCCTGCTTGTCGGTCTGTCTGTGCCTCAGAAAAATGCTGATTTGCTAGTTTTTTATTTTTTATTTTCATTTGTGCATGTCATTCCAAAAGTAAATTTTTTTACGCGAAATGGATATCCACATCGTAAACCTCAAATCCCAGTCGGTCACAATGAGCTAACAACATTAAACTATTGATGAGTTAGATTCAGTAAAGGAAAGCAATCAATAAATTATTCAGCTTGCTTTATGTTGACCCATTAGATCGTGGATTGAACTGTTGCTGGGCATCAAGTCGTTGAAGCGTGGCATCTCTTTCAGGTTCTGTACAGTAGCTACATTAGTTTCTTGGTTCACACTAGCTACATTAGTTTCTTGGTTCACACTAGCTACATTAGTTTCTTGGTTCACACTAGCTATATTAGTTTCTCAGTTCACACTAGCTACATTAGTTTGTTGGTTCACATTAGCTACATTAGTTTCTTGGTTCACACTAGCTACATTAGTTTCTTGGTTCACACTAGCTACATTAGTTTCTTGGCTCACACTGGCTACATTAGTTTCTTGGTTAACACTAGCTACATTAGTTTCTTGGTTAACACTAGCTACATTAGTTTCTTGGTTCTTCTCTCTTCTCCCATCCTTAGCCAGCAACCGGCAAAGCAGAATGTGGCCAGTACGCCTAGTGGCGTCTTAGGGCAACAACAAATTGATCAATCTATCGCTGTTTCCACCACGCCTAGTGGCGTCTTTGTGGAACAAAAACAGACCAAACAATCTATCGTTGTTTCCGTAATCAGATTGGTTGGCAAGCAGGTGATCAGCCCATTGTGCGAAGTTTTTACGGGATGGGGTAAACAGCCCCATGCCCAACCCTCCTTAGTCGCTTTTTACGACATGCGTGGTAGGGTGCAGTGTTACTATTCTTTGCTCCCCTTTCGGGCCCCGGCAACACACGGGTGAGTTTCTTGGTTCACACTAGCTACATTAGTTTCTTGGTTCACACTAGCTACATTAGTTTCTTGGTTCACACTAGCTATATTAGTTTCTTGGTTCACACTAGCTACATTAGTTTCTTGGTTCACACTAGCTACATTAGTTTCTTGGTTCACACTAGCTACATTAGTTTCTTGGTTCACACTAGCTATATTAGTTTCTTGGTTCACACTAGCTACATTAGTTTCTTGGTTTACATTAGCTACATTAGTTTCTTGGTTCACACTAGCTACATTAGTTTCTTGGTTCACACTAGCTACATTAGTTTCTTGGTTCACACTAGCTACATTAGTTTCTTGGTTCACACTAGCTACATTAGTTTCTTGGTTCACACTAGCTACATTAGTTTCTTGGTTCACACTAGCTATATTAGTTTCTTGGTTCACACTAGCTACATTAGTTTCTTGGTTTACATTAGCTACATTAGTTTCTTGGTTCACACTAGCTACATTAGTTTCTTGGTTCACACTAGCTACATTAGTTTCTTGGTTTACATTAGCTACATTAGTTTCTTGGTTCACACTAGCTACATTAGTTTCTTGGTTCACACTAGCTACATTAGTTTCTTGGTTCACATTAGCTACATTAGTTTCTTGGTTCACACTAGCTACATTAGTTTCTTGGTTCACACTAGCTACATTAGTTTCTTGGTTCACACTAGCTATATTAGTTTCTTGGTTCACACTAGCTACATTAGTTTCTTGGTTTACATTAGCTACATTAGTTTCTTGGTTCACACTAGCTACATTAGTTTCTTGGTTCACACTAGCTACATTAGTTTCTTGGTTCACACTAGCTACATTAGTTTCTTGGTTCACACTAGCTACATTAGTTTCTTGGTTCACACTAGCTACATTAGTTTCTTGGTTCACACTAGCTATATTAGTTTCTTGGTTCACACTAGCTACATTAGTTTCTTGGTTCACACTAGCTACATTAGTTTCTTGGTTCACACTAGCTACATTAGTTTCTTGGTTCACACTAGCTATATTAGTTTCTTGGTTCACACTAGCTACATTAGTTTCTTGGTTTTGCTACATTAGTTTTTCTTGGTTTAGCTACATTAGTTTTCTTGGTTCACACTAGCTACATTAGTTTTCTTGGTTCACACTAGCTACATTAGTTTCTTGGTTCACACTAGCTACATTAGTTTTCTTGGTTCACACTAGCTACATTAGTTTTCTTGGTTCACACTAGCTACATTAGTTTCTTGGTTCCACACTAGCTATTATATTAGTTTCTTGGTTCACACTAGCTACATTAGTTTCTTGGTTCACACTAGCTACATTAGTTTCTTGGTTCACACTAGCTACATTAGTTTCTTGGTTCACACTAGCTACATTAGTTTCTTGGTTTACATTAGCTACATTAGTTTCTTGGTTCACACTAGCTACATTAGTTTCTTGGTTCACACTAGCTACATTAGTTTCTTGGTTCACACTAGCTACATTAGTTTCTTGGTTCACACTAGCTACATTAGTTTCTTGGTTCACACTAGCTACAGACAGTTCAGACCTCTAGCACTGGCTACTGTAATGCTTTAAAGATGGCTACAGCAATATTTGAGTTATAGTTCAATCATACAGCAATATTTATGTGTATACTTCACCAACAGCCAAGTATATTCCGAGCAGTAGTGCAGTAATATATAATCCTACTATGAGCTGCAAGTGTCCCATTTGCAGAGTGGTTAGAATGCTAGCCTCTCTCAGCAAAGCTACCAGATTCTGGGTTCAAAATCTGGTAGCAATACTACTCCAATCTACCCAGCTGTAAATGTGCACCTGACTCTGCTCTTGAATTAGGGAAGACAAAAGCAGTGAGGAAGGGAACTGGTCACCCCACCTCATGAAAGCTGGACCTAGTATGGTGAAGTCTCTAACACTTCACTCCCCTAGAGCAGTATTTGCTGTGGGACTACCTACTATGAACTGCAGATACATAAAAGTTCCCAGTTCACTCCACAATAACAGCTACGATGATATGCTAGTGCGAGTCTAATAATTAATTGTTGTAACGTTAGATAAAATCAGAGCTCATAAATAAGGGACCCCGGTGGGTGACTTAATTGACTTTAAGATTAAAAGTTAAAGATGGCAACTTCAAAGTACTAGTCAGCACATGTAACACATTCATACGATCAATAAGATTTATTTTTTTTTAAAGAAAGAAAACACCATTCATCATCATCATCAAAGAAATACTACTCATTCTTTTCATCAGTATTATTATGACGATTCACAGATGATGCTCCAACAACACTGCTTTCATCATCAATGGTTTCATTAAAAGGAGATTCAGCAAGAGCTTCATTACTACAATTATTTGCATTAAAACTATTATGACTGTCAATGTTCTATCGTCAACTACAGACCCTTGACTGTTACTTAGTCATTCCTCTTGTACCCTGGGCTGTAGAGGTTTGCCAGAGAGAATGCCATACTATCCTATTGGCTTACTTTCTCCTGGCCTGGTTCCAATCTAGTCCTTGGTCCTTCAAAAATTGTCTGTTATCCTCCCAGCAAACTCTGGGTCGTCCTGGAGGTCTGGTTCTTAGTTTCCCATATTTGCCATGGTAGCCGATCTTCTCCCATTTTGCCTCCCAGTGCTAAACCATCATAATTGGGACTGTTCTACTTGAGTCTGCTGGGACTGGGTTTTGAGGCCATGATGTATTGAATGGTTGTGGACCATGTTTGACTGTTATCTTTAATATCAACTACAGAAACTGGATTGTCATCATGAGTATTCTACGGAACCGTGACTGCCATCTTTAGTATCAAATACAGAACTGTGAATGTCATCTTTAGTATCAACTATAGAACTGTGACTGTCATCTTTAGTATCAACTACAGAACTGCAAATGTCATCTTTAGTATCAACTACAGAACTGTGACTGTCATCTTTAATAACTACAAAAATGTGAATGTTACCTTTAGTATTAACTACAGAACTGTGACTGTCATCTTTAGTATCAACTACAGAACTGTAACTGTCATCTTTAGTATCAACTACAGAACTGTGACTGTCATATTTAGTATCAACTACAGAACTGTGACTGTCATATTTAGTACCAACTACAGAACGATGACTGTTATCTTCAGTATCAACTACAGAACCGTGACTGTCATCTTTAGTATCAACTACAGAACCGTGACTGTTATCTTTAGTATCAACTACAGAACTGTGACTGTCATATTTAGTATCAACTACAGAACTGTGACTGCCATCTTTAGTATCAATGTCATCTTTAGTATCAACTACAGAACTGTAACTGTCATCTTTAGTATCAACTACAGAACTGTGACTGTCATATTTAGTATCAACTACAGAACTGTGACTGTCATATTTAGTACCAACTACAGAACGATGACTGTTATCTTCAGTATCAACTACAGAACCGTGACTGTCATCTTTAGTATCAACTACAGAACCGTGACTGTTATCTTTAGTATCAACTACAGAACTGTGACTGTCATATTTAGTATCAACTACAGAACTGTGACTGCCATCTTTAGTATCAACTACAGAACTGTGACTGTCATCTTTAGTATCAACTACAGAACTGTGACTGCCATCTTTAGTATCAACTACAGAACTGTGACTGTCATATTTAGTATCAACTACAGAACTGTGACTGTTATCTTTAGTATCAACTACAGAACTGTGACTGCCATCTTTAGTATCAACTACAGAACTATGACTGCCATCTTTAACATCAACTACAGAACTGTGACTGTCATCTTTAGTATCAACTACAGAACTGTGACTGTCATCTTTAGTATCAACTACAGAACTGTGACTGCCATCTTTAGTATCAACTACTGAACCGTTACTGTTATCTTTGACATCAATGTGACGATTAATTACTTGGATAATTTTTTTAATTGTTGAAGAACGGCCAGCATCAGGTATGAAAATAAATTGTATACGTGTTGAAATGAGACAGTGGCAATACATGTGAATATATAAAATTTGTTTAAAACGAGAAAAATATTAACATAAAGTCTGTCAGAGTAGCAGATTCGAAGTAAGGATCTTCAGTATTTTATATGATGGAAAGTACCACTGAAATTTCAAGCCATAGAAACTACCGTCTTCTATACAACAGCCAAACAAGTGTTTGAAAACTTGTGCATGCTGAGATTTTATCACTACGCACTTGAGAAAACTGCCTTACAGTGACTAGCGTTATTATTTTAAACCTTGTTATTAAACACAATGTAGCATATAAAAACAAACAACAGATGATAACACCTACCTGTGTATGATGCCCATCCGATGAAGATAGTCCACCGCAGACACAATTTGACGGATGAATTTTGACACCTCGACCTCCGGCAGCCTCTTTCTTGCGCTAATATACTCCATCAAGTCACCACCACTATGGCAAAAGTTAGACAGGAATGTTTAAGATGATGCAGGGAAAAAAATTTTTAAAATAAATAAGTACAATAAAAAGACCCTGCAAGAAATCTAGAATGAGAAGAAAAATAATGGAAGATTTAAATCAGGATAAATATAAAGGTCCACTAAATCAAGATTAACAAGTTACTGAAAACCATAAACAAGAAAAGATTAAAGGCAAATGGGGCAGACGGACGACAGCTACATCAGTCGGAAAGTAACATCAAGAGAAGAAGGGGATGTCTGATGTTAAGTATTCTGTCAAGGCAGTAAACAGACCATAAAGTGGTTCACTACTGCCGCCCGTTGTATGTAGGCTTACTTGTTGAGTCGGCAAAAGTCATGATCTCATGAACAGGCAATCAAGTGTTCTATATATATATTCTTCATTACTATATGGTGTAGAAACAAGTACAAGCAACTGGAAGAAAGAATTGAGGCTATTGAGATGTGGATCTTTAGAAGAATGGGGTGCATTTCATGGAAAGAGAAGAAAACAAATAAAGAGGTCCTAGAAAACCTAGGTATGAAAAGAGAATTAATGAAGGAGATCAAAATTAGGCGGATAAATATTTTGGCCATTTGAAAAGACATAACAACTTGCAGAAGACCATAACTGAAGGAAGAGTTGAAGGCAAGCGTGCAAGGGGAAGACAATGCTGTTATAAGAGGGAAGATAACATCAAGAGATGGACAGGAGAGTCTATCAGAGTGCAACATTAGGACAAACACTACTAAGACAAAAGACGGAAAACGTTTGAGATCCATTGCAGCCGAATTTCGTTGCGGAGATGGCAGCTGATGATGATGATGAACAAGCAGGACGAAGTGTCTAAGATTTCCTGTGCAGTTTCTTGGCCGACTGAGACCAGTTTGCATATACTTGGACTTCTGGTGTCATGTATTGTGGTTCGCACTGTTGACCTGCCATTGAAACATCATTTTTTGATGATGCATAGATGGCAGGGCGGATAGTGTGATTCGCTTGCATGGCTAGGCGGGGTTGTCGCACGGAAGGTCCAGTGTTCAAATCCTGGGTAAGCCACTCATGTCTGTTGTTTTTCTGTTGTCTGGTGTTCTACTTCTTTATTTCCTGCGAGTGCCTGATAACATACCTTTATATTTGTTTCATATTAATTGACAGACGAGAACGTTTCACGCGGTACTTACCGGCAAATTTCGGTGACAAGATAGTAAGAGTTATCAGTCTCCATGACCTCTAAAAGAGTGACAACATTCGGATGTCTGATCAGTTGAAGCAGCTTCCCTTCACGACGCAAGTTTTTGCGGACGTAATTGTCAGTCTTAGCTCGTTTCTTATCGATGATTTTTACTGCGACCTGGAGACAATAAAACAACACAATTAGAAAACGCAGCGGGGAAAAATTGTCTAGTTCTCTACTTCTTTATTTCTCACGAGTGCCTGAAAACATACCTTTATGTGTGAAGAATAAGAGAACATGATGAAATAATAGTTAATAAACTAGAACGAACAAAGAGCAGACCCCCCCCCCCCCCCCCCCCCCCCCCCCCCACCCCCCCCAAAAAAAAAAAAAAAGAGTAATGGATAGAAAAGAAATGGCAAAGAAGATTTAGGTATACGGCACAATTTAACACTAGAGTGCTCCCCGGGGTGACACGTCACCACAGACGACGACTCAATTTTGGTCTGTTACAAAGTCGTGCATGGGCACAGCGCTTCTCCCATCCAACTATACTCTAACCCAGTGGTGGCCAAGCTAAGGTTTGCAGAGGGCCAGATTATGGTAAAGGGTAACACCAGAGGGCCAGACCTATAAAATCCTTAAAAAATAACGTTCTGAGATTTAGTTTTACATATATAATGAACCACGTACAGAAAGCAACGGCAAACTACTGTACTGCACATCTGCCAAGACATGTATACCAGTCTTCGGACTGAAATTACTGTTTAAAAAAATAATGAATCTGTTGTTTTAATTTGTTTTGTAATTTGTAATATAACATGTAATTATTTATTTCAAACATACATTTGTGTGTTATTTCATTGTGAAGAGTGTGGCTTCAATCAACAATAAGAGGCCGGCCAAAACAGGTTGGCGGGCCGGTCAAAACTGGTTGGCGGGCCGGATCTGGCCCGCGGGCCGTAGTTTGGCCACCGCTGCTCTAACCGATGACGGTTCTACACATCAGTCAGTGAGTGAGTGGAATTCGTCACGTTCCATGAGGCCGTTGGGGTAACCAGGAACCCCAGTGAGCATTAATGTCTGTTAATTTATGTTAGGAAACACAGAACAACAACCTGATGACCTGGAAACACTGGCTGACATTCAAAGACATCATACAGACAGTTGCAACAGAAGCATGTGGTGAAGTTTGACTTGAGAACAAGAGAAAGAGGACACCTTGGTGGAGAGATGAGGTTAAAGAGAAAAAAAAAGGCATGGAAACAATACTTAGGAGCTAAAAACACAGCAGGAAAAACAGAGAAATATAGAGAATATATGATACTCAGGACAGAAGCAAAGAACAAGGTGCTAGCAGCAAAACAAAAGTCCTGGGAAGAATTTGGAGAAAAGCTAGAAAACGATGCGCAAGAAAACCAGAAATTGTTCTATAAGACCCTAAAGAATATGAGGAAGGAAAAACAGTGCCCTCTTAAATTTATAAAGGACAAGCAAGGCAAATTGCTTACTGCCCCAAAAGAAGCGATGGAACGAATGAACGAACTTTATTTTCAAAGGGTTAAGAATTGGGCACGCAGGCCCGTCTGACATTCTGCTCTTCCTCTCTCTCTCTCTCTCTCTCTCTCTCTCTCTCTCTCATCATGTATACTGTATCCTTTCATCCTCACATTTACTTTAGGCATTATTTAAGGCATTTATCATTATAAAAGTAATAAAACATTATACATTTGCAATAATCATTATAATTAAAGTATGTTTTTAAAATAAATTAAAGGAACAAAAATGAAAAATAAAGAATTTAAAAAATAATAAATAAAAACATTAATGAAAATGGAAAAAAAAACAAAAAAACAAACAACAAGACTGATAAAAATTGAATTCCTCATACAGTAAATTAGTGATCTGAGACATTCAGAGGTGTGTTATAAGAACTCGTGAAAAATTCAAACGGCCTGCTACTGAATGACTAGGGACTCGGTGTTTTTTCCAGTGCACGCGAAAGAAATTATGAGAGGTGAGCAGCTGGAGAATATTTTTCAGAACTCCAGGATGGTGAGCAAGGTCAAGCATCAGAAATGATAACCACTGGCACAGAAAAGGAAACCAAAGGCGATGAAGGTGACATAAAGATGGAAGAACTGAAGGCAGCACTGGAGAAAATCAAGATGGGCAAAGCAGCAGGACATGATGGCATAACACCAGAAATGGTTAAGTACATGGGAGCAGCAGGCGACCTATTACTCCTAAGTGTCCTACAGGCAGCTTGGTGCAACAAGACCATACCAAAGGATTGGGAGATTGCCATAATAACACCGATTTTCAAAAAGGGTGACAACCGACAACGTGGAAACCATTGAGGCATATCCATTCTCAGTGTCCCTGGTAAAATCTACTCTAGAACCCTGGAGCAGAGACTCAGACACCTAGCTGGATGAGGTCCAGTGTGGCTTCCGAGCAAATCGAAGTACTCAAGACCTAATCTTCACACTCAGACAGTTGAGTGAAAAGGCTCTTGAGTATAAGGGTGAGATCCATCTTTGCTTCTTAGATCTGGAAAAAGGCATCTGACAAGGTCCCCTGGGACAGTTTGGCAAGGAAGAACATTCCATCACCTCTGATTCATGCTATACAGAGCTTCTACAAGTCTAGCAGAAATTATGCGAGGACGGCAAACCATAAGTCAGAAGAATTCAGGTCCACCACTGGTGTAAGACAAGGTGATATTCTGTCACCTTATCTTTTCATACTCCTCATGGACGATGTCAACAAGGCATGTTGGGAAACTTTTAATATTAATAAAATGCTAACATTGCATAATTTTACATTTTATTTTTTTATTTTCATTCCACTTTTTTCTTTCAAAATATTTCAAAAATTTCAAAAGTAGTAGTTGAACAACATAAACACATTGTGCTATACAAACACCTTAATAGTTTAACCTAAGTATAGTAGGAAGGGGAGAAAACAAAAATTGTCATGGGGTGACAAAGTACCCCGGAGCAGTAATGACGTCCAAAAAAGGGTGAACAGTCCAGGGTTAATAGACTGCTGAAACAAGCGGTAGCTGCAAGAAAGTTTCAATGTTGTGAATATTTTAAAATACAAAAGGAAAAGCAATAGGCTACTTCAAATCTTCCAAGCTCCATGAGGAAAAACAGAATAAACAAACGGAAGATAAAGACGAATATAAAACAATTTATTAGATACTGTCATTGAGTTCACAGTGCTTTGGTCACATGCTTCAGTTAATCTCGCCTCTAGGCGACAATCTCTAACTCCTCTTCAAGTTATGCGGTGCATTCCTTAGTTCTGTCACACTCTTTTCACCGGTACGATAAACAAACATGACAGGGTAGGACGGACGGGAGCACCTGCAGAGTAAATACAACAACGTCCAAAAAGTTGATTGACAGCGACAGGTACATATGCCTACCTGGACATCGTTAAGAGATGAGCAAGGAGAAAAAAAGACTAAGAGAAGGACGATACGATGAAGAAGGAAAGGGCGAAAGAGAAGACAGGAGAAGGAGGAGAATAAGGAACGGCATTGTTTATGATAATGAGAAGAGTGGAGAGGAAAAGCAAGTTGGAGAATACAAAAAATGAGAAGGAAAACTGAAATTTAGGAGAAGAAAGAAGGAAGGAAACGGCTGAGGAGTAGAAGATGAGAGGGAACATTTTGAAAAGATTGTGAAGGAAGCTGTGAATATGGGGGAGAGAATAACTACAAATACAAGACTAACCTGACGTATGACCACTCTAAAACAACACTTTCTTTAACAAACCTATGACCACTCTAAAACAACACTTTCTTTAACAAACCTATGACCACTCTGACAGACTCTAAAACAACACTTTCTTTAACAAACCTATGACCACTCTGACAGACTCTAAACCGCCATTTTAAAAGACTGTCCCGCGTAGTTTCCCGGGGTCTCCGAAGAGACAAAGAAAGAAAAAGGCTACTGTCAACCTCATCATGTCGTACAAGGCGACTAATATGAGGTTGTACACGGGACTGTCAACCTCATCATGTCGTACAAGGCGACTAATATGAGGTTGTACACGGGACTGTCAACCTCATCATGTCGTACAAGGCGACTAATATGAGGTTGTACACGGGACTGTCAACCTCATCATGTAAAATCAATTGCCACAGAAACCATCGCTGTGGCAGCATGTGACTGTTTACGCAGGCTTCCTGCAAAAGTGGACTAGCTGCAGTGGTGGCTCTGTTCTCAGTAAGGAGTGCAAAAGACGATTGATGATGATGATGATTTTAAAAGACTGCTGTTGTGACTAGGCGATATGCTAGTACGAGACTACGCAGGATTTATCAAACCCACTTCAAGATTATTGTTAGGCCGAGCTCTTTAAAATTCTAAATTTTTTAAAGTTGTTGATTTTAGAAGCTTGAACAAACCATTGGATTTTGTTTGTGCATGGGATACCCGGTTCAACCCCATATAGGTTATAATTTGAGTATATAGTGTTCCTTTTTCTATATAGTACATTTGTTGTTTTTCCAGATAGCAAATTCTCTGGCGTTTCGTGTGGCGTTTTCTAAGATCTGTTGTGGTGTATCTCTTCCCTGTTTTCGGGTATATCTCCCGTCACCCTTGTCGTAAATTTTTATAGATAGGCCTGAGATATTTATGGTCCCGTCCGAGCAGAGGGTGATAGTGAGAGCTATATGAGAGGAAGGTGTGAGAAATAGTCCTGTTTCACGAGGAAAACTGGAGTAAGAGAAAGTACAGTCTTGGATTGAGTAATTGCTCTAATCCAGCCTATCTAGTACGACACGCTTTCATGGAGACGCACTTTCTCACTTGGTACAGATACAATTTACACTACCCTCACGTACGCACACACACAATTTTGTGACAGAAATACGTACATACGTAAAAACAGATAAACTATGGGGTCACATAAATGGCAGGGAAGGGGGGTTGACCAACACAAATAGCTTAAGGTTTATTAAGTTTATTATATCGCTAGAAAATAGATCATAACATCAATACATCATCATTACATCCATGAATTATAGTTACATAAGAGAAAGAAAATATATACTCTCATAAACCCTCCCTCTGGTATAGGGAAAACTAGGAAAGATCCCAACAGAGGTAATTTACCCAAAAGATCAAAACAACGATTGCTAATGGGAGTGGGGAGTAGTCAGGACGGGTTAAAAATATGTCCTTAATTTAAACTATCCCGTGGGCATTCAGATTAGTGAGAGATAAATAAAAGAGAGGATGTTATATTAGTAGTAACTTAAGAAATAAGTTCTTTCGTTCCGTTTCACTCTCTACATATATACAGTGAGCTCACTTCAGTTAAAAAAACAAACAGCAGAATGTTACTCCCAGGCAGTTCTTGGAAGGAAACAGCCGGGTATGACCCGTGAATTCTCTCTGTAGAATTTGGTGGTAGGAAAACTTTACTGTCATATGGGTTTGTTTAAGGAAAATTAGTGCTGTAAGCTCTGCCTCATCAGGCTAGGCAAATTTATATGAATAAGATGAAAAAAATCTTCTGGCATAGTCCCGTTCCAGTTTAACATTTAAAACAAATTTAACATTGAAGTGTTCTGGTTATTTAACCGCTCTCATGGATGGAGAAGGTGGACCTCGAGGGGTCTCCAACATCATATTTTTTACCGTTAATGTTTGTATGTGTAGTGGTTTTGATGGTATTGTATGATGTGATATTACTAAGTGTGATGTATGAGTCAGCTGTGAAGGCTCTTGAAATAAAATGTAGTTGTGAATTTTCAGAAGGCCTTTCTTGCTACCACTACGACCTCACACCTATCTTTTTTCTAATAAATGTGGCTACGTTACAATCTAGGGTACTGAATGTAATGTGTTGTATTAACATATACAAACACACACACACAGATATTAAATAATATAATATTATCAATAAAATTTAGAACACAATGAACTAAATTCAGCTGGTGAATTTTTAGAAAGTAAATCTTTTTTTAAATTTATTTGTTCTGAACCAAGGTTTTATTTTGGCCAGAACTTATGCAAAGATTTTGAAATTTATGAATGAATGGCATGAATAAAGGGCATGTTAAATGAAAGATGTTTACATATGCAATCTTCAAGATTAATTATAGTATTACTGTTCGTAATGTTAATTTTCCTGGGAAAACTATGAATGGATGTGCTGTTGGGGGTGGCTTCATCCCTCCCTGTTTATGCCTACAAAACATTGTCCATTAATGATGGAAGAAAATGGGATGCTTCAGTAGTAAATTCTCTTGGGTGCTAGTTTTATGAAGTTGGTGTAAGTTCAGCAGGCCAGCTAGCCTACTCAACTTTGCCAGATTTGTTCTGGTGCTGGAATCTGATGGCCCCACCTCTCCGTGCTTGAGCAATACAAAGATGTTCTGCCGAAATGTACATTGCACGGGTCCTCACTTCAATTATTAATCAGCATTTGACACCACCTTAGTGTCAAGATCGAACTCACAGCTCAGATTATGAATAAAGAACACAGAAATGCTAGCAAAACTCAGCTGAGCTGCTGGCTATAGTATGGCGTCCCTGAACTTATTTCAATTTATTTCATTTGGAAATCACCACACTTGAAATTTACTGTGTCTATCACTGGACAACTATTGAGGAATGGCAAAAAAGCTCGTCTGAGCGCGGATAATATGATTGTCTGTGGCCAATCAATGCCTTGGTTTTTTTTAAATTCAAATTTCCTACACTAAAGTCATTTCAGTCATGCTTCAGTCAAGTATGGATTTTTATCTGTTAGTCTGTCCGTCTCTACTTGCGTTTTCACAAAAACGTACTTGATTTTTGAACCAACCTTTCTCTCCCCTCCAAAATTTTGTCGTTAAAAAGTTATTTTTAGACACAGCTCCCACCAATATCCCCCGCTTTCATTCTAACTAGATTTGAACACTTGCGTCTCAAGGTCGCGGTTTTTGTGCAAATAGTGATATGTTAGATTCAATGCAGTCTTTCGCTGATGTGAACAACACTGTCTTTTGTCATTATCTTCATTATTATCTATCCGTCTGTAAAATTAAAAGTATATTATTTCACTGCTCAAGATGGGTCATCCGGCCATCTAATTTTTATATTCCTAACATCAATATTAAGAAAAAGTTACTTTTTAAATTTTGTAATATTTCAAGCATCTGAGTTTTTCCGCTGAATTCAAATAAAAGGCTTGGTATCGCAAAAGCGTCCAATAAATGACTGTGGCGTATCCTATCCAGGTTCCCTGCTGTCGATTTCCTTACTTTATGTCAACTTGGGGAACGTGACTTTTTTCCTCCGTTTCCCCCCCCCCCCCCCCCCCCCAATTGCCCCCCCCCCCTCCTTGCGTCTCCTTGCTGCTAGTCTCACGCAATTTTTTTCAGTCATATTTTTTTTCCTTTTGATCCGCCGTTCTCATCCCTCCAAATGGTAACCGTTTTGATTTCCCGTCTAACAAGTCAATTTTTATGGAGGGTGATGACCCGCGGTCAGGGCGATCATGTACTATCAGCAGCTTACGCATTATGTTTTTATCCTTACATTTTATCCTTTGGAGATATTTTTACGTTGTATCACTTGTTAATTTTATGACAGTATGTTTAGGAACATATAATTGGGATGCCATAAGACATCTGACCATGCATCTCTATAAGAACCGATGGATCGCAAAGGTATGATCAGCCTATATAAAAGAGAATAGATAACAGGTAATCATACTATAATTATATTCTAACACCCGCGTTTAGGTAAGACCTGTAAAATCACTCCGGTATTTAATTATTTATATTAAAAAAACACCACGCGTGTCTAGCTAATATATCGCTATTAACACTAGCTATGAACATTTAATTACTTAAGATTTACGCATGATGAAATAGAAATAAATTGTTATTAAACAATATCGATCGCCTAGCGTCTATGATTATTTAACGCATCTCTTACTCGGGAAATAATGGGTAGTTAAATTTTCGTTTACAACTGGAGAACTTTGCTATATGTTTATTTAATATGTTTCAATTAACACAAAAATCCCAGTGATATATAATGAACTTAACACGTTAAAACACTTAAATGCCAACAATATTTTACCGCAAATCAAGAAACAAAATAAATCTCCACGTTATTTCTATAGGAAATCCAATAAATAAGACTCCAAAATGCGCGCTAGACCATTCTAGAAATCTTGATAGCAACTGACAACTTGAATTTTAGGAGGTTTCAATATATTAAATGGATGGAAATCGTTAGCTACATGTCAGATTTTACACTTCTCATTCAATTTGAGGAAGTTTGCTGGTCGTTCCGCGAATCAAAGTCTTTTATTACGCCTTTTCCCCGCATGATGGCCGCTTCGCTAGAGGTGGGCGCTTTTAAGGTCCGTTCCCTTAGTGAGTAAATTTCGTCCCTTGGAGCGCGATCAAAGGGAGTGCGGTCGGTGGGTGGTCAACGCCCCTTGATACTGCAATTAACGAACCGTTCTCTCTCTAGAACTACAAAACCCCGTTACCCCGCCCTCCCCGTGTTTTCAGTGACCAGGCGCTTACGTGCTGACGTAAACCTGACAGCAGGTAACCCCTTTTAAAAGGAAAGACAGTTTATGAATCTACATATCTGAGTTCTTAGTGCTTGAAACATAGAAAGGAGGCGTGGCTAAACTAAGAATCGGACCGATGGCGATAGCGAAACCTGGCTTTCACGTGTTTAACGTGCATGCTTAATTAGCAAACGAGGGAAATCCACGTTGATGTTAAGATAGAAAAAGAAATAAGAGGCGCCGATGAGAATGAAATGGATCGATCAAAGTGCTAAATTGTTCATCCGTCACAACCCTGTTGAGTTTTGAGAAGTTTGTACTTTGGTTTTTTGCTACCTTCTTATTTACTGCCCTTGAGATTAACTCATGTACTTCTATTGGGAATACACTGCTTTGTAGTGTTTAGTAATTTATCTTACTTTTGTACTCAACATTTGTGGTGGACATTTTGTTCATGTATTTGTTCTTCTTTAAACATTCTCCTTTGCTCTGGTAGTTTATATGTTAATTTTTGTTTTGGTAATATAAAATTTTATTATTGTTGCGCCTCTTTTTGCGCACCTCAATGTGTTTATGATTGTGCACCATCGCGGTGCCCAACAAAAGCGTCGCTAGATTGAAATGACGTCAAATAAAATAATTACGTAAACGCGCGTGCAGAGTAATGGCGGTTAACTTTTGGCAGTGTCTTCAGCCGGTATGGCTGTGTTTGTGTGAGCTCTGGCCGATGTGTTTCATGTCCCCTGAGGTGTCTATATATGTTGTAGATATTCCATTATATGAGTGCCAGAGATGCGTACCTGCCATCAATGGTACCTATACCTTGTAGCGGTATGGCAGCTTGCGTACCCTGACAATCCCCAGAGCTATGCCAGTGGGAGTTTTACTCCTGGTAGGTTCAACCAAGCTGGACTGGTCTGTGTGGGTATGGGTCAGACAAAAGCTGGTACCCTGGTCTTCCAGGTTGGGGGTTTTAGCATAGGGCTGACACCCCTGTCTGTGTAAAAAAAAACAATGAAGTTACGGAAACAACAATAAATGAACAAACTTTGCTGCGGGATGGACATTCGGAGTCTGTGGCTCGTATGAATGTCAGCGGTGAAAGCCGAAAGGAAGCCACTGACATGAAAACGGATGTCCTGATCGCAAAACAGGATACAAGAATAGGTTTTTGGAATGTCAGGACAATGTACGAGACAGGTAAACTAAGACAGGTCACGGCAGAAATGAGAAACTATAGGTTACACATTCTAGGGATAAGCGAGAGCAGATGGACAGGGGCAGGAAAAGTTAAAACAGCAACAGGAGAAACAGTACTTTACTCTGGAAGAGAGGATGGACAGCACAATGAAGGCGTAGCCATTATTCTACAGAAAGGAATAGAAAGGACATTACTGGAATGGAAACCCATCAACAACAGACTGATAAGATTAAGATTGAGAGGGAGATTCACGAACACTACAATAATACAATGCTACGCACCAACGAATGATAGCGATGAGGAGGTCAAGGATGAATTCTATCAACAACTGCAGAAAGAAATGGAAGACACACCTAGATATGATCTTGTTATAGTAATGGGAGACCTCAATGCGAAAGTTGGTACACACAATACATATAATGAAAGAACAATGGGGAAATGCGGCAGCGGAACAGCAAACAAAAATGGGGATAGACTAATAAGTTTCTGTAGCATTAACAACCTGGTCATTGGAGGAACACTCTTCCCACACAAAGAAATTCACAAATTAACATGGGAATCACCAAATGGTCGGGACAGAAACCAGATAGACCACATCATGGTTAAAAGTAGATGGAGACATGCATTACAAGATGTGAAGGTAAGAAGAGGTGCAGATGTGGGAAGTAATCACCATTTAGTAGTAGCAAGACTGAAAGTGAAACTAAGAAGGGCTGCACCAACTGTAACTACACAGAAAAGGTTTGACATCAGCAAATTGAAGGACTCCTGTAAAGGGCAATTTTTACTATCTTGCAATATAATACATTTATATTCTTATGTTCGCAAATATTTTGGTAAGCAAAGTATTTCCTTTTTAAGTGCTTAAGGAGAAGTCATTTTTGGGTTGCTTCCCTTGAAAATAGTTCTGTCATCTTCGATCGGACTCCGCAGACGACTCTAGGCCTACTGCGATTTATTCTGTGGCTGGGTAGGAATAGATTGTTCTTGCTTCAGTATATCTATGGCCTGAATTTATACGTAGTGTTTGTATGAGTAGGACGAGTCTGTCTTATATATGGATATCTTTGCATTTCTAAGTCGAACTAATTTGGTTGTCGCTAGAAAAGGTCAAAGGCTATGCAGCGGAAGTATCGCTAGCAAAGGGGTGTGATCCATGGCTGTCATCCTGTGAGGATGCCGAGTTTTGTTGTAGCAGGCTTTTTGCCGAAATAGTGATCTATATATGGATGGGGAAAAGTGATAATCATTTAGACATGTTGTATGTACTTTACCCCAGTGTTTATTCTCTTTTGCCAAGGAATGGCAAAGTTATATTTCGCATAAAAAGGTAAAACCACAATTTATTATGAACTTGGGCTTCGCCATCGTTGTTGATAAGCAGATGCACAGTGGTACTTTTAAAAAGAATATCCATTCAAAGGAAGAAGACATTCCTATGTATCAGCACTGGATTGTATGATATTATTCAATTACCTCTATGAGAGAACCTATGAAGAAATGAGGACATTTAATGAATGACTAATTTTGGTCTATATTCTATAGTGAGTGAAGCTCACGAGAGAGAGAACAGCCATGTTGAAATTCATATACTTTGTATTTATCGAGTGAGAAAAAGGGATGCCTGTACTATCGCTCGATGAACCAAGAGATCACTGCTACATGTGAGAACCCATGTCTGGGATTCCTATATTATGAAATATATATATATATTGAACTTTACGTGAAGGAATATTCGCTAGACGAGGTTAGGTCTAGGAGCCTTCCTATGTATTGGTTATGGTCTGACGTGCCCAGTCAGTAAAGCCAGATGATTTACATGATGGAACGCTGAATGCTTATTTACGAATGCTCCATTATGATATTTGCCAAGCATGAATGCTAACTTAAGATGATATTCCTGTGATCAACATTATGCTGTCTATGTCGACATTTGTTCCTGTAACCATACACGTACTGTCCAAGTGTGCGTCCCATTAAATGTTATAAAAAGACCACCGTAGTTCCAGTACTTCTTGAATTCGAACAGTGTGAGTATGAGTGATGTACTACCAACCTGTCAACTCTATCGAATCATTCTACCATTCGCGTACTGACATTCAGATACACACTCATTGTTTACACTCACATTCTTGTCGGAGCCTCATCACGTTCCAGGACAAGATGACCTGTATGACCAAAACTGTGCTGGGTTTGATGAGTTGACAATCGTTACACTTTACTACACCAGTCCCAACATCTACATTTATCCACTGGTGGACATTCACATCATTTAGCAAATAAAGCATGATTCAACAACTAGTAGCCAGTATGAGTTAACAACTATACAAAGAAAGAGTTTTAACAACTGGTGGCCAGCTTCCTGGGTCAACTTGCACAGTGACCATATTGAGAAGTAAACTACTGAGACCAGACGTTCCTTGGGGTCTGTTACGACACACAAATACATCAGCAGTACAACTCTACAGTGATGTCAGCGTTACCTGTCCTGTCGAGAGTATGCAGTAACTAGGTCAGGGTTTGTTGACATTTGGTTCATTGGACATTTGCCATACAACTGACAGTGTTACACAGCGAGCTTGGTTGAAACATAGAACATTACACATCAGGACTGGAGAATATTTGACAGTGTTTGCGAAAGAAAATGTTATTGAACTGAGAAGTCCTACATTGATTGTTATCATTCAAATCAACGATGGAGCTTCTATTTCTGTGTTGAATTTAAAATAATTAGACCAGAAGTATTTGTTTAATAAAGTACCACAGTACTGTACTATTAGGCAGTGTAACTGAGCCTTCATTCCAACACATTCTTTCTGCAACACTCTATTTACATCATATTGCCATACTATTTATGCATTTATGTATTTATGTTTAACTATTTATATGTGATATTTGTTTGTATCCAGCGGGTTGTTGTTTCGGTTGGGCGGTGTCACACAGCAGAGTATCCCACGTAATAGAGGGTCTGATGTGTGCGTTTCTATAGGTGCAATTTTCTTCATTGAAATTTGCTGCGACAGCTGTTGCTATTAGTGTTAGCTGTGAAGTCTGTACTCATTGTTGTTTTTGTAATATTCCTCTGTTCTTTAGTTTGTTTTGATTTGTTTGTAATTTGTTGGTCTACCCTATTCTATCTTTCAGTTCTATTCTCAATTTATATTTATATACTGTGGCGTTATTTGTATTTGTTATCCTCTTGCGGTTTATCTTTTATTGTTTTTCCAATTTTATTTATTTCATTTCCGCAAATGTTTTCATGTTTTTCTGTATAACTGTTTTGTTTTGTGCCTGATCGACATACACTATTTAAAATATAGTTGATCATATAAATTGATGTACAAGAATCAACTGATAGTTAATTACTATTACTAAAGGTACACAGTTGATGATATAAAACACTATTTCTGGTGCACTGCACTTATATTATAGAGTGAACCAGCAACTTATAGCTGTTATTATATAAGGATTTATACAAGACCTTTGTAAGGCTTGTTTCCCACAGTGATTGGGATAGTTAAGTCTATTTTTCACAGGTTACAAAGTTATCATACAAAGTCTTTGATTAAGACTAAGAAAGTAAATTTATTTACTTTTGCAAATTACTGATCTTATTAGACAAGATGTCTACCTTGGATTATTTTATCACACAAGGCAGGGCTCTTGATAAGACTGGTCAGCAGTTAGAAGAATGGGCAGTTGCTCAATATGACAAAGCATTGGCTGCTGAAGAAAGAAAAGCATTGATTGAAGAAAAGAAATTAGAAGCTGAGGAAAGAAAATTACAAAGAGAGGATGAACAAAAGAAATTGCAGATACAGACTGATGAAAAAAGATTCCAGATGGAAATGGAAAAAGAGAAAAGAAAAGATGAAGCTGCTGCTGAAGAGAAAAAATTACAGGCTGCTGCAGAAGAGAGAAAATTACAAGCTGAAGCTCAAGAAAAAAAAGCAATAAGAGAACATGAACACCAAAAAGAACTTTTAGCATTTGAGTTAGAAAAGTTAAAGTTAACAAACATAAGTAATGTTAATCAAGCATCTAGTGGTAATGGTAAACCCTTTACTTACAAGGTCAAGGTACCAGCGTTCAACCCTTCCAGTGATGACATAACATTCTGGCTAAACAGATTTGAACGCTCGTGTCGAGCACATAATGTGGACAAATCACAATATGCTAACCAGTTATCAGAAAATCTGAAAGGTGATTCTCTGACTAGTTTAAGTTTGGTTGAAGAGGCTGACAAAGATAACTATGATGTTATTAGGGCAGCCTTATTAAAGAAGTATCAGTTGTCTGAAGAGGGTTATCGGAAGTTGTTTAAGACAATGGTGCCTGAGGCAGGTGTAGAATTCTCAGAATTCATTGCAAGAACACGTCTTACATTTGATCGTTGGATTGAGCTATCCAAAACAGAAAAGACTTATGAAGCCCTTATGGACTTGATACTCAGAGACAAGATTATGTCAAGTATAAATAAACCTTTCCTCGAATTCTTACATGAGCGTAAACCTAAGTCTCTAAAAGAAATGGAACAGTATTGTACCCAATACGTCACTGCACATCCGGACGTAGCCATTAGCAACAGTAAGGTTAAAGAAGGTATGCCAGTTGCTTCTGCAACACCATACAACCCTAATCACTCTCACAAATTCCAAGGACCTCAAAATAGGTTTAATAAAAAAGGTAACTATTACAGTTATCAGAACCAAGGTAACCAATCATTTCAGGGTTCTTCTTCGAATACCTGGAGAAGAGCTGACAGCCCTCGATTCAGGGGTGGTCATAATTACAGGAACTTTCGCAAAGGAAGTCATTCTAGAAACTATCCAAGTTTTCCTTCATGGAGACAACAGGATCATAATTACCGAGATACTCATTATAATGAATATGATGATAGTAACCAAAGGAGCTATGATTCAAACCCGAGTAGAGGTTATAATAGTGGAAACAATGATAAGTACAGAGGCAATAATAACAGAGGTAGAGCACAATTCAAAAAACATAAAGCTCATTACCAGGCGAACTCTGCACAGCAAGAGTCCCACGAAGCCTATAAACAAAATAAAGATAATGATGACTCTAATAATATGGCATGTGCCGCTTTTGATTTTGGGAGAGCATCTCAGTGCCCCCAATGCAAAACATTATTTGAGCCAACCACAGTGTCTACTTTAAGCTGTGGCCATCCTCTTCCCGCTCTTCCTGCGTCAATCGCGCATGATGGGAGAGGTTCTCTTGTCTTACACAAAGGTTTAGTAAATGACAATCCAGTCTCAGTACTTTTTGATTCTGGATGCACAACTATTGGGGTTAGGCAGTCACTCATAGATCCTTCTCATTCTACAGGCAAAGTAGTCAAATGCGTAACATTTGGCGGCACCATAGAGAAATACTCTACCGCTATCATTAGGATTGCTACTCCTTTCTTCACAGGAGATGTACACGCATGTCTTTTGCCGGATCCGATCGCTGATCTTATCATCGGTCGCATTCACGGAGTCAAAGAATGTACTCCGGAGCAAATTTCCGTTTGGGAAAATCAAAATATGCAATCTGCTAATGCAGTAGTCACTAGAGCTCAAGCTCTCAATATGCCTGAAACTTCATCTGTTGAAGATAATGAAGTGCATAACCAAGATGATCCCTTGGTAATTTCTCGTGACTCGTTTATAAAACAACAAGAAGAAGATCCGACTCTTAAGAAATTCTTCACTCTTGTAACAAAAGGTGATCCGAATAAAGATTCAAATTGTAAATCTTGGATTACAATGAAGAATGGCGTACTTGTACGTATGGTGCAAGACTCCACTAAGTCAAGTCATTCTCAGATTCTTGTACCCAAGAATTTGAGAGTTAAGATCTTACAACATGCACACGACTCTCAGTGTGCTGGTCACATGGGTTTTTCCCGTACAAAGTCAAGAGTTCTTGCGGCTTTCTTTTGGCCTTTTGTGAACAAGGACATACGGATCTATTGTCGATCCTGTAAAGTATGTCAAGAAGTCAAATCCAAAGGTCCTCGTCATGCTGCGCCTATTCAGGCTGCAGATATTCCTATTCGTCCATTCCAGAAAATGGCGATAGACATCATTGGTCCATTCAAGATCAAATCTGCTAGAGGACATCAGTTTATCTTAACGTGTGTAGACATGTGCACACGTTGGCCAGAGGCTATCCCTCTAAAGAGCATTACTACCGCTGACATTGCAGATGCTCTTTGGCTTATATTTTCTCGGCTGGGATTCCCCGGAGAAATATTATCAGATCATGGCACCCAACTGATATCGGATACCATGTCTCAAGTAATGTCTACTCTACAGATAGAGAGATCTTTGAGTAGCATCTATCATCCTATGTCCAATGGGATGGTCGAGCGACTAAATAGAACACTTAAGAACTTATTAGGGAAGATAACTGAGGATCATCCTCAGGATTGGGATAGGGTTTTACCCGCGGCCCTCTTCGCGTACAGAGAGGTCCCCAATGAACATACAGGGTTTTCGCCCTTTGAACTTGTCTTTGGCGCGCGACCGCGCGGCCCAATGTCTTTGCTGCATGATCTTATAACAGCTGACAATATTGACGATGACACAAAATCTTCTTACGAGTATGTCATCGCGCTGAGACAAAAGATTATCGAAGCATGCAAATTGGCAACGTCCTCTTCTGAGTTTGCTAAGCAGAAGGCAAGACAATTTGCTAATAAGAAGAGAACTTTACGACAACTTTGTCCTGGTGACAAAGCATTTGTTTTGCTACCTTGTCGTGAAAATAGACTCCTTATTAGTTGGAAAGGTCCGTACGATATAATATCGAAAATTTCAGATGTTGACTACATCGTCGATATTAACGGGAAGCATAAAACCTTCCACATCAATATGCTTACGGAGTTCCATGAACGTCCTGACTATCTACAGCCTATTTTCCAGGCAACGGACGATTCTCATGTCAAACATGGTCATTACTCATCACTGTCTGTAATACAGGATGAGGAAACAAGTTTTTCGGATGTTAATCTCCCGCTTCCAATGATCCCACTTCATTCTAGTGAATCATGGAAAGACGTTACTGTTTCTCCTGATTTGTCTCTAGGAGAACGGCGACAAGTTTCGTCTATGTTACAAACATTTCAGGATGTCCTCACTGACATCCCTGGACAAACTCATGTCATTGAGCATGACATTGTTCTAACTGAACATACTCCAATTAGGGTTAGGCCTTATCCTATCCCTATACATTTCCAAACACAGGTTGAAAAGGAGTTGGATGAAATGATAGATTTACAAATAATCGAACCATCCACTTCTGCATATTCTTCGCCGATGGTTATTGTTCGAAAAAAAGACAATAACATACGTCTTTGCGTTGACTATCGCAAATTGAATCAAGTTACGAAGTTCGATGCTGAACCTATGCCTTTACTAGAAGAGTTACTTACTCGTCTTTCTAAATCGCATTTTTTCACTAAACTTGATTTGTCTAAAGGATATTGGCAAGTTCCATTATCCGAACGCGCCAAACCTCTTACCGCTTTCTCTACTCCCAGAGGCCTTTTCCAATGGAATTTTATGCCTTTCGGCCTTATGAACGCACCAGCTACATTTGTACGCATGATGCGTCGAATCCTATCGTATCGGTCAGATGTCATTGCTTATCTAGACGACATCTGTCTTTTCAGCGATACTTGGGAAGATCACTATTCAGGATTAGTTGAATTATTATCAACTCTGCGTGAGTATAACCTGACAGCAAAACCATCTAAAGCTTGTATTGGCTTTAGCGAAATTGCTTTCTTAGGCCATCGAGTAGGTCACGGTTTCTTGAAGACAGAAGACCATAATATCACTAAGATACTTAACATCTCTATCCCTAGGACTAAAAAGCAAGTGCGAAGTCTTTTAGGTCTCATACAATTTTATGGACGTTTCATTCCGAATCTGTCCTCTATCATGGCACCTCTCTCTACACTATTAAAGAAAGGGTCGCCTAACATGGTTCACTGGTCTCATGAATGCCAATCTTCACTAGAGAAGATCAAAACTATGTTTTCATCACCACCTATTTTAGTGTTACCTACAACAGATAAGACATTTGTTCTTCGTAGTGACGCTTCATCCACTGGGATTGGAGCGGCACTAATGCAAGAGTACTCTGGAACTCTGCATCCTGTAATGTACATATCCAGAAAACTTAATGCTGCAGAAAGGAATTACTCGGTTTTAGACCGTGAATTATTGGCAATGGTTTGGTCAATTCTCAAACTCCAAAGATTCCTTCTGGGCGCGCATTTCGTAGTGGAAACTGACCAAAAAGCTCTTACGGCTATCCAAAGTAAGAACTTGAAGAGCTCGAGATCAACTCGATACGCAATCGCTCTTCAACCTTTTCATTTTTCGGTACGAGCTATCCGTGGTTCAGAAAATGTGATGGCGGACATTCTGTCCAGATGCCCACATGATGCCACTTAACTGTTAAATATTGGATCTTTTTAATATGTATAACTTTACAACAGTTATTTTTTTTTTTGTTTCTTTACTAAGGTACACATTTGTAATTTAATAATAGAATGATGGTATCGCTACTTAGCGGTTTATTGATGTTAATTCACCGCTGTTCTTTGATGATTGTTTCTTCATAAATCATAAATTTAAGATTGTAGTGTGAATTTTTGGTATGCATTGTATAATTACCAGAATTGTATTATACGTACATCACACCTTCCTGGAAACATTTATTCGTAGGGAAACAATTTCTCTCAGATTTTGAGATATATATTCTCACCAGTCATATTAGGAATTATAGTTATTCCTGATATTTTCATCTGCGCAGTATTCTTGCGTTGTGAGCCTATTCTACGGTGCTCCTAGATGTATTTAAAAAAAAAAAATTTTATTTTTTTTTTCCCGGGAGGTGTGGTAAGACTGTAAAGGGCAATTTTTACTATCTTGCAATATAATACATTTATATTCTTATGTTCGCAAATATTTTGGTAAGCAAAGTATTTCCTTTTTAAGTGCTTAAGGAGAAGTCATTTTTGGGTTGCTTCCCTTGAAAATAGTTCTGTCATCTTCGATCGGACTCCGCAGACGACTCTAGGCCTACTGCGATTTATTCTGTGGCTGGGTAGGAATAGATTGTTCTTGCTTCAGTATATCTATGGCCTGAATTTATACGTAGTGTTTGTATGAGTAGGACGAGTCTGTCTTATATATGGATATCTTTGCATTTCTAAGTCGAACTAATTTGGTTGTCGCTAGAAAAGGTCAAAGGCTATGCAGCGGAAGTATCGCTAGCAAAGGGGTGTGATCCATGGCTGTCATCCTGTGAGGATGCCGAGTTTTGTTGTAGCAGGCTTTTTGCCGAAATAGTGATCTATATATGGATGGGGAAAAGTGATAATCATTTAGACATGTTGTATGTACTTTACCCCAGTGTTTATTCTCTTTTGCCAAGGAATGGCAAAGTTATATTTCGCATAAAAAGGTAAAACCACAATTTATTATGAACTTGGGCTTCGCCATCGTTGTTGATAAGCAGATGCACAGTGGTACTTTTAAAAAGAATATCCATTCAAAGGAAGAAGACATTCCTATGTATCAGCACTGGATTGTATGATATTATTCAATTACCTCTATGAAAGAACCTATGAAGAAATGAGGACATTTAATGAATGACTAATTTTGGTCTATATTCTATAGTGAGTGAAGCTCACGAGAGAGAGAACAGCCATGTTGAAATTCATATACTTTGTATTTATCGAGTGAGAAAAAGGGATGCCTGTACTATCGCTCGATGAACCAAGAGATCACTGCTACATGTGAGAACCCATGTCTGGGATTCCTATATTATGAAATATATATATATTGAACTTTACGTGAAGGAATATTCGCTAGACGAGGTTAGGTCTAGGAGCCTTCCTATGTATTGGTTATGGTCTGACGTGCCCAGTCAGTAAAGCCAGATGATTTACATGATGGAACGCTGAATGCTTATTTACGAATGCTCCATTATGATATTTGCCAAGCATGAATGCTAACTTAAGATGATATTCCGGTGATCAACATTATGCTGTCTATGTCGACATTTGTTCCTGTAACCATACACGTACTGTCCAAGTGTGCGTCCCATTAAATGTTATAAAAAGACCACCGTAGTTCCAGTACTTCTTGAATTCGAACAGTGTGAGTATGAGTGATGTACTACCAACCTGTCAACTCTATCGAATCATTCTACCATTCGCGTACTGACATTCAGATACACACTCATTGTTTACACTCACATTCTTGTCGGAGCCTCATCACGTTCCAGGACAAGATGACCTGTATGACCAAAACTGTGCTGGGTTTGATGAGTTGACAATCGTTACACTTTACTACACCAGTCCCAACATCTACATTTATCCACTGGTGGACATTCACATCATTTAGCAAATAAAGCATGATTCAACAACTAGTAGCCAGTATGAGTTAACAACTATACAAAGAAAGAGTTTTAACAACTCCCTTACCAGAAAAGCTTTTGCGGCCGACATAAAGAAACGATATCAATTTGCCAAAAGTCAGGAAAAGACATTGACTGATGATATAGACCAGAATTTCAACACCATTTCAACAATATACAAAGAAAGCAGCAAATCATGCTTGGGATTCCAGGAAAGGAAGAAGCAAGACTGGATAACACCAGAAACATTAAACACCATAACGATGAGAAAGGAAATGAAAAGAAAGAAAACAGAAGCGAAGTCCCCCAGGTTAAAGCAACTATATAGCGAACAGTACAGTCAGCTGGACAAGGAAGTTAAACGCCAAACCCGAGCCAACAAAAGGAATTTCCTAGACGATCTTGCAAGACAGGCAGAGGAGGCAGCACTGAGAAATGAACAAAGCACAGTATACAAAATAACTAAATTCATCAGCGGAAAACGAGGTGCAAACAATATTACATTAGTAAGAGATAAGCAAGGTAATCTCATCACGACAGCAGAGGGACAGGAAACAAGATGGGCAGAGCACTTCAGAGAAACTCTGAACAAGGAACCACCAGAGACACAATTGAATGTTCCTGAAGCGGAAAACGATCTAGATGTGAATACAGACATTCCACGCAAAGAAGAAATCATCACAGCAAAGGGTTAAAGAACGGCAAAGCTCCGGGCCATGATAACTTAAATGCAGAGCTATTTAAGACAGACCCTGAGCTAGCAGCAGAACTATTAGAACCACTATTTGCACAAGTCTGGAAAACGGGGACAACACCATCAGAGTGGAACAAAGGAATAATTGTCAAATTGCCCAAGAAGGGAGATCTTGCAGACTGCAATAATTGGAGAGGAATCACTCTTCTCTCAGTTCCCAGCAAAATACTAGGCAGGATAATTATACAGAGAATTTCAAAGGCAGTAGACCACAAACTGAGGAAAGAACAAGCAGGATTTAGAAAGAACGGGAGATGTGTAGATCATATATTCACTCTCAGGAACATTATAGAGCAGTGCTCAGAATGGCAAAGACAGCTTTACATTAATTTTGTTGATTTTGAAAAGGCTTTCGACAGCATACATAGGGACAGTTTATGGAAAATACTGAGGGCTTATGGAATTCCAAGCTGCATAGTGTCAATCATAAAAAGCCTCTATGCCAACTTTACGTGTAGTGTTGGGCAGAGCAGCCTAACCTTTGAGGTGAAGACAGGAGTACGACAGGGATGCCCCTTATCAACCACTCTATTTTTAACAGTCATAGACTCGGTGATGCGCCAGACAACAGAGGGCAGTCCAAGAGGAATAAGATGGACAACATTTTCTACATTGGAAGATCTGGAATATGCAGATGACATTGCACTACTAGCACATTCACATCAACACATCCAGGAAAAAACGGATAGACTTAATAAGTTAAAAAACAAAAAATAAGAAATAATGAAAACAAGGACTGGAAAAGAGTGAGGAAAAATAAATAAATAAAATAAAAAAATAATAATAAAATTAAAAAAAATAAAAAATAAAAAAAAGACTTCCTATTTCCGGTTTAGTGGCAGCCATCTTGCTTCACATGTGACTGGACATAAGGGATGTTTTTTCTCCTATTTTCATAGTTTCATGTTCTCTACTTAATTCTAATTTTCTTTCCCTCTTGTCTCCTTGTTTGTTTGTCCCTGACGAAGGCCTTGTGGCCGCAACGTAGGTTTTTCTTGTCCTTTCTCCTTGTAAGACGTGTTACTATTTGTGTGTGTATTTTTTTTTTTTTTTTTTTTTGGTTTTTTTCCCCATTCACCCATATAATCTATATTAACAATATTACACGCGACAATTATGTTGTGTAGTTCCTTGGGTAGGTCACCTTTTAGTACTGTTTGTAGTGATGGTGATGATGAGTTTTGTGCTTTCAAATATTCTTTAAATGGTTTTCATTACTGTTCATATTTCTAGCATGTTAGCACATAATGGGCTATTGTACTTTTCTCAAGACATACTTCATAGTTGAGTTCCTCTATCATAAAATATCATATTCCTAGTTGTAGTCTAATAAGTTTTTTTATTGCATGGATTTTTTTACTCTCTATTTATCTGACATATTCGTGTTTGATCTTTCAGCAGCTTATAAGCATGCCTACCTTTCTGGCTTTGTTTCCAATCTTCTGTACATTCCGTTGCTATTAGACATTTTATTCTGCTTTTGATCTCTGATGAGCCCAAACCTGTGTGTATGTGATTAAGGCTGCTTCTTCCTGTTTTAGCGCCCTTATCCGCTACTTATTTCCTTCTATTCTCACGTGTGAGGGTATCCAGGCTAATACTACTGTGAAGCCTCTAATGTTTAGGTATGTGTTAAGTTGAAATATTTCTTTCGCTATGTCAGGTCGGCTACATTCATGTGCATTACTTAGTGCTTGTATTGCTGATAGACAGTCAGTTAAGATCGTTAAGTTATGGGGGGGTGGGGGGGGGGGGGGGGGGAGGGGTGGCGGGGCGGGGGGGGGGGGGGGGGGGGGGGGGGTGGGGGGGGGGCGGGTGGGGGGGGGGGGGGCGCGCGGAATCGGCTTGTCAGTAGTTATTTTCAGCACTTTTGTTCTTGCAACCATTACTGCTGTGAAGATAGATGTATTTTCAGTTATAATATAATTTGTCTTTACCCTCCATGTTAGGATTTATATTCCTATACCTAGTTCTTAATTTTCTACTTAAGATCAATCAGTGCATACTTTTAAGCTACCCTTAGTTATTTGAAACTATATATTCCATGAATATGTTTTTGATACAGCTTTCTTCTACTTTTTTATTAATTATTTCTGCTAGATGAAGGTTGATGTCTGGTGTCTTGAGCTCCCATGGTGGTATCCCTTGTGAATTTGTTACTGCAGTTTATTGCATTAATTATAGTTTGTTGCTGTTCTACTTCTTCTAGGCACTTCCATTCTATTGGGTATCTGATCCGGGTCTAGTGGGGTGTCCCATACCGTTCGGTGATTCTTCACAAACACTGACATGGTCGGGTGATTTTTGTCTGTTAGTACCTTGGTCGTATAATTTAATCTAAGTTCTTTTCTTCTCAACTTTATTGGCATTATTCCGAGTCTTTGGGGCATTGGAGGGTGATGAATGAATGAATAAGCAAACACCTAGGGGCAGCAAAATGACTTCCATTTTTTTTTTAAGTGATAAAGAATAATATCCTGTTCAATCCCTGGTGCCCTATAATTCGAATATATAGTGTCTATATGGACTTCCGGACAGCCAAAAAGAATAACGAGGATGTCCTGAAAGAGGCCAATGCGCAAAAGAAACTTATTTCACAAGTTAGAAAGAAGCAATTCACTTTTTTGGGCACGTTGTGAGAAGAGGACAGCTGGAATATATCGTAACAACAGGTACGATTGGAGGGAAAAGATAGAGAGGAAAACAAAGAGAGCAAATACTTGACAGTTTGACGTTGTGGCATGGAAGGAGGTCTACAACAGAATTCATAAATTGTACTGGAGACAGGAAGTTGTGTAGAGATGTGATCTCCTACACCACTAGGCATGGTACTTGATGATGATATGGACTTCCAGCCATCTTTGACCGCCTCACAACGCGTGCTTGGGGAAACTCCAAACTTACAGTGAATACCATAGCTGCGGTATATAATGTCTACGTCACCAGCACATTTCTATTTGGCAGCGAGATATGGACAACCTATGCTATGCAAGAAAGAAGGCTCAATACTTTCCATCTACGGTGTCTACGCCACATCCTTAGTATTGCGTGGAAGGACAAAATGACAGATGTCAAGGTGCTATCACGTGCTGACCTTCAAAGCATGTATACTGTCGTAATATCTGAGATTACACCGATCAAATAGATAATATTCTTGTTTATAGAGATAAAATAATATATAGATAAAATAAGGAAGTTGCGAGAAACGTTGTCTCCTACGCCAGCAATCGTATTAGTCTGGGCAAAGCCTTCACGCAACGAGACTGTAACGTCTCGCTTTCACTAGTGCTGGCTTTTGCTTCCGACCTTGGAAAATAAATATAACATTTTGACAAAACTTAGGCCTAGTTTTCGAGCAAGAGTGTAAGAAGAAAACGGGGAACGAATACGCGAAGGCATAAAAAGTGAGAGAGCAAATGCTACCATTTGACACGCGTTTGAATTTTTTTCTGGCCTCGCGAACCAGAGGAAAACGATAGTGCAAGTCAATGCAGTAGCATGTTGGAAGAAAAACGTTGTCGCACGCCTTGCAGACCCCTCTTCGCTCAACGCGCAGTTCAATATATATAACCACGCTGTTAGACGCGACACATACCAAAACACACATACAAGTTGTATTTCGGGCTAAAAAGTAGTGCTATTGTAACGCACGGCAAAGCGTTGTCGTTTTTTTTTTGTGACGTACTACAAATACGGTGTTTCGTTTGAATGAGAACGTTAGACAGGCCTATAATACGATTAACGTGGAAAAATTTTGAAAAAATTATAGTAAGAGAGACGGTGGTCGTGTATCTAGTTCGTTGTTTACAGAAATTTGAATTTGAACCAAAAGCAAAGCATATAAGGTTAGATAGTAGGAAAACGAAAATATTAACTATAATGAATAAACGTATAATAATATAACCACTGTGTGACAGACTGCAACAGGATCAATAATTAGTTATCATAATTTGAAATACTCAATAAATAAAGAAGATATTGACAGAAGACAGATGGACGAACAGACTACTTCTTTCTCAGCTTGACAGATACTTGGGAAGGGTAGGGTGGTCCAAGATTTGAAAATTGAGTGCAGTTTTGAAAATACAGACGCTAGAAGCCAAACAGTCCCGATTGGCTGGGGTCTAATATACTAACGGGGAAATAAAACTAGTTCTAAGGTAGTTATAGACGCCACTTGAGAAATAAAATTTCATCACTAAAGTTGTTTACAAGCAAGATAATAGTACTGTTTTGACTTTGCTGATCTGCACCAGCAAGCGATCTGGAATTGACCATATTTATCGCAAATCAAACTTATTAGTGTTAATATTTCTCTGATGCGGTAAGAAAGAAAACATTTATATTATCATTATTATGTATGTATTATTGAATATGTATGAAAATTATGTGAGTAGAAGTTTATCTAGAGGGAAGTCAACATCAAACTTTGTGTTGTTTCACAGAGTTGTTAGTAAATATAGTAATAGGTTGTAGAAAAGCCCGACAGGTTTTCTGCCATTTTGGGAGAAAATAAAAGTAAAATATTAATGGGGAAATTGTTCTACAGTATTATGACATAAGACCAGGAAAACCACTGGCCGTCTTCTTCAGCAAGTCACAGCGATTGTACATGACTTGATAGTATTAACTTAAAATGTTTCCTTTGTCAAGGAAAGTTTCAAACTGTAGTTTGAAGTTTATTTGACCATGAATGGGGTAACCAACCAATTAAGAACATCAACTAATTGTGTAGTTACCATGCTGAGTCTGAATATGATTGAAGATGTTTAGTTAAGGAAAGAGAGAGTATATCAGAGGGTGATGTAGGCCGCATTTATATTGTTCCAGGGTTTCATATATGACTCGAAGTGAGCCCAGGTCAACGTAGATCTGTATATATCTCGGCACATAAAGAAGTGAGGCAGTATCAACTGTATGCCTCCCTGTTATTTCAAAACCAGAACCCTGACTTGGTAGTAGACGCAGGTGGTGTGATTATACTTCATCCTGTACCCCAGACGACACAAAGTTAAGAAATTGTCTGCAGGCACATGATAGATCAAACCCAACTACTCTCATTTCCCAAGTGTTTAATAAATCGTTCAGATTATGATGAACAGAAACGTTCTTCCTAACCTTACCCATTCATAGGATCAAGAGTAAATTGACACTGTTCCAGACTGACACAGTTAATTAAATTTGTGAATAATAAGATACTCAGTTATAAATTGAATCAATTTTATGTAAATACTTTGCATTATCATTTGAGTTTCAATATTCCAGTATACACAAAATTGTGATACTGGAACAATAAATTGTAAAAAGAATTTCTCAATTTAAACTTAACTCTGGGTGTTGTTAAATACTTTTTATAGAGTTCTTAGTTGTATTTGTTGTAATTTTATTACAACACACTTTACATTACCCTAGACATTAGACGTAGCTATCAGACATACTAGTCAAGAATAAGTCTGAATGAGATCATAAGGTGGTAGCAGAAAGGCACCCTGAAAACTCACCCTAATAATTGTTATACTCAGGGCCTTCACAGCTGACCTCATTCAGTACAAAATAAATACATAACAACTAGTCATAACATCTAAATCCACCACATATATTGGGGGCTCGTCCGGGATTTTAACCTTCTCCTAGTACTTATATTGGGTTGGTTTGTCCGGTAATTTAAAAAAAATATATAAAACTAAAATAATTTGAGAGTGGTTTGAGATATCAGTGCCTAGTGTTTTGTGTTTAGGTTGGTTAACTAGTTTAAGTTAGTTTGATAACATTGAATATTATTAATATTAAAATGGCAGATTTGGCCAAATTCAGATCTGCTGCGGTGCAGGCTGCAAAGGAAATGGGGATGGACGGTCAAGGTCTGATAGCTTATGTAACAGCTGAAGTGGATAAATTTATTGAAAGAGAGAGAGAAGATTCTAGGGAAGCTAAGAAACTAGAGGCTGATAGATTAGCTGAGGAGAAAAGAATTTTATTAGAAGATGCTAGGGAATGTAAGAAGTTAGAGGCTGAGAGGGAGGCTGAGATCAAGAGGCTGCAGTTGGAGGAGAAGAAACTTGAGGCTGAAGCTAAGAGGTTGGAGGCTGAAAAGGAGGAGAAAAGATTACAGATGGAGGCTGAAAACGAGGAGAAAAGATTACAGATGCAGGCTGAAAGGGAGAAAGAAGAAAAGAGGTTGGAGGTGACAAGGAAGACAAAAGACTCCAAAGGGAACATGAGCTACGACTAAGGGAGTTAGAATTACAAGGCCATGCTCCTGAAAATGGAACTAGCCCATCCACCTCCGACTCTGCTGCAAGCCAGGTTGCTTCCAACTCAGCCATGGGGTTTCATCTAGACCCATTTGTGGAGAAATATAATGATATTGAATCATTCTTATCTAGATTTGAAAGACTAGCTACCATGTATGGGTTAGAGAAAGAAAGATGGAGTCCTTCATACTCCATCTTTCTTTCTCTAACCCATACATGGTAGCTAGTCTTTCAAATCTAGATAAGAATGATTCAATATCATCATATTTCTCCACAAATGGGTCTAGATGAAACCCCATGGCTGAGTTGGAAGCAACCTGGCTTGCAGCAGAGTCGGAGGTGGATGGGCTAGTTCCATTTTCAGGAGCATGGCCTTGTAATTCTAACTCCCTTAGTCGTAGCTCATGTTCCCTTTGGAGTCTTTTGTCTTCCTTGTCACCTCCAACCTCTTTTCTTCTTTCTCCCTTTCAGCCTGCATCTGTAATCTTTTCTCCTCGTTTTCAGCCTCCATCTGTAATCTTTTCTCCTCCTTTTCAGCCTCCAACCTCTTAGCTTCAGCCTCAAGTTTCTTCTCCTCCAACTGCAGCCTCTTGATCTCAGCCTCCCTCTCAGCCTCTAACTTCTTACATTCCCTAGCATCTTCTAATAAAATTCTTTTCTCCTCAGCTAATCTATCAGCCTCTAGTTTCTTAGCTTCCCTAGAATCTTCTCTCTCTCTTTCAATAAATTTATCCACTTCAGCTGTTACATAAGCTATCAGACCTTGACCGTCCATCCCCATTTCCTTTGCAGCCTGCACCGCAGCAGATCTGAATTTGGCCAAATCTGCCATTTTAATATTAATAATATTCAATTTTATCAAACTAACTTAAACTAGTTAACCAACCTAAACACAAAACACTAGGCACTGATATCTCAAACCACTCTCAAATTATTTTAGTTTTATATATTTTTTTTAAATTACCGGACAAACCAACCCAATATAACACAGGGGCTTAGGGGAACCTCTTATGAGGTATTTGCCAAGCTGAGCAAAGACGACCAAGACGACTATGGCATTCTTAATCAAGCTCTTCTAGTTAGGTATGAGAAGAACAGTGAATTTTATAGGAAAAAGTTTAGAAATGCCAAACTGCTGACTGGGGAGACTTATCACCAGTTCTCTGCACGCCTGGAGACATACCTGGAGAAATGGACTGCTCTGGGGAAAACCCAAGATTTAAGGGAAATGATTATGACTGAGCAGTTATGAGAGTCCATGGCTCCAGACCTGAGAAAATTTCTCACGGAACAGGGTGCTGAGAGACTGGGGGAGATCTTGAATGTGGCTGAAAGATATCAGGCAGCCCAGTCTGAGATGGCAGGCATGAAGAAGAAGCCTATTGACCATAATAAAGCCCCCTAAACCAAAACCAACCAAAATTTGAACATAGGGACAAATTTAATAAAGGTAAAGCCTATTATGATAAGCCAAGTTTTGACCAACGCGATAGAAACCCGATTTTCAGTGAAAGAAAACCTTTCCCTCAGGGAAATAAATGTGTAAATGGTGCAAGAGGAACACTCATGACACCAAAGTGTGTACTAAGAAACCTTCCTTCGCTGCCATAAAAACGGGGAACAAGGGATTAAAGGTGAAAACTACTGGACAGCAGGAACCTTATCACCCCCCAGTTTGTGAGGATGTTGTATGTAATTGAATCATCATTAGGTGTCTCTATGATACAGGTTTAGATTATGACTCAGTCGTGAGCTCTCACCTGGTGCGAGCAGATCAATACACCACAGAAACAGTGGAGATTCAAGCCGCAACCAAGGACGTAGCAACCATGACACTTCCCATTGCAAGGATCACTGTGAAAACTCGCTATGTGGAAGGAGTGATTAGAGCAGCAGTGATAAATGAACCAATCTAACCTCTAATATTGGGGTGTAGATATGTCTTCTTGGGGAATCCCAAGAAACCTGTGATCATGGCAACAGTGCAGACCAGGTCACAGTCAAGGAAAGAGGAGGATGAACCCATAAATACTCATCCAGAGGAGATGAGGAAGGCACAGGCGGAGGATAGGTCACTCAAGCCGTGCTTTAAAAAATTGCCTAAATGCCATACACCTCCAAGCAAAGGAGACTACTATATGAAAAATAAACTGATCTATAGAAAGGCTGGAACTGGATCCAATGGTCACGGACAGTTGGTTCTTCCCACTTCATATAGGGAGAAAGTGATGGAGTTAGGACATGCTATCCCATTCAGTGGTCATATGGGGATCAGCGCAACAGGACAGCGTATAGCTTGTCATTATTTCTGGCCAGGAATAACCGAAAATATAAAACGATATGTGAAATCCTGTCCAGAATGTCAGAGGGTAGCTCCAAAATATTGGACTGCTCCTGCAACTCTAGGGGAGATGCCCATTGTGGGAACACCTTTTGAGAGAGTTGCAGTGGATATTGTGGGACCTCTCACTCGGACCAAGAGGAGGAACAGTTACATCCTTACTCTGGTGGACACTTGTTTTATGTGGGGAGAGGCGGTAGCCCTGTTATCAATTGATTCGAAGCATGTGGCAGAGGCATTACTCACCATATTCACGAGGTTAGGTTTCCCACACCAAATCTTGACTGATAACGGCTCACAGTTCAAGGGGAGACTAACTGAAGAAGTTTTCAGGATCTTCCAGGCCAAGCACTTTCATTGTAGTCCGTATCACCCCCAGGGGAACGGCCAGGTGGAGAGGTTCAATGGGACTCTCATTTCTATCCTGCAAAAGCTGGCCCATGAAAAACCTGATACGTGGGATCAATATTTGGCCGCTGCGTTGTTTGCGTATCGGGAAGTTCCACATAATTCGACCGGCATGGCACCGGCAACCCTGCTATTTGGGAGGCCAATAAAAGGTCCATTGGAAGCCTTGTTAAGGACGTGGACAGATGAGAAGGGAGAAGAGACCGTTACTTCATTGTATCAGTATGTGAACGAGCTGACCACTCATCTCAAAACTGGCTGGAAACTTGCTAATGATAATCTCAGACAAGCCAGGAAAAAACATGCTGCTTATTTTAACAAGAAAGCGAAGGATAGAGAATTAGCTGTGGGAGAGAAGGTGCTCCTTCTACTACCCGGCAGCAGTAACAAGTTGCAAATTGGATGGCAAGGTCCATATACGGTTCTAGAGAAGGTGTCTAGAACTAATTATAAAATCGACAAAAAGGGGAAAGAGAAAATTTATCATGTGAACCTCTTAAAGAAGTACCTGGACAGAGAAATCCAGGATGAAACACATCTACTGACCCTGTCGATAGCAATGGGGATGAAAAATGAACCACTCAACTCTCACGAGTACCCACTAAAACCATGTGAAACGTTTGCACAGGTGAAAATCAGTAAGCATCTGACTAAAGCTCAGAGAGAGCAGGTTCAAAAGGTTCTGATTGAACATACAGACGTGTTAACGGATAAGCCGGGGCACACAAATCTGTTAGAATATGATATGAAGTTAATAGACCCAACACCCATCTGTATGAGAGCATATACGATTCCGTTCGCTAAGGAGAAAGCATTGAAAGAGGAGATCGATTATTTGTTGAAAGAAGGAATTATTACTCACAGTGAATCTCCTTACAGCTCTAGTGTGGTTTTGCTGAGAAAACCCTCTGGGGAACATCGTCTGTGTATAGATTACAGGAAACTGAATGCTGTCACAGAAAGTCAGGTGGATCCATTACCTGATACCAATCAGCTGTTTGCCAGGCTGAACAAGGCAAAATATTTTTCTAATGTGGATCTTAGCAAAGGCTATTATCAAATTCCAGTAAAGCCTGAGGTTCGACCTTTTTTAGCCTTTAGCACCTCGGAAGGCCATTATGAGTTCAACATGTTGCCGTTTGGGTTGAAAAATGCCCCGAGTGTGTTTTCCCGAATGATGCGGAAATTGTTGGATCCCCTGAATAATCCATGTATAACGAATTTCATGGATGACATTCTTATTGCTACTGAAAATTCGAAGAACACATTAACTCTCTGAATATGCTATTCGATAGGCTCAGAGAAGCAAATTTGACTTGCTAGACCAACCAAATGTTGTGTGGGTTGTAAAGAGCTGGAGTTCTTGGGACACACAGTATATCAGGGAAGCATGACCCTGACCCCAAGAACTTGGAGAAACTGCAGAGAGCACCGCGGCCCCAGACAAAAACAGATGTGAGATCTTTTGTCTCATTGTGTGGGTTTTATCAGAAATATATAAAGAACTTTAACTCTATATGTTCTCCTCTGACAGATTTAACTCGTAAGGGACAACCTGATAAGATTATTTGGTCAGCACAGTGTGAATTAGCATACCAAGAGTTAAAAGAAAAACTCACCAGCAAGCCGATATTGAAATTGCCTGATGTGAGTCAGGGATTTGTGGTGAGAACGGATGCTAGCAATGTCGGATTAGGGGCCACCTTGTTGCAAAGGTCCACTTCACTTGAGGGGGAATTAAACCCAGTTGCTTTATGCTAGAAGCAAGTTGAATAAGGCGGAGCAAAACTATTCAACAAGTGAAAAAGAATGTTTAGCACTAATCTGGGCTATAAAAAAGTTCCAGATCTATCTCTATGGTAGGACATTTGTGGTGCAAACAGATCACCAGCCCCTCGTATTCTTATCACAGGCCAAGCATGAAAATGCACGTCTATTAAGGTGGTCGTTACTCATCCAACCTTATTCGTTTACGATCGAATATATACCGGGCTCGCAGAATGTGGGAGCAGATTTTTTGAGTAGGCACCCGGTTGACGAAACTCAGAGTATTCAGAAGGTCTAATGAGTGCATTTGATCTATGTGTATCTCAGATCAGGAACTTGCATCAGAGCATGTTCTTTAGTGGGGAGATGTGTCGTAATATCTGAGATTACACCGATCAAATAGATAATATTCTTGTTTATAGAGATAAAATAATATATAGATAAAATAAGGAAGTTGCGAGACACGTTGTCTCCTACGCCAGAAATCGTATTAGTCTGGGCAAAGCCTTCACGCAACGAGATTGTAACGTCTCGCTTTCACTAGTGCTGGCTTTTGCTTCCGACCTTGGAAAATAAATATAACATTTTGACAAAACTTAGGCCTAGTTTTCGAGCAAGAGTGTAAGAAGAAAACGGGGAACGAATACGCGAAGGCATAAAAAGTGAGAGAGCAAATGCTACCATTTGACACGCGTTTGAATTTTTTTCTGGCCTCGCGAACCAGAGGAAAACGATAGTACAAGTCAATGCAGTAGCATGTTGGAAGAAAAACGTTGTCGCACGCCTTGCAGACCCCTCTTCGCTCAACGCGCAGTTCAATATATATAACCACGCTGTTAGACGCGACACATACCAAAACACACACACAAGTTGTATTTCGGGCTAAATAGTAGTGCTATTGTAACGCACGACAAAGCGTTGTCGTTTTTTTTTTGTGACGTACTACAAATACGGTGTTTCGTTTGAATGAGAACGTTAGACAGGCCTATAATACGGTCCCTGATTATAACAAATTTTGGGTTGAGTTATCAGAGTACCTTTCTGCTACCACCTTATGACCTCAATCAGACCTATTCTTGACTAGTATGTATTATAGCTACGTATAATGTCTAGGGTATGAAAGTGTGTAATGTAGTGTAAGTAAAATTACTACAAATACATTTAAATTCTATCATATCTATATATATATATATATATATATATATATATATATATATATATAGATATGATATATATATATATATATATATATATATATATGACTGAGTCAATACCACAACCACAAACAAACTGTTGCGTGATAAATTCTCGCAACATCATTTTATTTCAATATCTGTTTTATAACGCAAGGGCAACAACTGCTTGTAATTTATAGTCACTTTTCTCGGTAAGCATTTGTCTTCTCGCGTTGGTATCGAATGCAGTTAACTTTTGAGCTGTGGTCATTTTTGCGCTGGACTGCGCATGACTTGTCTTGTTGTTTGTCGATCGGTTTCCGCCCACCACTAGTGGGAGTGAGCGATTTGGAATGGCGAAAGAGATGCCTCGTTGAAGAGGGGATCTCCGCTATTTTTGTTCTGTCAGGGATGTGTAGTCCTCTTATGGATATTTCGTTTATTCGGGATAATACCTCTAGTGTATTTGCACATGCCGGGAGGCGTGATATTTCTGTATTTCTTGAAAGCAAGGTAAATTAACATTTTCATTAACTCTATCGATTTTTGGTCGTGAACGATTTCGATTCATAGCCTGTCTGCGAAAGTCGTCGTCACGAGATGTTTTCCTAACTCACATGTCGCTGCATTGTACTGCATCGGTTGATGCAGGTACCAAGGACCATTACTTGCTACTTTGTTAAATGAACTAGGTTTGGAAAACCTTTATTATCTAGAGGATATTTTTGAGGACATTATGTATACTTCGGCAGACGTGTCTGTCTTGCTGAAGTCAAACTAAGGAGAGTGAACTGATCTCATACATCTGGTTATCTCCTGGCTGTTATAGAAAAGGATGGAGTTTTCCACCTGACTACATTTACAGCACTATGAAATATAACATGCATCTGACTCATCATTGTAATGCTGTCTACCGTTTATTGCTGTATTGAATGTTGCTGTGATAATGACTGTTTGATGTGCCTACACATTTGCGTAACCATTTTGTCACTGTGGCGTCCACAATAAATAATGAAGAAAAACGTCAACGGCTGTTTCAAGACTCATTGACTTTATACGTCGTGAGTTTACTGACGTCCTATGTGGATTGCCCTGTTATTGTTGCATGAACATTGTTTTGACTGAACACATCTACACACTACACAAAACCAGACATGCGGATGCCATCCATCATCATATGGCATCACGCATCACTAACACTCTATTATATATCTTATAGAAGTCTGTGGCTGAAAATTATGTAATAGTCTATATTACAATTTATTATGCCCTGATTCTGAATTTTCTGAGTCAGGACCAACAACAAAATGAATTTTTATGGTTTTATTTACATAAAGATTAATAACACAATGGATCTTCTGTCCATACAAAGGACTATTATAATCTAATTATATTTAGGTATTTCTCTAAAACAAATAACACTGGTAACTAATGGTGGGGGTGGGGTGTTGTCATCATCCCCTCTCTTTATGTTAGTCTCTTGTGGAATATTTATTGGATAATCAAATATGTTATGTTCTTTTTAATAAAGTCAGTGGATAAACTTTTGAGTGCCGACACATAGGCACTTATCTTGATGTAGATAGTAGTATGATGCTGACAATTCCTTTCGTTCACTCGAATGACCAGACTGACCCAGTCCCTGGTGTAGTATAGTATAGTAGACCGCTTGGTCCAGCAGAGTTTCACTTTCTCTCTCTCTCTCAAGTAAATTCACCAGGGTTCTGGTACTAACGTAGTACCAGAACAAAAAACCCTGAAACAAGGTTATGATTCTGTACAACATATCTACAATATTATTCCACAAGCAATACATGGCATTATTCAATAAAAGAAAAGGGTCAGATCTCTCTGACCACCCCATGTCAACCATTTTCTTCTGAGATAACAACTCATACCAGTGCTCCTATTCTTTTCCCTAATGGCTACAACGCCTCTGACACTGCAACAATGATTCTCCCCCATAGAATAATGTGCGTTAGCCTTCCCACTGGTCACTGTGGAAATCATGTTAAGTTATACAACTCATGTCAATTTTTACTGCTTGTGTGCAACACCACAGGCCCTGCATAAGTCTGCTGGGGACCTTTGTACTCAGTCTTAAAGCCTTCCCAATCAAGCAGTATCTCATACACCAAATTTTGTTATAATAACAAGATTAATAATTCGCTCTTACCACAATTCAAAGAAATATCACAAACATACGTTGACTGGCATTAGCATTAAGGTTTAAGTTTAGCTGTGCCCCGGTCCAGACTGCCAAGAATTATTATTTCACTCTTAGCACTGCTGTTCTCAACGCAGCTTGCTTACAAAACTTTTTGTTTCAACTGGCGACAAGCCTTTGAAAGCTTTTGCCAATATTACTAGCCTGGCCCAATCACAGCGAAGGTCTAGCTTTTCAATTCAAATTAAAAAAAAAAACTCTAAACTTCTAGGAGTGAGTCTTCAAAATATATTTAGCTTTTTTTTGCCTAACCAACACCCTCCTTCCTATACTCTTCTACCAGCCAATCGGATTTGAGTCAATCTAATGCCTCTTTTTTCAAACTTGCGTCCCCAACTAACGTGATGGATAAATGAGCAAAAACAACAGTCTGTCCGTCTTAGCGTTCGTAGACATATAGTATTATTTCAATATCTTGGATAATAATTAGACTACCATATATATTAAAACATATTATTGCTCAGGAGACACTAAGCTATCTATATATATATATATATATATATATATATATATATATATATATATATATGATTTTTATGGCTATATTATTTGTCGTTTAGATTTTCAGTTTTGTCACTGTTAATCGTCAATTACAACTTTTACATAAGTCGGCCATCTTTTCCCCTCCCTCTCTATCATTTTTTCCATTCAAATAAACTAACTTGTTTGGGTTACGTCAGAAATACACTACTCGGCGAGAATTGAAAACTGTCTGTGTGTTTATATATTCTGGCTTGTCCCACAGCGTGCAGATATGTATGGAACGGCGTGTTGAGCGAAGAGTGGTGTTTGCAAGGCGGCGTTAATTTTTACTGCCGTTTCGTTCTACACTACTGGAAAATGTCCAAATTACTACTATTAGTAGCGTTAAAGTTAAAATCTTACGTTAATTCAGACGGTAGTTGGGTGTCACAGTTCTGGCAGATCGTTAATTGTTAGTCTCAAGGACTAAACTAGGAAAGCGTGTTTGATTTTACTGCGGGATCATTTTTATAAACATTTCCTCTGCACAAAAGGCAGCGTTCTACTGGCGTAGAGACGACTTTCGGCGAAACAGTCCCGATTGGCTGGGGTTTAATATACTAACGGGGAAATAAAACTAGTTCTAAGGTAGTTATAGACGCCACTTGAGAAATAAAATTTCATCACTAAAGTTGTTTACAAGCAAGATAATAGTACTGTCTTGACTTTGCTGATCTGCACCAGCAAGCGATCTGGAATTGACCATATTTATCGCAAATCAAACTTATTAGTGTTAATATTTCTCTGATGCGGTAAGAAAGAAAACATTTATATTATCATTATTATCATTATTATGTATGTATTATTGAATATGTATGAAAATTATGTGAGTAGAAGTTTATCTAGAGGGAAGTCAACATCAAACTTTGTGTTGTTTCACAGAGTTGTTAGTAAATATAGTAATAGGTTGTAGAAAAGCCCGACATGTTTTCTGCCATTTGGGAGAAAATAAAAGTAAAATATTAATGGGGAAATTGTTGTCCAGTATTATGACATAAGACCAGGAAAACCACTGGCCGTCTTCTTCAGCAAGTCACAGTGATTGTACATGACTTGATAGTATTAACTTAAAATGTTTCCTTTGTCAAGGAAAGTGTCAAACTGTAGTTTGAAGTTTATTTGACCATGAATGGGGTAACCAACCAATTAAGAACATCAACTAATTGTGTAGTTACCATGCTGAGTCTGAATATGATTGAAAATGTTTAGTTAGGGAAAGAGAGAGTATATCAGAGGGTGATGTAGGCCGCATTTATATTGTTCCAGGGTTTCATCTATGACTCGAAGTGAGCCCAGGTCAACGTAGATCTGTATATATCTCGGCACATAAAGAAGTGAGGCAGTATCAACTGTATGCCTCCCTGTTATTTCAAGACCAGAACCCTGACTTGGTAGTGGACGCTGGTGGTGTGATTATACTTCATCCTGTACCCCAGACGACACAGAGTTAAGAAATTGTCTGCAGGCACATGATAGATCAAACCCAACTACTCTCATTTCCCAAGTGTTTAATAAATCATTCAGATTATGATGAACAGAAACGTTCTTCCTAACCTTACCCATTCATAGGATCAAGAGTAAATTGACACTGTTCCAGACTGACACAGTTAATTAAATTTGTGAATAATAAGATACTCAGTTATAAATTGAATCAATTTTATGTAAATACTTTGCATTATCATTTAAGTTTCAATATTCCAGTATACACAAAATTGTGATACTGGAGCAATAAATTGTAAAAAGAATTTCTCAATTTAAACTTAACTCTGGGTGTTGTTAAACACTTTTTATAGAGTTCTTAGTGGTATTTGTTGTCATTTTATTACAACACACTTTACATTACCCTAGACATTAGACGTAGCTATCAGACATACTAGTCAAGAATAAGTCTGAATGAGATCATAAGGTGGTAGCAGAAAGACACCCTGAAAACTCACCCTAATAATTGTTATACTCAGGGGCCTTCACAGCTGACCTCATTCAGTACAAAATAAATACATAACAACAACAAGTCATAACATCTAAATCCACCACATATATATTGCTTAGACAGCGCAGACTACGCTGGCTTGGCCAAGTCCGCCACATGGAAGATGGTCGCATTCCCAAAGATATCTTCTACGGGCAACTAGCAGACAGCAAAAGAACAGTCCAGCGATCGCAGCTGAGGTTCAGAGATGTGTGTAAGAGAGACATGAAGGCATGGGACATAAATCCCAGCAACTCGGGAGGATGCTGCTGCCGATCGCACCAAGAGGTGATGTTGCCTACAGCGCCACCTCAGACTGGGAGAAAAGAAACTCTCACAACAAGCAGAAGAGAAAAAAACAAGCCGAAAGAAACATCAGGCAAAACAAAAACAAGAAACAGCTGAGGGCTATCACCTCAAGGGGGGCGGGGGGAGCAGCGCTGGTGTAATGGTTACCGCATTGCGCTGGCGATCAGGTGTTCAAGGTTCAAGCCCGAGCGTGGGCATTTGAAAGAGTATCACCGACCGGGATTTTACTGAATAACATAAACGGCTCCTGAGATAAACCCTCTGTGGATGGGAAGGAGCGAAGCCTCGCAACGACATGTCATTGGGCCGAAGGGCTGAAAGCCCAAGTGCCGCTAGTTAAGAAAAAAAAATCACCTCAGGGGCGCATTTTCATAGTCAGTTATGACTGAAGGGGGTTACTAACTACGGATTTCCATCTCTCTCTCTGTCTCTGTCTCTGTCTCTGTCTCTCTCTCTCTCTCTCTCACTCTCTCTCTCTATCAGTAGATGAATAACAGACAAGGCCAGTTAGAGTAGACAGAATTTATTGAGTTGCCCGTTAAAATGCAAAATCTTTTGTGAGGCAACTAATTGAACGGGACTTTAAAAACTTGTTACAGTAATTTGGACGGTATTAACATTTTAATACATTCGAATTTTGTACATTTTAGGAGGTTTATTTTATCTAATTGAATTTAAACAAACGCTAAATTAAGTCACAGAAGTGACATTCAGAGTCGTCCCTGGGGATTTATCAAGGTGGTGCGAGGTCTCATGAGGTCGCCCCGCCCCCTTACCCCATCCAGTACTATGTATATTCTTAGAGATTCAATTTAATGTTACTGAGTAGGATCACACTGTAATTTCGACAAGTCATGTTCGCTATGGTATTTTAGAAAAAAAACGTAATACGTTTCAAACGTAGAGATAAAGGTAGTCCCGTAGCAGATACTGCCTTAGTGGAGTGAAGTGTTAGAGACTTTAACATACTAGGTCCAGCATCGAGAGGTGGGGTGACCAGTTCCCTTCCTCGCTGCCTTTTCCTTCCCTAACTCAGGTACCCATTTACAGCTGGGGAGACTGGAGCGTGTCGGTACCGTGATTCGAACCCAGCACCTTTGCCGAGAAAGACCAGCGCTCTAACCACTCTGCCAATCGGACGCTCATAATACGCTTCTGTTTCTAAAATCTTGTTGTAGGTAATCTTTTCTTTCTTTATTCACTTTAAATTCCTAATTACTAATTTGACTGAAAAAGGCGATCAGTGCTACGTTCTTGGAGTAATATAGACATATTACAGTATTTCACTTTCATATAAACACAAAATTTTTTACTTTGCAGTTTTCTAGCAAATAACTTTTTTACTTTGAAATTTTTTAAGTATATTTTTCTTGCTGTTTGAAAATTTTTATTTTTTTAGTAAATTTCGGTGCTTCCCCCCCCCCCCCCCCCCCCCTCCCCCCCCCCCCTCCCCCCCGCACCGCTCGCACCGTCCAAGAGCCCTAGTGATCAAACGCGCCGCACGTGCAGTAAATGGAGCTTGACGGCGTCAGTGGGTCAGTAAACTTGTGCGTATACAACAGACGATGACGCATTTGTATACTCTAATCAGACAAAAGTAAAAAAAAAAAAAAAACACAAATCAGGCGCGACAGCTTTCCATAATTACATGATCAAACATTCAACGTTCCAGTATTTACACTTACATCATGACACGCCCTACGCGTGAAAAAAGGGTTCGAGTAAATCAATGATAAGTAACAATAACGGCACACGGTTGTAAAACTGTAATCGGATGCTGTAAAAAGCATTCTTTGCCATAATGATCTGTTTACTTTATAATTGGAATGTCTGCAGTGTGCAAGTATCATCATCGCGTTGTAGACATTTCAAATGCTTTCCACGAATCCTCATTATTGTTTCAAAACCACTTATCCTGTTGTATATGTCATATGTAGTTACTTCCTTTTTTTTTTTTTTTTTTAAATTTCCACATACGCCGTTAAACATCGTGGGTAGAAACATTTGTTTCGTTCATTTGAGAGGCGTATTGTTTTTTGTTTTTTTTAAGCGTCATACCTGTTTCTTCTAGTTTTCTGTAGCATTCTCTCTCAGCCTTCTTCTAGTGCGTCCCTTATCGTATGACTCGGTCTTCTACTGTTGAAGGCCTGTGTGGGTTAGCTGATATCGCTGCTGTCTCAAGAGGTGTCCCTGTTGTTTTAGCTGATTTTAACTGCAGTCTCAAGGTGTCCATGTTGTTTTAGCTGATTTGACTGCTGTCTCAAGGGATGTCCATGTTAATTTAGCTGATTTTAACTGCTGCCTCAAGAGGTGTCCATGTCCTTATTTTTTTTTTCGACGTGGCTGATGAGTGTCGAGTGGCCACTCGGTTAGGGTGCTTTCTTGTGGGGCGAAATTGCCAAGTTCTAAAATAGGTGGCATCACGCTCCAGTCTACCCAGATGTAAATTGGTACCTGGCTGTACTCGTGTTTCAGGGAAGGCAAAGGCAGTGAGTAAGGAAACCGTTCGCCCCAATTCATAAAGATGAGATCCTTCACTACCCTAAGGCAACATCTACTCGTAGCAATGGGACTGCCTTTATCTGTATACAGCTGATGCACGTTACTGTTCGTACCAAAGTCATGATTTCTTCCTTTATCCTTCTCTCACTTGTTGTGATATTTGCAGCTTTTCTCGGGCGTCGGGACTGGGGTGTTGTGATTTTTTTCTATGTTTTTATAGTGGCTTTGTGTCACAAAGATAGCAAATACATGCCCTGTTTATCAGCAATCTATTTGCTCTCATTTCGTCTTCTTCTTCCTCGTCCCCTTCAGACTTTCACGTTAATGATTCTAATAAAGGCAGTAGTTGTCACGAAGTGGATTTAAGTTTAGAGTGTGTCTGAGTGTAAAGACAAGACCCTAGTATGAGAAAGACTGAGAAGATAGATTTAGATGAGAAATGATAGTGAATGTGGACAGATGAAACTATTGCCTTCGAGGGGTGAGAACCGAGATTGACTCTCCCTCACCACTTGTGACGTATTTGATAGCTATAGACTCACCACCTCTGATACCCTTAAAGGAGATGAGGTTTAACTAACGACCCCAGACACACTATACAGACAAATATATATATATATATATATATATATATATATATATATATATATATATATATATATATATATATATATATATATATATATATATATATACGTACAGTATAGTTAAAGAAAGTGACTGATCCAGACTACCGTTTATAGTTTATTTTCACCACAAAAATAAGTACATATCAAATAAATAAAGTGCGTGTTCGCACATCTGAAACAGAACCCAAAACCATTAAAATGACATACAAATGGTAAACCCACAATGTCACCCTCCCCTCAACCTGCAAAGAAGAAAGTTAAGGATTACAACAACCTGTTTGGTGGGGTCTCTAACATCAGATCCACCACTCCTAACTAACCTAATATATTATTAAACAAAATCTAACTCCACTGTCTGTCTGCAGACGTCACTAAATGAACTGCCTACACAGCTTCAAACGCTTTAGGAGATATACACGCCACTAACTAACACCACTGTCTACACCGAAAGCTGATTGAACTTTTTTTAAAGTCCTACACGAACTGAATGACTAATTTATAAATTCTATCTATGTTCAGTGTCTGTCTTACACTCCTGGTTTCTACTGAGAGGCTTCTCCGCTACGCCCCTTCTCTCTCTAGTGCATTTGAAAGCAATTTAGACCCTATCTATTCCAACAAATATTGTAGCTGATGACTTGGGTTTTTAGACTGGATACTTGACTCGGAATGTAGCTGCTTCACTACTGACGAATCTTACTTCACTTGCCCGGTTACCCCTCTTTGGGTTTAGGGCCGTCGGTTTTATTATGACCGAATTTAAACGACAACACCAGGCCACGCGTCTTTGTTTCGGTGTGTGGATATGAGCTTAGAGCTCGGGATTTTTGAGAAATCCGTTCACGCTAAGGAATGCTTCACTGAAATTGAACTGCTTCTTTTTACTGCTGCATACGTATTTGGCGCCGGTAACCATCACGTCCCCAGCGCTCTTCTCCTCTGGCGATATCTCGAGCCCCCGGCTTCTGAGTCGACAACTTTCAGTTGTAAATTGGAAGGCAGGTTACCCCTCCCAATTGGTGCCGTGAAACTGCTGAAAACGAAACAAATAACAACTAATGTACAACAACTTCCAATAAATCTCAACCATAGCATATAACCACCTAAATAAAGACCGCTCCACTCAATCCTCTACTCAACTATGCACAGCGATAATAAATATTTATGTCCCAAAGTCAGCCTCCAATTCAATTCCCTCTTTGATCTCTCTACCCCGTTTCGAAGTAAACATCGGTCTGGTAATAAAACTCCCAGACCGGCTGACCTAAATCTTTTGTTTCGCCCGTCTAGCCACGGAGTCACAACAATTCAAACTTAGGGAAACTCCTGTACTAAAGTCCTAGCCTTACTTTATTTTTACAGGCTGACTTTAAATGCTATCACTTTACACAATATAAACTAGGAAAGATGAACTCCCGTCTCAGTAATATTAATTACGTCTCTTGTCTTCTGACTACACAACAATAAAATGCACAAATGAAATAACGTACACAAATTACGCTGGCATATTTATACTGCAAAAATTATAAAGAAATCGAGGTTACCTATATATATCTGATCCTCGCAATTACCGTATTGATAAAGTCTAAGGACTTCACCTTCTACAATTAATTTCGCAAGCGTATTTACGCTGCAAATATTATAGATCAAAAGATAAGGAATTATTAAGTACACCCCTGTCTTCTGACTATATAACAAAGTAATAGCCCCAATTAATTAAAAATACACAATTACGCCCGTGTATCTACTCTGCCCCTATCATAATCTTATTGCGATTTTCACAGTCTACCTATTTCCTATGACAGAGCGCCCGCGTATCTAAACGTTATACTCCCACAGATAATATCACAAAACTACCCTAACAACCAAAGATCGAACTAGCTTACCCTAGAAAACATTATATGCACACTTACATTTACAGTTTATCTCTAAGATAGTAATTGATGGCGCTTTCGTTTATATAAAAGTCAATTTAACTCCCTGAAGAGAAACTTACGTTATCGTGCTACGGTTCTATTAAGAATCGAATCATAAGTACCACGCTAAATTGAATATGAACATACCCAATATCGCGTTTCTTCCGCTTGGAGCAGGCGATAATGACTTTGTTTACACGGCTGAATTTCTGGAGGCAAAAGAGAGCCGCTAATGATTTACCCTGTTATTTATCCAAGGGATCCCACGCCAGGATCCACGCCCGACGTCATCGCTTGGCGTCGCTCTTAAACCAATACTATTCCTGCATTTCATAAACTATTGAAATCCCCCAATGATAACGCAAGCTACTCATGACACATATTATTACCGCGACCGCGCGTCCAAAAATTGCATCATTTAAGATAATGTTACAACGACCGTGTGAGCAAAATTTACTTTAATTCGATCCCAGCGACAGTTTTAAGTACCTGGGTAGTGCTTTTTCACACCCACCCCCAATTTACCTGGGTAGGTGCGGGTTTTTCGGTTTTATCCGAGCTGAAAAATCTACCCAGCCTAAAATAACTACAACGCCTAGTAAATACAATAAAATGACCGCGATTATTTAACAAGGAAATACGACTACTTGTACGCAATTACTTTAGAGACAAGAAAACTGGTGCGAGTATAAACTTAAACCCTACAGTAATCCCTCCTGAAAACGCAATTAATTACCAAGAGAAGAAGACTAAACTCAAATAGTTACAGAGAGAAGAAAAATTGTCTCATAACAACATAAATAATTATCTAGAGAGGACTAATGGAGCCTATTGAAAAATAAAATCCCAGTACCACATCACAGTAGTCAGCTGAAGGTTCCTGACATCTCCAAAAGGTTTTTTTTTTTTGGTGTGTGTGGAGAGAAGTAGGTTGTTGTCGTATGCTACTACGTTCACTGCTGTATATTGGACAGGACTGCAGTAATGTTCGGCTGTGATGGGGCTGATGCCACAGGTGCAGAGATCTGTTGGACCAATCCTGTTCTTGTGGTAAAGATGGTACCTTAGTCTGTTGTGTCCAGAGCATAGCCGGAAAATGATGACCTGGTCTTGCCTAGATGGCTGATGACAGACATCATTCTTTATATGGCCTAGGTGTTCTTTTTCGCATTTGGAAATGAGAAATGTATAATGTGGCTTTTATATTTGTATTTGTCATTTCATAAGTTGTCCCTTAGATCATTTTGTTGTAGTGCCTCTCCTCCTCAAGTTTGTCTGCCTCCTCGTTCCCTGGAATTTTGCAATAGGCTGGTATCCACTGGATTGTTCCCTTGATGAAGCTTTTGGCTAGAAGGCTTTCAAGCGAGTTTATCAAAATTAAGTCAGTTGGTAAATCTCTGTTTAAGCCTTTGCAAATCTTAATGTGTTTTTAATAACGATATGCAAGGATTAACATGTACATAATTCTTTTTTTTTTTTTTTTGTCGACGGTCAACTCACGTAGAGAATATCGGGCCTTGCCCTATGTACGTTCATTTTAAAAAAAAAGAAGGTAAATGAAGTACCATAGCAGATACTGCCGTAAAGGAGTGACGTATAGGAGACGTCACTATACTAGGTCCATCTTTATCAGGTACCGTGACCACTTCCCTTCCTCGCTGCTTTTACCTTCCCTCACTCAAGAGCAGAGTCAGGTACCCCTTAACAGCTGGGTAGACTGGAGCATGAAGCTACCAGATTTCGATCCATTGTTATTGTTATTGTTGAACATAATCGACATCATTTCAATCAAGGCAAGCCCATAGGTGTTCAGTAGGTGCTCAGGCTCCCTCAGTACATATCTAAGAGTGTGTATGCTAAGTGTTCCTGTAACTTGCTGGTTGTATACACGACGGATTTTGATCCAGGAACACGGTAACTGTCCCGAAAGTTGCACGCGCTTTAACCGTTCAGCCAATCGGACATTCATGTTCATTAAGGGAAATTCAAATAATCTGCTTGATCTATACGCTGTCTAAAGGTTGACTGAACAGCCACTTCCTTTTTTTAAATGTGTATATCGTCACTTGTATCTAGTGGATATAAGTTAGTTGCTTATCCTTTACAGGACGTGGCAATCAACCCCAGCTTTTATTGGCTGTTTTGTAATTTTTCTAGGCAATTTTTACGTTCAGTAGTTTGCCATCGCTTTCTGAACGGTACGGCGCTTATACCATTGTTAAAAATCCACACAAAGCGATCTGCTACCAAACCGCCTGCAGCAGGTTTCGAACTTGGTATATCTGGATTATGAAACTGCGTTCATATCCATTAGGCCACAAACGCCAACTAGTGGATATACATTAAGTAAATACACACACAAAAAAGGAGCGAAATCCGTCATTTGACTCATAAAAGTAAATTTTTCCTTGGAAACAAAATAAAAATAGAAAAAATCTAAAATAGCCATTACACGGACGTTACAATTAGTAGTTGCCTCATTCTGGCGGGGCCTCCTGGACTTAAGATCATAGTAGTTGAAATGAATACCAGTGTGGCATGTGTCCGATTTCGCCAAAATGTCTATCGATCCGGTAGCTGATTAAGTCGTTAAGGTTAAGATTATGGTTAGTGTTAGGCAGGGCCTGATTAAGCTAGTACGGGGCCTGTAGCATATGTTAAGAAAGGGGCCCTATATTTAAAAAAAAACAATAAAACAACACAAATATATTTGAATACATACATTTTTAATTTGCATAGTAATTATCATTATCAAAAGTAACAATCTCTTTTGACCTATAGTGCTCCTTAGTTCATTTTTAATAAGTTTCAGTTTTGGAAATGATCGTTCTCCACTGCAGTTGGTTACCATTAGTGACAAATAGATGCGCCAGGCGATTTCTACATTTGGAAAACCAGACTCCAAAGAATTGTCAATTCTCAAACGGTAAAACTGTAACTCTACAGGGTCTAGAGTAGTGCCAATATGAGAAGCAAGATCAGTTTTCAACAGTTCTGTAATCTGCACAAGTTCTTCACAAAGACTTTCTTCCAGATCTTCCGGATATGATTTAATAAGATTCGATGATCTCGTTACCACCTCTTCAGGTGTAAACGACTGTAACTGACGAAGGAATCCAAATACATCATTCAACTTTTGATAAGCTTTCTGGCGTTTTGACAAGGCAGAGAGCAAGCTATCAATAAGGACAAGAAATGTTCGGCTTTAAAACTGCTGAGAAGGCGTTCGAGATTCATCAAGTGTGCTGGAACCACTGAAATCATCATACTCTCGATTTCGTTTGTGTTTTCTTCGAGTTTGTTCTTGATAATGTTCACACTCAGTCAGATCCTTGGCCTTTTGCTCTATGTCTGCAAAAGTAGACCGCATAGCTTGAATATACTCCCGCAGGGATTCATAGAGTGCACAAGCTGTATTCAAATCTTGGTCAGAAGATTGCAAAGAAGCACTGGTCATTTGAAAACGCTGTAATACTTGATCCCACAGCATGATCATTATTCCTGTTTCTAACTTCATCATGGTTGAAAGTAGACCACGAGCCTGTTGACGACACTCTGCCTTCTGATCATTGTTATCTGAAATATCATCCAAGACTTGTTTTATTGCAGAAAAGCTGTGTAAAAGTGCTTTTGTTGCATCTGCCCGAGCGGACCACCTAGTATCTGACAGTCTTTTCACAAAGGGCAAATGGGACTTATTATTAGTACCACCAGCACATAATGCAGTAGAAAGGAGACCCAACCGGTAGGTAGAAGCAGAAAAGAAGGTGTACAGTCTTTCAACAAATCCAAAGAAAATGACTGCTTCCGTCCGCAAACAGTTAAGATAAAAATAATGAAGTCACACTAAGTCACCCTCTTATGCTCTTTCTCTCACAATTTCGTGACACCAAATGAAAAGGCGCAAAAGATGGCATAAATCACAAGATCATTGGTTTAACGCTCGTATTAGAAGATGACCAAAAAATTATGTACATATTTATTGGCGCGGGGCCCCATAAAGCGCGGGGCTCGTAGCATATGCTACTTTGGCTACTACGTTAATCCGGCTCTGGTGTTAGGGGGTTTGGGTTTAGATTTAGAGTTAGGATTCCTGAAGCTAGTCTTAACCCCTTACTAATGCGTCTCTGAATTATATTTTGTTAAGCTCGTATAAATCCTGGCAAATTATCAGCTTCCAGATCCATAGACATTTGGCCGAAATTTGAATTTCCGCCGTTCCTCATTTCAGACGAGAACGGTATAGTTTTGTTGTAACATTTTTAAAAAAAATGTTGCCTCGTTTTGCCCAAGCGCGCCCCGTTCAACCTAGACACAGTGTTCGGCTGTCAAATTAGGGCTCATGTCGAAATATAAAAGACCTTGTGATCTGGTTATGAAACGTTAAGTGATATTTTTTGCAAGACATTTTATGTCAAAATATAGCTAATTAATATATACGGTATATACATATTGTTTTATTATTACTACAATGTAATAGCAGATATTCTTGATATCTAATGTGAAACAATCTTTGTTCCTTATTTTATCTTTACAGCTGGTGGTGTGGAACCAAAGTGCGGGGTCCCTGTAAGTGCGGGGCCCCTGTAAGTGCGGGGCCCCTGTAAGTGCGGAGCCCCTGTGAGTGTGGCGCCCCTATAGGTGCGGGAACCCTGTGTGTACGGGGCCCGAATGGGTCGCATCGGATAAATCGGCAAAAGGCCGGCCCTGGTTACAACAGACAGATAAAATTGCTGCTCTCTTTGAAGCCGTGTGTGGAACAAGCCGGCTCTCTCTCACTGAGCTATACATTTCATGTGACAGCACTTTATGAAATAAAAAGGCATTGATTTTTCTTCTTCTTGATGTTTGTTTCGTAGACATTAATTAGATAAGAGTGAAGAAATATCAAATTAAAAATAGGAGCTGACTTTTACAATCACCCTGCATGTCACTAAGTCACCGACAAAGTCGTAACTTCTAAGTACGTGAATTTTCAGTTACGTAATTTAACAACGGCTGGGATCTGCTTCTGCCCTGCATGCTTCCACACACAAATACAGCACACTGGACTTAATGAAGCTTGCTATGCATTCAGTCGAGTCTGTCTGCTCAACCGTGGCCAAATTAAACAGTGATTATTTTTCTCTTCATTGTTTATCTAAAGTGCATGCTACGGTTATACTGCACCTGTTGCTGGACAAAGATAATCTTCTTCTTCTTCTTCTTCCTCGTTCGCCCTGAAAATGACGTTGGTTGCGTTGTGTCGCCGTTTACAGCGAAGCTGCGATATTTGCGCCTTTCGGCCCGACACAACCGACTTCCGCACAGCATTTTTTGGGACCGGGTTTGCCTTTCCTCTTCGATCCCAAATATCTCGGCCAGACTGCAGAGATGCAGCCTGTTTCCAGGACCACCACTTGGAGGTGGCGTAGGGTCTTGGTCAGCTCTGGTTCGCTGAACCTGACGCAAGTAGTCAAGCTATGAGTCGCTGACTGCATTCATCTCTTTTGCTGCGTCTTCGGTCCCAAATATAGTCTGGCGACTGGTATCAGTAATACGAATACAACTACAGTATTACAAAAACGCCTGTGGTAAAAAGTGACTAATACGAAGCTGTCCATAGAGCTGGCAACGCCATGAAGTAGAACAAATGGTTACAGAAATCAACCTTGCAAGATTTTGTGCATAGGCTTCTTCAACTGGGCAATCTGCAGTGGCGGCTCTATACGCCATAAGGAACGAAAAAAAGAAGATGAAGCTGATGATAGTATTACAAAATATTGATCACAAACTGATTGGTTTTAATCAGTATTTTTTGCACTTCCGCCCCCAAATAACCAAACAGTTTACTAGTCAGGCATAGATTTTTCTAGATTAACAAAGATTTGTTATTAACCATATTATTCATATAAAAACTTATCGGGTAGTGTCATACATTCATATAAAATCTAATCGGATAGCGTCATATATTCATATAAAAGCTAATCGGGTAGCGTCATATATTCATATAAAAGTTTAGCGGGTAGCGTCATATATTTATATAAAAACGTATCGGGTAGCGTCATATATTTATATAAAAACTTATCGGGTTGCTTCATATATTCATATAAAAAACTTATCGGGTAGCGTCATATATTTATATAAAAACTTATCGGGGAGCGTCATATATTCATATAAAAACTTATCGGGTAGCGTCACATATTCATATAAAAGCTAATCGGGTAGCGTCATATATTCATATAAAAGTTTAGCGGGTAGCGTCATATATTTATATAAAAACGTATCGGGTAGCGTCATATATTCATATAAAAGTTTAGCAGGTAGCGTCATATATTCATATAAAAACGTATCTGGTAGCGTCACATATTCATTTAAAAACTTATCAGGTAGCGTCATATATTCATATAAAAACTTACAAGGTAACGTCAAATATTCATATAAAAACTTATCGGCTAACGTCATATATTCATATAAAAACTTATCGGCTAACGTCATATATTCATATAAAAACTTATCGGTTAACGTCATATATTCATATAAAAACTTACAAGGTAACGTCAAATATTCATATAAAAACTTATCGGCTAATGTCATATATTCATATTCTTCTTCTTCCTCGTTCGTCCTGAAAAGGACGTTGGTTGCGTTGTGTCTGTTTACACCGGAGCTGCGATATCTGCGCTTTTCGGCCGACACATCCGACTTCAGCACGGCATTTTTTGGGACCGGGTTTGCCTTCCCTCTTCGATCCCTACTCTCTCAGCCAGACTGCAGTGATGCAGTGTGTTTCCAGGACCACCACGTGGAGGTGGAGTAGGGTCTTGGTCATATATTCATATAAAAACGTATCGGGTAGCGTCATGTATTCATATAAAAACGTATCTGGTAGCGTCACATATTCATATAAAAACTTATCGGGTAGCGTCATATATTCATATAAAAACTTACAAGGTAACGTCAAATATTCATATAAAAACTGATCGGCTAACGTCATATATTCATATAAAAACTTATCGGCTAACGTCAAATATTCATATAAAACCTTATCGGCTAACGTCATATATTCATATAAAAAAAGGAAGAAACGTTCACTGGCCCAAAAAAAAACGAAGTCTCTTTTGTTGTAGTTAGAGTTTTATTTTTAGAATTTTTCAGAATATAGAACATTTGTACAAAGTCGTATTTACTAACATGCCCAGGTGGGTCGTGAGCAGGACAGCAAATTTTCGGCAGCGCCAATTTCAAGAATGAAACAAACTTTTCTAGCCGCAAGTACATTTCTGTCTATCCATCTTTCCTTTTGTTATTTTCTTTTCCCTCGCTTTCTTTGTAGGAATTTGGGGTGTATTTTACAGGGTTAATTATCTACGGGGGTCTGTCATTCTGATTCCCGTCCTCTTGGTATCATTATTATTATATACATAATAATTCCGGGAGAAGTTATAGTTATATTTTGAGTATATAATAATTAGTTTATTTTGATTTGTGTGATTAAGTTGGTGGCTAGAGAAAGTGATAGCTCGCAGAACTTCATTGTTAAGTGTAGTTGTTGTTTAGTCTACTGTGTTTAATATTATATTCGTGTGTTCAAGGGTGGACGGGTGGCGAGTTTAATTCATTCTGTTCCTACTTGTGGGAAAGGATTGAATTAGACTGACTTCTTTCTAGGGTGTGGCGGTGTATGTTTAGTGGTGGAGAAAGGCAGACGGTTTTCCTGCGACTGCCCTACTTAACATTCCAAGCCCTGTCGGTGTTAGGTGTACCGGTGTAGTTTGTATTGACATTGTCTTGCACATTCAGTAATTCTTTTGTTGTGTTGAAGTGGTGTGTTCTCTAGTTCCATCTTGCTATCTTGTAAATACGTTTACAGGTATCCCTTGTTTTCGTTCGTGTGCAGTCACGCATTGTATATACTGATCTACCTCTGCTTAACTTTGTCTATCATCTTATTCCTCGTGACTGGGATTTTTTTCATAGTGTTTGGTGTGTGTCTTTTCATCTGTGTAGTGCTCATTTTGCCAATGTAAACATTTATGTAAGATAGAGTATTAAGAATTGACATATTGTCAGAGTACAGCACCAGTGTGGGTGCCAGTAACAGACTACGGAGTAAAAAGCTGATTTATTGTCAATGTGGTACAGTTTCATCAGCTGATGCTATACAACTGTCGACTATTGTAAGGGTCTTGTAGTGTATCACAGAGACTAAGGGGTCGGAAGGACCAAATCTATAGATTAAGGAGACAGTAGCCAAGTGGCAAAGTAAGAGTATAATTGTACAAGAAGAGGTGATATGGACAGTGATGGGTGAGGTGGTATATACTTACATGCATATATATGTGTAGATTTGAGAAGTGATATCAATATTTACTATCATTAATGCATACATTGTAAGAGAGCTATCTATTGATATAAGTGAAGTGATGGGTGAGGTGGTATATACTTACATGCATATATATGTGTAGATTTGAGAAGTGATATCAATATTTACTATCATTAATGCATACTTTGTAAGAGAGCTATCTATTGATATAAGTGAAGTATTTACAGTACATACGGTTGAGTAACTGCATAGTAAGAATCTATATCAGAAGATAATAGTCAGTATTCTGAGTGCACATCATGGACCTACAAGGTTTTATTCAGATAGGCAAAGAATGTGGGTACACCCAGAAAGAACTGAGGGACTTTGCTGAAGCAAAATATTTTATTCAGTTGGAAACCAGAATGCCTTAAGAGATGCTCGAGCTGAAAAGCTAGAGCTAAAAAGAAGAGAATTCGAGTTACAAGAAAAGAATATAAAAGAAGATAGAGAATTTGTAGAAAATAAGAGAAAAGAAGATAGAGAATTTTAAGAAAAGAAGATGAAAGAAGATAAAGAGTTACAAGAAAAGAAGATAAAAAAAGATAGAGAATTTGAAGAAAAGAAGATGAAAGAAGATAAAGAGTTACAAAGAAAAGAAGATGAAAGAAAACGAGTGGAAGCAGAGAGAGTTTGAGTTACAAGAAAAGAGGATGAGAGAAGATAGAGAGTTAGAATTAGAGAAGGAGAGAATGAGAATAGCTCTGGAAGTGAAGAAGATTGATAAGGAGATACAATTGAAGAGATTAGAAGTGAGTGCGAGGGGTCAGAACTCGACTCCTGGGGAGTCCCAACGCCCCTTTAGGCTGCGTCTGCCGAATTTTAATGATAAAATCGACAGTTTAGATTTTTTCCTTGAAAGGTTCGAGGGAGAATGCGTGGCCTGGAAGGCTGACAGAGATCAGTGGCCATCTCTGTTATCTACATTGCTAGTGGGGCCTGCGAAGGAGACTTTCTATAGCCTCCCGCTAGAAGAAAGGGCCGATTATGACAAAGTAAAGGAAAGGTTGCTCCGGAAGTTCCGTCTGACTGCTGATGGGTACCGGACGCGTTTTAGAAACGCGATGCCAGATGCGGACCAAGACTTTGAGGATTTTATCTCGAAGACAAAACTTCTGCTCAACAGATGGATTGAGACGGAAGGGATTAATAAGGACTACGATGGCTTGCTAGACTTGATGCTACGAGACAAAGTGTTGTCGTTGTGTTCAACTGAGTTGGTGGCGTTTTTCCAGGAGCGCCAGCCAAAAGACATTGAGTCAAGGCCCAATTGGGGCACCATCATGTCCTGGCCCATCTGGGTAAACCCATCCAGAAGTCGGGTCTGTCAGACGACTTAGTTGCTGGTGTCGGCAAGGTCCAGTGCCAACCATGGCGAAATCAGTCAGGCGGTGCAGACAGGTGCCAAGAGCAGAAGCACGATAGGTCCTCCAGTCCCTATCAGACAAGGAGATGAAATTATGGGAACTTCCGATCCCATAAAAATGGTCGCTCGAACTGGCAGAACCGACAATTTAAAAGTGATAGTGACGGAGGAGAACGAAAAACGCGAAAGCAGGTACGTATAAAACCAAACAGTCCAAGCAGAGGAGTGGTTCCTCAGAGAGTCGATCTTCCGACTCCGATGCTCGGTCTTCGTCATCTACATCTTGTAAAAGCCCTAGTAAGAGTCCACGTGAGGAGGAAAAAAGTGAGCGGTTGTGTACAAATTGTGGTGGCAGCGGTCATTATGCTGAAACGTGTACTACCCCGATCGAGCACGCGAATTCCGCGGTTGTGTTGGACACAGTAAACAGTGAGGACTGTGTGGGGTGCCGTCCGTTGTTTCACGCGAACGAGAATATAGTGCTACACTGTGGGCATGTGGCACCATGTCTGTCAGCGGTACATGAGACTGGCAAGGTGGCTCTCCACAAAGGGCTGGTGGAGAAGAAACCAGTCTCCGTGTTGAGGGACACTGGATGTACCACAATCGGGGTGCGTCGGTCGTGTATCGACGAGTCCTGCCTTAGAGGCAAGACTGTAAAGTGTACTATATTTGGGGGCAATGTACGGGAAGTGCATAATGCCATGGGTGTGGTTGAAGCAGAGGCTCAGCAACACCAAAGGCCCGAGGCGAATGATCAGGTGGTCAGCGTATCACCACCTGACAAGAAAGTGACATGAATGGGAGTAGTAGTGTTTAATGAAATCGCGCCAGTGAAGTTTGTGGAGGTACTGTCGTTGCGGGACAAGACCAAAGTGGCACGAGTGACTTTCACGAATAGGTGGGGTGCGCGTGATGCAGTCAGGAGGAAGCACATGTCGTTGCTTCAGAACACCTGCTGATAGTCCAGCAATAAGCTAGGGATAGGTATTGGTTTCGCGTGCTATTAGTGTCTTTCGGTTAAAGCGAACCGAACAGTGGAGTCTGACCCACGCAGCCAGTACTAGTCTGATGATTATAAGTTGTTCTGCTCTACTTTATGGTGTATTGAGGAGTCCAATGGGACTGATTCTCATGTGATAGTATTAGAGATGTTTTATAATCTTTAAAGCATCATATTGATGATATACTATGTCATGCTTTGTAATGTATGTATGATGAGGCCATAAAGGCAATGTGCTATAGAGTTGTATTGAAGGTAGATGTAAACCATGTTACAAATGATTGTTTATGCTAGGAGATTATTTACTGTTGTGGATGCCTAGATAAGAATAGCAATGAATGTACTATATATTGTGTTTGGATAGACCAGGTGTGGACAGTCGTTGTTATTTTTCACGACTACCAGAACCTGGGATAGCTTACTTCATACTTATGTCTGTGTTGTGGTAGCTTGATAAATGCTGTATTGACTTTGGGCATGTTAGAACGGTGGCTTTCTCTCGGTTCAGACGAGAAGATGCTGTGGTGGCATTGGTTCGTCCCAACTCCGAACGGGGTCGGGCGAAGCTCCTCCTGTGGAAGAAAACTACGTTTTCTTTCTTAAAGGGGGTGGATGTCACGGCGCTATTTCGCCGAAATTTCAGATTGGCCACCTTGGGTGGTTGGCAACCCTGAGAGAAGCGGTTTGTCCAGATCAGGTGCCCGGACAGGAAGTTGGAACGGGTTTTGGCGCAAAAGGCAGTTCCCTCCTAGTCAGCGGCCGAGGTAGGTCGCAGATATTTTCACTCGCCAGCATTCTTGTGGCGAATTGTATGCCATGTTTGTATTATTAAAGTACTTTCCATATTTCATGCTGAGGGATTATATGTCATAATTCTAGATGTGGATAGGATCTAGTGGACATTTTCCATTGATAGCAGAGTTGTAAAGTGTCTATGTGTTGAGAGTACAATTGGCACAGTGTTTCGCTAGTGAGCGATAGTCAGCGATAAGGTTCATTCGGTAGGGCATACTATAATGTAATATGCTGATAGATTGAGCTGGTAGTGAGGCAAGTTACATTGGTATTTTCGTACTGTAATTCATACGTTGTTCATGGCCGTGTGAGGCCTTTATTTGTGTGTGTATACTGTATTAAAGGGCAGTACCTGTGAAAGGTGTTATCTTGCCGTGTCAGCCATTACATGTTGTGGTCGTACCTTTGGAAGGACGAGCCTTATTTATCATTAGTATTGGTGTTATTATAAATCGACAATATTAGTGGTCTTGACAAATACGTTAACTGGAATAAAACATTCGAATGTGTCTAAACTATGCAATGATGTTACTGCTGTCTTACGAGGTGTCCAGTTGTTTTAGCTGATATGACTGCTGTCTAAAGCGGTGTCCATTGTTGTTTAGGTTGATTTTTACTGCTGTCTCAAGAATTGTCAATGTTGCTTTTAACTGATATGACAGTTGTCTAAAGGTGTGTCAGTGTTGTTTAAGTTGATTTTAACTGCTGTCTCAAGAGGTGTCCATATTGTTTCTAGATGATTTGACTGTTGTCTCAAAAGTTGTCCATATTATTTTAGCTGATTTGACAAAGAAAGAATAAACACTCTGCTCTCTCAAGCATGTCGTACAAGGTTACTAATATAAACATATCCTGCCGCAAGTGCGCAAATACATTAACTGGAATAAACACATATGAATGTGTCTAAACGTGCTGGTGTATGCATTGACGGCTGACATTACGACGTAAGCAGGGGGAGAATCTTTTGATATCTGTCGCCTGCTATTCTAGCGGCTGCAAATCAAAAGCGTCGTTTAGACCAGTGGTTTTCAACGTAGGCCATATGGCTCCTCAGTAGACCTTGCCATATTTCTTGAGGGGGGGGGGGGGGGGGGGGAACAGTAAGATGACAAAGAACCGTTTTCCAGCTAACATTGGCTACGGGGGGAGGGGCACAGAGGTAAATGAGGGTCTGAAGGAGGAAAGAAAAATTCGTGTTGAGAACCCCTTATTAAGACTGCCCTGACCGACCCTTCAGTGGTGTAACTTAAATGTAAGGGGCCTCCGATCACAAATTAAGTAGTTTTTTTTTTAAATAAGTTTTTCTCAGGTCTCATTTTTGTCTCAAACGTTTGTTTGTTTGTTGTTGTTGTTCTTTTTTCCCATAACAATAAGGAAACGTATATATTTGTACGAAAAAGCGATTTCATATATGCATATATAGAGTTGTCCTAAATTGCCTGAAGAATATCTTTTTTTAATCTTGTAAGCCTGTGACGAAATGGCTGTCCCTGTCCTTTTGTGTGATCTCTCACACCTTCAGCCCTCCGGCAGTAAACTTCTTTTCTTCATATTTCTTCATTATTCACTTGTTATTTGACATTTCATTTTGCCCTTTTATTCATTTTACTCTTTATGCTGGACATAGCAAGGTGAAGTCTCTAACACGCCACTCCCCTATGGCAGTATTTGCTACGGGAGTAATTCGTATATTATTGTTTACCACTTCTCAGACGTATTTACGTTCCGCCAGCTGAACTGTGGTATTAGTGTAACAATACGCAGTCATCAGACCGGTCACCCGCTTATCTCTTTGAATCCGTCAGACCACCGGTGGAAACGTGTCGGTCCAACAATTGACCCCATAGAAAAGCTGCTAATCGTGTTGACACAAGCTTGTATTGTGCGTCCGATGAAAGAAAACAACACTGTCTGACCAGACATCTGTCAGGCGGAGGCACGCAGATAAAGGCGATAATGAGATAATCTTTCGTGGTAGACATACGGGCGGAAGAATTTACGTCAGGAGCACACGGTCACACTATTGTGATATACAGAGGTGCGGCCGGAAGTCTTATGTAACGATATGACATCATTGTTGTATGAGGAGACGCGTGTATATTAAATTTAATATTTTTCAAATACGCGTGGGGCGAGTAATGATAAACAAACCGACCCCTCTAAGTGCTAGAGAGCGATTGGTTCGCCAGAATCTTCAATGCAATTGATTGGAACCTTCAGCGGAAACCCCAGCTGGATTTGAACTGGAAACTGTACAATATAATGTAGTGAAATCCTAGACACAGAACACACAGACAGCTTCGCATTGCACAGCGAACAACTCTCAAGAAGCCAGTGAGATTTTGGACTTGGTAATAATAGCCCCTTCAGTCATAACTGACTATGGGAATGCACCCCTGAGGTGACGCCCTCAGCTGCTTATTTTCCTGGTGCTCCTTTCGACGTTTTTTCCTCTCCTCTGCTTGTTGTGTGAGCCTCTTTTCGCCCAATCTGAGGTGGCGCCGTAAATAGCATCGCCACTTAGTGCGATCGACAGCGTCATCCCTCCATGTTGCTGGATCCATGTCCAGTGCCCTCATATCTCTCTTACACACATCTTGGAACCTCAGCTGTGGTCGCCCAACTGTTCTCTTGCCATCTGCTAATTGTCCGTAGATGATATCTTTTGGGATGCGACCATCTTCCATGCGGCGGACATGGCCAAGCCAGCGTAGTCTGCGCTGTCTAAGCAGTGTATACATACTTTGAAGGCCAGCACGTGACAACACCTCGACATTTGTCACTTTATCTTTCCACGAGATGCCGAGGATGTGGCGTAGACACCGCAAATGGAAGGTATTGAGCCTTCTTTCTTGCTTAGCATAGGTCGTCCAGGTCTCGCTGCCATATAGAGTGTGCTAGTGACGCAGGCGTTATATACCGCAGCTTTGGTCTTCGTTGTGAGTTTGGAGTTTCCCCAATCACGCGATGTGAGGCGGGCAAAGGTAGCTACAGCTTTGCCAATGCGGCTGTCAATTTCTGTGTCCAGTGAGAGTTTGTCATTGATGGTAGACCATAGGTATGTGAAGTGGTGCACCACTGCCAATTCATAGTTATGGATAGTGATAACTGGTGCAGCACCCACATCCTGACTCAGCACATTTGTTTTGTTTAGACTTATTGTGAGGCCAAAGTCCTTGCATGCTTGGGTGAAGCGATTCAGCAGGCTGGCAACCTCAACATATGAAAATAAATATTCGTGAACAACTACAGCAAGAGCTGGTGATTGTTTCTGACTAGTCGTGCGGAAAACCCGACAGGAGAGCGACCCCAGACTCCGATTGGAGCAGTGATGAGTGATGATTACATCACATGTGCCTAAGGTGTAACATATTATCTAGTGAGAATTATGTACCTTTTTTAATTGTAATTCAGGCAAAATCATTATTCATGCACTCCAGACGCAATTTCCTAGTTAACACCCAGAAGGATATGGGTGAATTTTCATCATATTCCCTGAGTTACTCTGTGTACTCGGGAATTTAATTCTTCTGAGAGGTTAACATTGGTGGGTGGAGCGCATGACAATGGGCCTTTTAGTTTGCGGAGAACAAATGTACTCAGCAGAAGGCATCAAATCATAGTTTATTCAGTCATTAGAAGTATGAAAGCAAACGTATGAGCGAAAATATTTAATAATCATATATATAAAGAGCCTTTACTTATAAGAGGGCATTCGTTGGATTACTCCAACTGGGATCTTGAACGGGCCAGAACCATTGCATAAACCCTTCACAAAAGACGACGGACCAGATAATAAGTTAACAAATTTGCTCAGCCTTTAAGCAGCGTTTGTTCTTGACTTCTGGGAATATCTTGTGAAGGCTCCCCTAAGGTAGAAGCGCCATTCATTTTCTATCTACATCTTTGCCAAGAGGGATCTTGCGCGAAGATAGATACCTTGGACGATCTACTTTCAGATATGCTTGCGTTGTGACCATTAGTGGACCACTACTGCAAAGCTAGGGGAGGCAATCCGTGGCAAAGCCTTATAAACAAGAAACTTTTTTTTTTTTTTTTTTTTTAAATAAAGTATGAAATTCTAACAAGGGAGAATCAATGACAATCGGAGGAACTAGTTGGTCCTGGAGAAATTAATGTACCATAACGGGGCACGTTATACAGCACATGGGACAGAACGAGTTAGAAAGAAAAAAAAAAGTATTTTCTCAGTTTCTTAGGAATATTCTCGCTTTTCTCAGAAGTGCCGATGTCAACAAACAGAGATGATAACCAACGCGAAACATTACAAGCTGTATCTACTACGCATATTACCAGAGAAAATGATCTTTACGGTACTATACTGACGTCAGGAATGAAAAGGGAATTAATGAATAAGATCAAAATTAGACGGATAACATAATTTGGCCATGTAAACAAGTCATAACACCTTGCTGAAGATCATAATGGAAGGACGAGTTGGAGGGAAACGTGCAAGAGCAAGACAACACTGTTAAGTGGGGATGATAACATCAAGAGATGGACGGGAAAAAGGCTATCAGAGTGCCCTGCCCCATCAAGACAAGAGGCAGAAGACGTTGGAGATCCATTGTTGCCGACCTTCGATATGAAGATGGCAACTGATGTTGACTTAACATCTAACATCTGCGTGTGGATGTGCAAGATATCTCAAACTGTTCTGTTAGTACAGCGGACGGCAACTGTTTGTTCATAATCTACCAGTAGATCACATGGGAAGGTTTGGTAGATCTCTGGGTGATAAAGGGGAGAAAGGGAATAATTTATAAGGTAGAGAAATTTTAGATTATCCCTCTCTTTCCCACCGGCATTTGAAATAAATATTATACACATAAAGATATGAGACAAACAACAGAAAGAGAGAAAACAGGAATACAGTAGACATTTAACAAACAGCTGGAGGAATTTGACTTTGCAGACGATTTGTACCTTCTATCACATAGTCAGCAAGATATGCAGAAGAAAACAAATAGATTAGTGACAGAAGCAGCAAAGATTTACATAAATGTAAATAAAACAAAGGAAATGAGGATAAATAATAAGCTGATGGACTCGATGAAGATCAATGGTCAAGTTAGTGAAGACGTAGAAAGCTTTACATATCTGGGGAGTAACATTGACAAAAGAGGGGAACCGATGGTGACGTCTGTTATAAGGTAAATAAAGCCAGATGCGCTTTTAATGCCATTCAACCAATATGGAACTCCTCAGCTATATCCAGTGAGAACAAAATCAGAATCTATAACCCTTTCCGGTCGTGTGTCTGACTGGGTAAGACAATCGATTTTTCCCGTTCTGGTCGAATGTCTTACCCAGTTAGACACACGACGAAACAACTGGTTTTACGGTCGTCTGTCTTTCCCAGTTAGCCGAGGCATTGTACCATTATTTTATGGCACAAATTCGTGCGGTGAAACGGGGAAACGAACTATTTGTGGTAAACTGAATAGTAGAACGTGGGGGGGGGGGGGAAACAATGGCACCAACAAGCAAATGTGCCTGGCGAATGACTACCTCCGAAGTAGTGACTTTTCTAAAGGAGACTGATAATAGTGGTAGTGAAAGTGATGAGATAAATATAGATGACAGTGATTTTATATTAGGAGTCATTTTGAGAATGGGAATGCAAGAGGGTGGCGTGGTAAAAGAATATTTTTCTGTAGAATGGATTGATTATATTCCTTTTTATCGTGAACAGCTATATTTTGTTCAAAGAAATACATCCATAGACAAAAATGGATCACATAAAGTATCGCAAAAATCTTGTTTTACAACTTGAACAAGAGCAGCGGGCTTCTCAGCCTTCTCGTCGCCGGGGTCGTCCATCAACACTAGATGTGGAAGAACGCCTTGATAAGCGTCAACACTTTATTGATGCTTTTCCTGGCAGAAAAACAACGGACTGTGCTGTGTGCAGTGACAGAAAAACTCCAGGTGAGAGGCGTCAGATAATGTACTACTATGAAACATGTTCACATAAACCTGGTTTGCATCCTGGGAAATGTTTCAAAATGTACCACACTGTGACAAAATATCGTTGATGTGATTGGTTGATTGATGTGAATCCCTGGGCATGAGTTATTGTACTCTTTTGCCCTTTAGGGGATGAGTTATTCACTCATACCATTGAGCCAGTTATGGGAGGTGATTTGTGGGCTTTGTTTCAACCCCAAGGAAGCATCCTAGACTCAGCGGCATGTTGCACCAGGCCCACTTTGGCGTGTTTGCGTTACCAAGAGGTTTGATGGCTCTCTACCCATGCAGGGGGGTTATATCTCCGAGACAAGACTGACATGAGCAATCAGTCACCGGCCGTGGCATGAGCAGCCAGACAGCATAGTGGCGTGGTGGCGAAGCCACCGCCTCCATATGTCTGCCAAAGGTGGGCTTTCTTGCAACCCCACGGAGCATCCTAAACTCAGAAGCATAATGCACCAGTCCCACTTTGGAGTGTGTGCAATGTTCCGAGGTTTGATGGCTCTCTACCCTGCAAAGGAGGTTATATCTCCGAGACAAGTATGCGGTATCCGGCAGAGCAGCCAGTCACCATAGCGGATGTTTCAAGGCGTAGGTGTAGCCACAGCCGAGCCACCACCACTGACGAAGTACGACATCAAACGGACACATAGCTCTGCCCCACCTGAACTGGGAAGACCCGGCAACCGGGACCACGCACAGACTCGATGGGACAGGGCATGTTTATTTTCCTGTTTGGTAATGGCGCAGCTACAACTGATCCGCTACCACTGCCGAAGGACGTCATCTAGACAGACACATAGCGCTGCCCCTTCTGAACTGGGAAGACCCGGTAGCCGGGACCATGCACAGTCTCGATAGGATACGGCATGTTTATTTGCTTGTTTGTTAATGGCGCAGCTACAACCAAGCCTCTACCACCGCCGAATGACGTCATCTAACAAAGACTTTTTTTCTTATTTCAGGTCCCGACACTATTCCAAATAAATAAAAAATGATACAACACTTATTACTTATGTAAGTTCTTTCTGGTGTGTAGAATATTAGCAGGTGTCGTTTTGGGGAATTTTTTGACAAAAAATATTCCAACCTGGTAATAGTGGCATGCAAATTTTATTCGGTCGGAAAGGGTACTCAAATGAAAGTCAGTCTTGCTGTATGGCTTAGAGACATGGCATGTCTCAAAGAGTATCACCTCAAAACTACAGATATTTGTAAATAGATGTCTCCCACAGATCTTCCGTATAAGATGGCCAGATGTAATAACAAATACAGAGCTAAGGAAAAGATGCGGGGAACAGCCAATACAAATGGAAATTAAGGTAAGAAGGTGGGGATGGACAGGAAATATACTTAGAAGAGAACAATCAAGCATTAGCCAGAGGTGCCCTTGACTGGAATCCACAGGGGAAAAGAAAAGTGGGGAGGTCAAGGAGAACTAACTAGGGTACAGCTAAAAAAGACAGCCCAGAATAGAAATCGATGGAGAGCAACTGTTTCAGCCCTATGTTCCACGGGGAACGAAAAGGAATGATGATGATGATGATGATGATGATGATGATGATGATGATGATGATGATGATGATGATGATGATGATGATGATGATGATGATGATGATGATGATGATGATGATGATGATGATGATGATGAAAAGTATGTTTCAGGCACTCGTGAGAAATAAAGAAGCAGAAAACTAGAAAGCGCGGTATTCCTGGGATTTAAAAAATTTTTTCCAGTGTTACCAGTGGAAACTCATAACCCTGTTTACTAAGCTTCACTTTATTCCCGAACTGCAAAAGACAGGAAAGCGACGTTTTCGTTGAAATTCAGTAATTTGCATTTTTCTGTTGATGGCATTGCGGAAATCAGATCGTGCAGGAGAGACAAAAGTTACATATACAAGTTGCACTTATTCTAGATTCAAAATACTCTGAAATCTGAAAACAGACGTGATTTTATCAAAGCAGATCTTTTGAGAGCTTGGCGTTTCTAAAGTAAATCCCCACAGCTCCTGGGCTGCCTGCCCGCCGTATTAGAAGATCTACGGTCACGGATATCACAGTATTATCTTCAAGGATTCCTCTGCTTTAAATATGAACTACTGCAAGGTAGGGGCTTCGATGATATAACTACTTAGTTTCCTGAGTAGACAGAAACCACTGATTTTGTGATCAACTATGTGATGATATCTTCTTCTTCCTCCTCTTTTCACCTTCTTTTTACATTAATGACTAATCAAGGAGGCAGTAGTCAGCTCAAGGTCCCTGACATCTCCAAATAGCTTTTCGTGGAAGTCAGTAGGTTTTTGCCATATTCTACTGTGTTCACTGCTGTGCATGTTGGCCAGGACTGCAGCAGATGTTCTGCTGTCATGGGGCTGATGCCACAGGTGCAGAGATCTGTTGTACCAATCCTGTACTTGTTGTATAGATGTTACCTCAATCTGTTGTGTCCAATGTGTAACCAGAAAATGATGACCTGGTCTCGCCCAGATAGCTGATGATAGGCATCATTTTTTATATGGCTTGGTGTAGCGGATGTTGTCTCCTCTGCTCTGCAGTAGTGGTTCAACAATGGGCAAACTTCGAGTAAAAAGATGAGGGTTATCAAAGGTATCAACCTTTGCTTAACATTACTCTAGGCAGAGATATAAACAGAAGAATGATGGTTATATTTTAGGGAGCCTGACTGGAATTTTACAGAATGGCACGTATAACAACTGAGATAATGTAAACTGTTATAAACTTATTATTCTCCGCTCCTTCTGTGAGGAAAGATTTTGACTGATATATTTCTGATCCCACAGCAGAGGGTGATTCCGCAAAATATTAATTTAATAGCGCTGTATGGTTATGTTTCAGGCATGTCGTACAAGGCGACTAAAATGAGTTTGTGCATGAGGCTGGCAACCTCATCATGTAAAACAAATTGCCACACAAACTACAGCTGATTGGCGTATTATTCTTGCAAGGCGCACCAGCTTGCAATGGTGGCTCCATGCTCCATAAGGAGCAAAAAGGAAAACGATGATAATGATGATGATTCATTCATTCATAACCCTCCACTCCCAAAGGAGCATAGGCCTTCAACAAACACATGCCAAGTCCTCCTGTCACGTGCCATCATCTCAAGTTCTTTCCACGTTCTCCTTATCATTTATGATGATGATGTATAACATTTATCTCTGCCAGACGATCTGCTTTTATCAGCAGAGGTCAAAGGTAGTCCCATAACAGGTACTGCCGTAGGGGAGTAAAGTTTTAAGGACTTAACTACACTAGGTCCAGCATCGAGAGGTGAGGTGGACCAGTTCCTTTCCTCGCTGCTTTTTCCTTCCCTAACTCAAGGGGAAAGCCGTGTACCCATTTACCACTGGGTAGACAAGCATAATGATACCGGGAATCGAACCCGGTACCTTTGCCGCCAAAGACCAGCGAGCAGAGAGGTAGACAATTAAAACCAAGAGGTATTTTACAAAATGTTTATCTTCACTTCACAGAAAAGATCGCATGCATATTTTATCCGTCACAAAAAAAAAAAAAAAACAGCGAATGTTTGTAAACTTGCCCATGCATAAGTGAAAGAAAAATTTTAAATGAATAGCTTTTGTAATTATAAAGACCATAATGATACCGGGAATCGAACCGTACCTTTGCGCCCAAAGACCAGCGAGCAGAGAGGTAGACAATTAAAACCAAGAGGTATTTTACAAAATGTTTATCTTCACTTCACAGAAAAGATCGCATGCATATTTTATCCGTCACAAAAAAAAAAAAAAAACAGCGAATGTTTGTAAACTTGCCCATGCATAAGTGAAAGAAAAATTTTAAATGAATAGATTTTTCATTAAAATGTGTTTATTGTGTTTGCCTTAATAATAATTACAAGAATACTAATAAACTTTAATAAAAAATAATTACTAATAAGAGACGTTAACAAACTAACATACCAGTCTATTAATAATAGTAGTATGGGGTTTGATTAAAAAAAAATATTAAAGTTATTGCATATTAGATGAAGGGGATCCTTAAAGCCTAGAGACCCCCTTCTTGGCATTTGTAATCTTTCTTCTTCGTTTTTCTTCAAGAACCATGCATTGTGGTGTAGGTGATCACGTTTCCCCACAGCTTCGTTTTGGCGAGGCACGCTACGTTCAGCCTAGACACAAGGTCCGTCGGTTATATTAGGGCACAAGTTAGAAAATAAAACATTTAATCAGCAGCACCAAAGCGTCTTCACGTGGCAAACATTGAAGAAAAAAAACGTGCGAGTTTGAAATTGATCTGCTTGTGTGTTTGAGCAGAACTGTTATTTGCGTAAAATGATTTTTGGTTAGTTTCAAAGGCGTGTGAAGAACATTAGCTCATCGAAGACAGAAATGAAATTATTACGTCAATATATGTAGCAAACCATGTTAAATTCTTGGAAAGAATAACACGAAGATGAGAAATAAAGGCAGAAAGATAGACAGACAGACAGACAGTCAGACAGGCAGACATGAAGGAAGAAAATAAGAACAATAAAATTAAAATATTAAAAATTAAGGGGGGAAAAGTGAAAAATGAGAAAAAGAAAGCAAACCAGCAACAACAAAAATGAGGAAAAAGGAATACAAGAAAGAAAATTAGGAGTAATAAACAAAAAAAGGAAGAAAAGGGGAAAGATGAAAAATTCTTCAAATTAAAGTAACTTAACAAGAAAAAAGATAAACGAAAGAAATGAAGAAATGGCCATTAAAAAAAACCGAAAGAAAGCGGAATATGTGAAAGAAAAATAAGAACAAAAAAACCAGAACAAACAAAGATGATGATGTAGGGGCAACAAGACAAAAATAACAACATTGGACAAAGCAAGAAATGAAAGAGCATAAGATCGAAAAGAACAAAACAGGAAAGAAAGAACGTAAAAAAATGAAAGAAAAAATAAGTGAAAGGCAAAAAAAAAAAAACGGATACTAAGAAAGAAAAGAATAAAAAAAAAGATGTAAGAAAGCAAGGACACAAATTTTGCGAAAAGGAGAAACTAAAGGGTAGAAAGAAAATTAAGAAAGCACAAATGAGAAAACAAAGAAAAGAATAAAGTAAATAAAGAAGAAAGGAAAAGAAAGAGAGAGGAAAAAAAACGGAGTAGGACGAAAGAAAAGATGAACAAGACTTTACCAAGATGTCACTCTGTGCTGAGGTCATCTAAATATAATCATAAGCATTACTACTTTAAAGAATATCTTGAAAAATACAATTATGAATGAACCTATTCGAAACAGAGATTTAAAACATCGATGGGAATTCCAATGTTTATTCCGTTGCCACGGAGACGAACATTTACCCACAATTGATTCCGATGAAGGCACAATGGCGGGAACAAATACATTCTGACGGATAGTCTACATACATTTGCAGTTTGGATAAAATGCAAAATGCAAACTTCAAACAGCACAGGGGCTGGGTTTTCTGTCATGTCTGAATCAATGCGCGCTGGGAAGTGTGCATGTAGGCCTACTACTTGTCTGCTATCTTAGATCTGCCAGCTTAGGTCTGTCAGCATGGCTACTACGTGTACGAAATTGTGATATTAAAAACAGAATATATTGAGAAACATTATTTGAGAAAGGATGGTTTTGGAGTTCAGTTGTTGTCGTGGAATATTCCAATCCACATATATAAATTACAAGGTAAATGCAAAGCCTAACAAATAAATTTAATAAAAGGAAGAAGAATGGTAAAGAACAGTGCTGTCACAATGACAGTACTCGAAATCCCCTTTGTTTTATGCTTCGTCTGCAAATTGTAACGTTTCCACGTTAAATATAAGCCACTGCATAAATACAAGCGTTTCCACAACACATTAAAACGGGTATTGCATTTCTAAGAAAAACATTGAGAGGCACACTGCGTAATGACCTAAATTAATCCTAACATTAATTATACTACGTTACCAAAACGAACGAACAGATGGACTCAAATAGAAAGAGAGAGGGGCGAATGAAAGCAAGGACACATGCAACACTAAACTCGCGTCGCGCGATACACAATTACTACTATCACGCGTGTAAGGCCACATGCACTAACTTTTTTTCAGACGGACAGTGATAAAAACACTAACCTTCCCAGAGTTAGGTTTTAAAAAACCTGGAAAACGCTTATTAGAAAAGATGACATTAGATGGGTTTACGTTTGAAAACATTACAGTACCCAGACAGCATATCTTCGAAACAGGAGGTAGAAGAAATTGCATATTTTGAACGCAGCCACTTAGCTCTTTTAAATTTGTATATTTGGGTTCCTTAGGGCTTGCTGACAAAGAATATGTAAAACGTTACGCAAATAGTCTAGGAATTACCAAATTATAACCAGGGTGAAATAATGGGGGTGCCTGACAGCATGAAATCATTTCTGCTCATAAAATTTTTTTATAACGTGTTTGAAAAAACCTTACGTTACGGAAATAGCCTACCATGTTAACTCCAAATTGATTGGAGCGCAACAAATATAAGACTAAACACGATTGGTCGGGCTATAAATACTATCTTGTGTTGTTATGGGAAACGAATAGAAGGGGTACTTTTTTGAAAAGATGTGTGGACGTGGTTTCATTGGGTAGAGCTGCGAATATACTTGATTCAGAGCGTCTGTTCATTGCCACATCTTGTAATAAACCTACTAAGAAGCAGTACGTTGAGCACCAGTGTATATTTGTTATAAAATAAAGCCTGGGACATCGGCAGATCGGAGTTGTGCTATATTCATTGCCAGTCAACGAAACTGTTTATTATTCTATGAATTGTGGTAAGCTTGAAATATTCAATATCTTTTAATGAAAAATGAATGTAAATTGTTAATTTATGCCTGTATATATGTGTAGTTCAGTAGCGAACATGATGTAAAGCCTATAATGCTCCAGCCTGAACAGAAGGTGTCGGAGGAAAGTAAAACTGCATGGAATGGCCAAACAGTACACTGACACCTAGATTATTGATTAGACAGAAATAATGCTGGAATTGCAGAGGCGTAGTAACCATTAGGGAGGGAAATACTGGTATAAAATATTTCAGATGAAGCTGACAGTTGGCCTAACGCTCTGAACTCAATGTTTGTGATGTATTGTGCTCAGTGTAGAAAGAGAGTATAAATTAGTTATGACGTAGAAGGTACATCCTTCTTGTTTTCAGGGACAGTGGTCTTAAAGTTATTGAGCAGCACCTGGTCAGAGCTTTGCTGAAGCCAGAGGTGGACAGCATACTCCTTGGTCCATATAGCAACCAGTGGGGTGGCTCCAGAACTCATCGAGCAGAGGAGCCTTTTTCTGCAGTCATCACGCAAGATAAGAGAGTGTGGCCATGGAGCTCAACATTATGTACCCCCATCTTAAAATGACAGTGTAAAATACAATTAAGAGGGGAATTTAATTGTTTTAATATCAGGAACTGAGAACATCTCCAATACTAGTTCCAATAAAGACAAACTATTGAAGTCATGATGACAAATACCAACAGAGCTTGAACAAAACAAAACCAGTATTACCTCATATTACTACTACACCACTGACACACATAGGATACTATTAAAAATACATGTCACTACAAGATTCATATTGAGAAATTCTGTACATATAACTTGTAATTAAAATTGATTGTGATTCCTGGTTCCATTCGTATTTGAATCAGGACACATATTCATTCATGACAGCACTGAATACATATTGTTATTTGAAAAGTTATCAGTGACTCCTTTAAGATATCCTCGTAGAGTGTTTTATGTATGTGAGTGTCACAGTGTTGTCAAGTGTGGTGGAATAAATTAAATTGTTTATCTGTCTGTTGTTGTTATGACTTACACTTCATCATACACATACCCTAGACATAAAACGTAGTCATCACATTATTCCAGAATAATTCTGACTGAGATATATATATATATGTGGCAGCAAGTAAGGTTATCTATAATACACTACTCTTATTAGATATAGATACCTTCACAGCTGATCTCAGTCAGTACACTAAGTCCCCTATAAATATTTATAACATCCCACTTTACCACAGTTGTCAATCCGACATTCATTACAGCATACTCATATTCTAAGTAAGTCCTAAATGTGTTTAGGCCTACATTTACTGAGCGCCCCGCCTACTTGTAATACCATTGTGTAGGCCTACAACTACAAAGCGCCTCACTCACTAAGAGTGTGGTGTGTCATTTTGTACGCTTATATTTACAAAGCGCCCCACTCACTAAGTACGAGGCGCGTTTTTTAAGTAATTCCCGTTTTAAAATAAAAATAAAAACCATCATATATAAAAACGATTTATTGCAGCCAAAAGTGGACCACACATTTACATTATTTCTCAACATAGTCACCATTGACTTCAACACATTTTTGGTATCGCGGCACCAGGTTCTTAGTTCCAGTGTCAAGGAAGTCTGCCGCCAGTGTCTTGAACCATTCATTAACGCCTGTCTGCAGTTCATCATCAGTTTCAAACTGCTGGGATGCCAGCCACTTCTTTAGGTGCATGAAAAGGTGGTAATCACTTGGCGCGAGATCGGGACTGTAGGGCGGGTGGTCAAAAATTTCCCAGTGAAATTTTTGCAACAATTGAACAGTTCGATCTGCGGTGTGAGGTCGAGCATTATCGCGCAAAAACACAATCCCAGTGGACAGCAACCCACGTCTTTTGTTATGGATGGCACGTCTAAGTTTTATCAGTGTCACAATAAGCATTGGCATTAACTGTTTTTCCACGTTCAAGAAAATCAATAAACATGACCCCTTCTTTGTCCCAGAAAACAGTGGCCATGATCTTTTTGACAGAAGGTGCTTGCTTAAACTTCTTCGCTTTCGGGGACCATGAGTGTCGCCATTGCATCGACTGTTGCTTTGATTTGACGTTTGTGTAGGAAATCCAGGTCTCATCTACAGTAACAATGTGGCCCAAAAATTCATCTCCTTCATTTCGATAACGCTGCAAAAATTTGTGAGCCGAAGCCAGGCGTTTCTGCTTGTGTTCATCGGTTAACATTTTCGGCACCCATCTGGCGGGAGACTTCCTTGACACTGGAACTAAGAACCTGGTGCCACGATACCAAAAATGTGTTGAAGTCAATGGTGACTATGTTGAGAAATAATGTAAATGTGTGGTCCACTTTTGGCTGCAATAAATCGTTTTTATATATGATGGTTTTTTTTATTATTTTAAAACGGGAATTACTTAAAAAACGCGCCTCGTATTTCCAGCATCATTTTGTAGGCCTACATTTAAAGAGCGCCTCGCGCCCTAAGATCTGTATGGTGTCATTTTGTAGGAGCTGCATTTACAGAGCGATCCACTTACTTATTCTGTGTAATGGTCATTATGTAGGCCTACACTTACAGAAGAGCGTTACATTGACTCTCACGCTGCAAAGGTGCCGGGTTCGATTCACGGTATCGACACGCGCCAGTCTACCCAACTGTTAAATGGGTACCTGACAATTCTCTTGAGTTAGGGAAAGGAAAAGGCAGCGAGGAAGGGAACTGACCACCCCACCTCTCGATGCTGGACCTAGTATAGTGAGGTCTCTAACACCAAAAGTCTGTGCAGTGTCGTGAAAATAAGGGAGCCATTTTGTAGAAGAGGTCGTGACATGAGACAGAGGCTAGAATTAAGTAAGATGCCAAGGCGCACTTGAACTTTAGCTCATATAATGGCATAGAGGCATGACCCACAGAATCGCCGACGCAAATTTAACTGGTAGTTCTCTACCCCCCCCCCCCCCACCCCACCCCCCCTACCCACCCCCCCCCCCCCCCCCCCCCCCCCCCCCCCCCCCCCCCCCGATTTATTTTATTTTCCTATGGGAGCGCGTATAGCTGAATTCGTGTAAGTTAAATGCGCGTAAGATGCGACACAACTGTATATAACATGAAATACCTATACTACAGAACTGTTATGTACTGTCGATAAGCCCAACTGGTTACGACGTCAAATAACATCGGTCTTAGGGTCAGATAGCTGCTGTGCCGAACTTTTTTTGGGGTGCCAGTAAGTCCACAGGGAATAAACGTGGAGGAAATTTGACATAGAGGAAAAGAGGGTGGGCTATAAAAATTATAATTTACGGCTAGGTTGCCCTTAATCCTTGAATTTATTTTAATTAATAAATCCAACATCATGGAAAAAAAAAACGAACGAAGTATCCAAACCAGAAATAAACATTTAAAACTGGCTGCAGATTTAAAATACAACTTTAAAGATGTTAGAAAACTTATGTTGACCATCTCTTTCTTCAAAAACACTAAAGCTGGCATCTGAAAAATGTCGTAGACGAAGAAAAAGATATACTTGATAAGCTCATTAATAGCAGTTGGTAATTTATTATTAGAAATTAAACGTAAAGTGCAAAAAGCTACAGCAGTAATAACTGGATTACAAAATATAAGAATGTATACTACTTATTTTACGAAAAAATACAAAAAAACTAGAGGGCAAAATGTATTCAAATTACTGTTCTAAACAGAGCAAAGACATAACTAATATTTTGCCTGCGAGAATTTGAAGATAAAGCTCTGCATAGAATAGAAGATTAAATTTGCAATGGCAGAATAAGGAACACAAGAGATCAGTGAGCAATGAGGATAAAACGATATAAATCCTGAAATCAAATAACGGAGATGGAAATGAATCGATCACGAACTGCTCATGAAAAGAGACAAGCGGTCAAGTCGACATGTGATCTGGAATTCCAAGACATGCAGGAAAATTCCGATCCAAGAGTTAGATAAAACAATCTCAGAATCGCAAGGAAATTTCTGATCCAAGTGTTAGATGAAGCAGATCTCAGAATCCCACGGAAATCTTAGCTGGAGGAACTGAAGATGGAGATTCATTGGATTAAAAAAAAATTATCTTGGCTCATGAGGCCCCCCCCCCCCCCCACTATGATGCTTATTACATTATTTATACATAACATAACACATTAACCTTTTCTCCTGTAGCGAGGTGTAGTCCCTCCTTCACCTTGGCAAAGCTGCCCACACCGAGAGTTTGACCGAGCAGGTAGCCGCCAACTCTTTTGGAATGAGGGAAGGCCTTAATGGTTTCTTTCTTCACCTGGTAGGTATACAGGACATCTGTTAATTAATTTCGAAATACGTTTGTATGTGTCAATCTTACATTGCCCCACATAGTTCGGGGGGGGGGGGGGGGGGTTGTGATGACAAAGAAAGAATAGACCTACAGCTCCATAAGGCATGTCGTACAAGGCTACTAATGTGAGGTTGGGCATGGGGCTGACAACCTCATTAAGTAAAACAAACTGCCACATAAGCCATTCTTGCCGGAGCATGAGAATGTATTGTGCAGGCTTCCTGTAAGGGGGCCAGCTGCATTGGAGGCTCCATGCTCCAGAGGGAGCGACGGGGAAAATGACCATGAAATCTTCCATTCTTGTCATCCCGTGTCTATTGTCCCTAGAAGTGACATGTCAAACACCAAGTATACAAATAAACAGATGTCAAGTCTGAGTTTTTTTAGCCACATTCATAAATGGATGCTTGTACAGAATAAAAGGATTGAAATGGTAGGACAAGGTCACCCATGTAGAACTGATGATGACAAGAACCAGACAAATGCTAGTGGATTTGGTTTAGTTTGGTTTGGTTTGAAGGACTATCTTCATTGCACACGGACAACTCCATCAGTGCTCCGATCTCCTCCCTTAGATCGCACAACGCGGACCTCAGCACAGTGCGCAAACTCCGTAGCACCGGCGAGAATCCCAATGTGTGTATATAGGAATCACACATTCTATAAATATTTTTGTGGTGGGTAGGTTTCAATTTTAAATTTTAAAGTGCCAGTGGAACAAGAGATAAGAAGACGCTGGCGATGGATAGGACACACATTGAGGAGACCTGTTGATAGCATTAAAAGGCAGTACTTGTTCTGGAATCCCCAGGGAAAGAGAGGTAGAGGTATACACAACTAACACATGGAGAAGAGAACTGAAGATGTAAGTGAAAATGATGAGGACGACGTGGAAAGAACTTGAGCTGATGGCACGTGACAGGAGGACTTGGAATGTGTTTGTTGAAGACCTATGCTTCTGGGGGAGCTAAAGGGTATTGATTGATTGAGTGTACTTAGTACCTTATTACAGTAGACAGGAACTCGGATATTTCTTCGTATCATAATAAATTCTCTATTTTTGTCCGCTATCATAAGCAAATTGTATTTCTACTTCTATAAATAAGAGCGACACAAACACACAGTTCACACAGCCAGCTTAGATCCAACATTGCCACAAAAGTGCCCAAATCTACACTTTCTCATATGCATGAAATTGGCATTAATACCGATTTTTTTTCTTCTGTTTTTAACTATACATAAAAACTGCAATAAATTCGATGCTTTCAACAAACACAAAAAAGATATACAGTATTTACACAGCATATATACACCCTGTCCGCTGGGAGGACAACATTAGACAATCTCTGAAGTACCGAGGACTAGAATGGAACAAGGCAGGAGGAAGATAGCCGATAATGGCACGTGACAGGATGACGTGGCTTACGTCTGTTGAAGGCCTACACTCCTTGAGGAGCTGACAGATGACCGAGGACTAGAATGGAACCAGGCCAGGAGGAAGACAGCCGATAGGATAGTCTGGCGTTCTCTCTTCCAAATCTCTACACCTCACGGTAGAAGGGGAACGACTAAGTAAGTAACAGTTCGAGTTCATACATAATTTTTTTTTTTTTTTTGCTGCTGCTGCAAGCGTTAATTTTTTACTTAACTAATATAACGTAAGTCCCGTGTAGTTACCGTGTAAGTCCCGTTAAGTCCCGCGTGGTTACCGTGTAAGTCCCGTTAAGTCCCGCGTAGTTACCGTGTAAGTCCCGTTAAGTCCGGTGTAGTTACCGTGTAAGTCCCGTTAAGTCCAGTGTAGTTACCGTGTGTGTAAGTCCCGTTAAGTCCCGTGTAGTTCCCAGGGTTCACTAAGGAGACAAAGAATAGAACCACTTCTCCCGTAGGCATCTCGTGAGAGGCAACTAGTATGAAGCTGGCAACTTCGTCATGTAAAACAGACTGTTACAGAAGCCACCGCTACAAGAGCACTTAAATTCTTCCATGCAGGCTTATGCTACAGTAATGACCCCATACTTCATATGGAGCGTAAAGGCAAAAAAAAAAAAAGAAGCAGAATGTAACATAACTAAGACACAAAAGAATCGTATCAACCAGTGTGAATTTATCAATAACAAAAAGATATTCTACCACAGTGTAATTTTCATTCTTACCTTAGCGACCTGCTCCGGCAAATGGTGGACCTGATCCACATTACCGTCCCCAACCGTCATGATGTCCAATGGATTACAGTCACTGTCTGAATGATTCTTTCATCGCTCTAAAAACAAGCAACTTAATGTGTTATGAGTGTTAATTGTCCTATATAATAATGGTGTTCAGCTCTTCTTATTCAGGAATGACGAGCTGGTGGCAGTGAGGAAGACGACGATAATTGGCCACGTCATCTAAGGCCGTGATGAAGCACAATGATGTTGATCTCGGCCAATGAAAAAGCTTCCTCCGAAATGGTTAGGTCAGGTGTCGATTCAAAATTATTCGTAAAACTATTGTGATCAAATATTGCGATCCATTTGATGCTTATGTGGTTTGATCGTCGGTTCTGAAATTAGAAAAAAGAAAAACAAGTTGAACAAGCGAGTGCGGGATTGATTTTGTTTGGCATGCGACGAAATTCGCCATTATCAGACCACGGTGTCTTTAAGGTTGGGCATGCGGCCATATATAACCGACCGACCTTGTGGTTAAGTTGAAGGGTACGTGCCTCGCCAAAACGAGTCAAAACTCCTTTTTTTTTTTTTTAAACGTGAAATATGCAACGTCCCAATAAGAGGAAGAACTATGGTACCGACACGCTTCAGTCTACCCAACTGTAAATGGGTACCCGGCTTTGAGTTCGATAAGGAAAAAAAACACACTCAATATGAAAACAAAGACATCTTTCTTATAGGAAAAGCGATTCACAACTTGATCACAGCCCACTTCATCATTGTAACCCTACAATGGATCCCTGGACACAGTGATCTAACAGGAAATGAGACAGCTGATAGACTTTCTAAAACTTACTTACTTAGTCGTTCCCCTTCTACCGTGAGGTGTAGTTTGGAAGAGAGAGCGTTTTCTAAAACATGAGCCTCTAAACAACAAAAGGACAGACCATGCAGCATGAGAACAGTCAAACAGATTCTCAGATACAGCGCAAGGGAAATCCGGCTGAACAGATGAGCAAACGAGCCGACTGTTACAAATGTCTTTAATGAAATGACCCACCTAAAAGACAACGACAACATCAACAGACTCGCCAGGAAAAATCTAAGTCTCATCTTTCAGTTTCGAACAGAACAAGTCAGAGTCAAGAGCCATTTTAGCCCTCAGCACCTACCCGTATATAGACTCTGCTCTCACCCTTACGAAACAACCAGCTACCTTATCATGGAAATCCCACCACTCACAAACACCAGGAAAAACCTACTACAGGTGCATCTGACAATCGCCAACTCACTATATGAAACCTTGGACAAACTGCAGAAAACCTACCCTTTGGGCAGCTCAGCAGCTATGGGATATCGACAACAACAAAATTAACATCCCTTTCATGTCTGCCTCCTATTCCTTTCTCCATATGTTTTCGGTATCCTTATTCCTCGCTTACTGAGGGGTTTCCAAAATAAAAACCGCCTTCTAAAGCTATCAACAGGTTTCTTCAATGTATGCCCCATCCAACGCCAGCAACTTCTTCTCCCCTCTTGTTCCACTGACTTTCATTTGGCCCCTGTCATCCACACTGGTGCCACACTGTCATCTTTATAGCTTTAGCATAATCAATGAAGGCACACATATAGTCTATCTGTACTTCAAAGGTTTTCTTCAATAGTACTGGTATTATGAAACTTCACTGTCTGTCCGTTTTCCTCAACAAATCTACTATTTAACTGGAATTTTCAATTTTATCCTGCGTCTTGTTCTTTTGTTAACTTGACTTGACTTGACTTGACTTTGATCAACTGTCACTAAAAGTTAGCTCTTAGTGGCAAAGAAAATATTAAGAGTACACAAAAAACAAGTATTATATGCAACAACTCTTTGTCAATGGAGATAAGTAAGATAGTTCTTCAATGTAATATAGACCCAGTCCTGACATATGAAAGTAAGTCATGGACAGTTGTTAGTAAACAAGCAGGAACAGCATTGGAGGCCAAAGCGATGCGGTTTTAAAGAAGAATACAGTTAAAATATAGTAATGAGGATATCCTGAAAGAAGCGCGAAAGGAAACTGACTACTCACAACTGAAGGACTCAGTACAAAGAAAGAATCTCTGATAAGACCCCCAAAAAAAAGTCAGCTGGAGTTGAAATAAAACCAGTCTCTCAGCGGCACTGTCACAGAATGGGACAGCGGTTTGTTTCCTCGCTAATAATAATAATAGCCCCTTCAGTCATAACTGACTATGGGAATACGCCCCTGAGATGGCAGCCCTCAGCTGCTTATTTTCCTGGTGCTCCTTTCGACGTTTTCTTCTCACCTCTGCTTCTTGTGTGAGCCTCTCTTCGCCCAATCTGAGATGGTGCCGTAAATAGCATCGCCACTTAGTGCGATCGGCAGCTTCATCCTCCCATGTTGCTGGATCCATGTCCAGTGCCCTCATATCTCTCTTGCACACATCTTTGAACCTCAGCTGTGGTCGCCCAACTGTTCTCTTGCCATCTGCTAATTGCCCGTAGAAGATATCTTTTGGGATGCGACCATCTTCCATGCGGCGAACATGGCCAAGCCAGCGAAGTCGGCGCTGTCTAAGCAGCGTATACATACTTTGAAGGCCAGCACGTGACAACACCTCGACATTTGTCACTTTATCTTTCCACGAGATGCCGAGGATGCGGCGTAGACACCGCAAATGGAAGGTATTGAGCCTTCTTTCTTGCTTAGCATAGGTCGTCCAGGTCTCGCTGCCATATAGGAGTGTGCTGGTGACGCAGGCATTATATACCGCAGCTTTGGTCTTCATTGTGAGTTTAGAATTTCCCCAAACACGCGATGTGAGGCGGGCAAAGGTAGCTGCAGCTTTGCCAATGCGGCTGTCGATTTCTGTATCCAGTGAGAGTTTGTCATTGATGGTAGACCCTAGGTATGTGAAGTGGTGCACCACTTTCAATTCATAGTTATCGATAGTGATAAATGGTGCAGCACCCACATCCTGACTCAGCACATTCGTTTTATTTAGACTTATTGTGAGGCCAAAGTCCTTGCATGCTTTAGTGAAGCGATTCATCAAGCTCTGAAGCTCCTGTTGGCTTTGAGTGACGACTGCAGCATCATCAGCGAACAACAAGTCTCTTATAGTGACCCTTCTGATTTTTGTTTTTGCCTTCAGCCTTGAAAGATTGAACAGACGGCCATCTGACCTAGTGTGAAGGCATATTCCTTCAGTTGCATCTCTGAATGCATGTTTCAAGAGTAAGGCAAAGAAGATTCCGAAGAGGGTCGGAGCCAGAACACAGCCTTGTTTAACGCCACTTCGTATATCAAACGGCTGTGACGTGCTTCCAGCATATTGGACTGTTCCCTTCATGTCGTCATGGAATGACTTTATCATTTCCAGCATTTTAGAAGGGCAGCCTATTTTCAGGAGGATTTTAAAGAGTCCATCCCTACTAACCAGGTCGAATGCTTTTGTGAGGTCTATAAAGGCGATATATAATGGTCTTTTCTGCTCTCTTGATTTTTCCTGAAGCTGGCGGAGAGAGAAGATCATGTCTGTTGTTGATCTGCCAGCTCGGAATCCACACTGTGCCTCTGGATATATGCGCTCAGCTAACTTGTGTAGTCGCATTAAGATGACTTTGGCAAAAACCTTACCAACAATACTAAGAAGAGAGATGCCTCTGTAGTTATTGCAATCACTTCTGTCTCCTTTATTTTTATACAGTGTTACAATCTTGGCATCTCGCATGTCTTGAGGAATAGTTGTCTCTTCCCAGCACTGGCACAGCATCCTATGCAGGGGATGTAATAGCGTGCTCTTACAGCATTTGATTAAATCAGGAGGAATCCCATCACTGCCTGGTGCTTTGCCAGAGGCCAAGCTATCAATGGCCTTACTGAGTTCCTCTAATGTTGGTTCGGCATCCAGCTCCTCCATAGTTGGCAGACTATTGACAGCATCAAGGGCTGCAGGCGTAACGGTATTGTCTCTAGCGTAAAGCTCAGAGTAGTGCTCGACCCACCTCTCCATCTGCTTACCCTTATCGGTTAGCTTCTCTCCGCTGATGGTTTTTAGCGGTGCCGTCTTACTTTTATGGGAGCCAAGTGCTTTCTTTATACCGTCATACATTTGTCTAATGTTGCCTGTTTGCGCTGCGATCTGGATGCTCTCACTGAGCTGGAGCCAATAGTCATTTGCACAGCGTCGAGCAGTTTGTTGAACTTTGCTTCTCGTAGCCCTCAGGATCTGTAGGGTTCTGGCACTCGGTGAACGTTTGTATTCATTCATAGCACTGCGCTTAGCTTCAATAACAGGTGCCATCACATCTGATGAAGCGTCAAACCAGTCTTTGCTGTTTTCTTACCAAAGGTGGCAAGTGCAGTACTTTGAATGGTGTTCCGTAGATGCTCCCAGTTCTCTGTAATAGTATCACCATGCTGAGGGCTACTGAGCACTTTCTTGAAGGTCGCAGTGAATTGAGCGATCATGAAAGGGTCTGACATCTTGCTGGTATCAATGCGTGGTTTCCCTTCATGTCTGACACGATAGAGTTTTCTTGGTTGTGCTCTGATTTTGCAGCAAACCAAGGAGTGATCTGTGTCACAGTCTGCACTATGGTACGAGCGCGTGGAGAGCACAGACCTGAGGAGTGGCCTTCTGACGAGAATCAGGTCAAGTTGGTGCCAGTGCTTGGATCGTGGGTGTCTCCATGACACCTTATGCTGGGGTTTTGTCTGAAAGTAGGTGTTGGTCACGCAGAGGTCATGGTGGACGCACAACTCTAAGAGCCGTTGTCCATTTTCATTCATCTTGCCAATACCAAACCTGCCCAGACATGAAAGCCATGAAACATTATCGGCACCCACTCTAGCGTTAAAGTCACCAAGGAGAACAAGCTGTTCTTGCCTAGGTATGCTTTTGATTACTGCTGCTAGATTCTCGTAGAACTCATCTTTAGCTTCTGAGGCAGAGTACAGAGTAGGAGCATACACACTGACAAGGGTGATGGGACCTGTGCTAGTTTGCAGGCGGAGCGTTAACAGGCGTTCTGATCCATTCTCGCCTGGTTCAACCATGTTAGTTAGCGATTTTTTGACCGCAAAACCTACTCCGTGTTCTCTAGCTTTATTAAGATCTTTCCCTTGCCAATAAAATGTAGTCCTTCTCGCTCACCGTTCCAGAGCCCGCCAGGCGCGTTTCCTGAAGTGCAGCTATATCCACCTGAAGTCGTTTAAGCTCATCATTAATTATGGCTGTCTTCCTTACATCGTTTACATCCTGTAGGTTTTCGGATAGTCCAGTCAACATAGTCCGGACGTTCCAGCATCCCAATCTGAGAGTTTGCTTATTTCTATTTTTTCGATAATTGCTTGGTGCAAAATTTTCTGTCCACAGTTCGGGTTTGACCCTAATCCCCATGCACCCAATGGGGAAAGCAGACAGTGGCGGGACAACACCTTATTGACTGGGGGCTGCCCAGCTTGAAGCGGGCGGTAGCTGTCCAGTGAGATCCTAGAATCTCTCCCACTGTCGGAAGTAGCCCCTGGCGCCATGCCCTACGCCAATTGGGCAAAATGCTTATAACCGGTAACTGCTACTTCCCGTGTTTTGCCGACACCTATAGGGTGAAGCTGGAGTGTCCTCTCCAGGGCGCGAGCTTGGGCACAGTTATATGGAGATCAAGCTGTTGCCCATGCAGCATGTTCCCCCTCTCCACACAGCCGGTAGATCCAAAGGAACGGCAGTAGCCGATACTTTCCTCGCTACAATGGCCAAATTTACCTATGTAATTTACAGCAGTTCTAGCAGTCATTGCTACAGATCGATAACAACAATTCTAAAAATACGTCAAATCTTCAGTAAGTCGCCGGGGAGGGTCAAGGCCCTGGGAAGAAACGTTCAATGAGAATGATTTATCCACAAGAAAACTAAATCTTCACTATTATTTACAAGATAGCATAAATTACCTAGACACTTACCGACTACAAGGATAATTCGTCTTCATTTGTGCCCACAGCATGGGGTCTTTTACGTCGAAACTTTACCTACATCAGTCACGTGTGGTTACTTAGTTAGTTAGTTACTAGGATCACCATAGAGACACAGACACAACAGGACTACTACTAGAAGGCGACTAGTATAATGTTGTGCTGACAACCTCATCGTGTAAAACATATTGCTACAGAAACCACTGCCACAAGAGCTAATGAATGCTTGGTACAAGCTTCCTGCATGAGGACCCAGTTACAGCAGTGGTTCTATGCTCCATTATGATTGAAAAGGAAATGATGATGATGATATGATGATGATGATGATACAGCTAGGATACATGACTTCATTGGCGCGTCTCAAGGTTATTCGTCTCCACAAGCTGTGATTATTTGTTAAACGCATTAGAATCCAGTTAATTTATATATATATATTAAATTTAATTGTTGTAGACAGTTATGCTTCAAACCACTGAATTAACGGCATCTATAGTCATATAAACCCCGTGTAGTTCCGGGGGGGAGGGGGTGGGGGTTAGGAGGGGTCAGTCACGTAAAGATACATAGCACTGTGACAATGACATTCATGTAACGATACATGGCACTGTGACAATGACAGTCACATAAAGATACATAGCACTATTACAATGATAGTCACGTAAAGATACATAGCACTATTACAATGACAGTCACGTAAAGATACATAGCACTATTACAATGATAGTCACGTAAGGATACATAGCACGGTTACAATGAAAGTCACGTAAAGATACAAAGCACTGTTACAATGACAGTCACGTAAAGATGTACAGCACTGATACAATGACTGTCACGTAAAGATACATAGCACTGTTACAATGACAGTCACGTAAAGATGCATAGCACTGTTACAATCATAGTCACGTAAAGATACATAGCGCTGTTACAACAAGTCACGTACAGATACATAGCACTGTTACACTGATAATCATGTAAAGATACATAGCACTGTTACAATTACTGTCACGTAAAGATACATAGTACTGTTACAATGATAGTCACGTAAAGATACATAGCACTGTTACAATGATAGTCATATAAAGATACATAGCACTATTACAATGATAGTCACGTAAAGATAGATACCACTGTTACAATGATAGTCACGCAAAGATACATAGCACTGTTACAGTGATAGAAGTGAAAAGTTGTAAGCCATTTGACTGAAGACATCTTTTAAGAAATCAACTTATGAATCACAATACAAATCAGCTTATGAATCACAATACAAATCAGCTTTCCACTTACCGTATTTCCCGCCATATACAACGCAAATATTTTTCGCCGAAATCTAATAAATAAATGACCTTCCTTTTTTAATTTTAAGTGACGATGATGGCTACCATAAACAAGCATGCTGGCTAATTTTGTATTCAAACTTCCAGGTAAAGGTCAAGGTAGTCACATAGCAAACACTGCCGTAGGGGAGTGAAGTGTTAAAGACTTCACCATACTAGGTCCAGCATCGAGAGGTGTGGGGTGACCAGTTCCCTTCCTCGCTGCCTTTTCCTTCCCTAAGTCAAAACGTCAGGTACCCATTTACAGCTGGGTAGACTGGAGCGTGTCGGTGCCGTGAATGGAACCCGGCATCTTTGCCGCGAGAGACCAGCGCTCTAACCACTCTGCCAGTCGGACGCTCAAACTTCCAGATGAGTAAAATAATTTGGGCAACGAATGGATACGGTCTTATAAACCAGTCACATATGTGCAATAAAATTATGTTTATCTTAAAAAGAAATCCAACGTTTTGTGATATGTGCAATAAAGTGCTTTGGTTCAAAAATGGATAAAAGCGAGGTTGTATTTGTAATATAATAATTAAGTTCATCTAGTATATATAATTTTTTTTTCTCAAAAACTCTCGTTAAATTATTGGTGCATCTTATATCCCGTAGCTGGGAATGTGGCAACTTAACTAGTAGGCGCGGAACAATCTGTTGAAAAAAAAACACATAAAAGTTAACAGTCAGTCACATTTATATCTTGAACAAAGAAGTTTAACACTTGCATTCATGAATAAAATAAGAGTTACAGTAGCATCTCACAAAAACTAGGTCCATAAACTGAGATTTAGCATTCATAAAGAACGATCCAGAATATCCTACTGAACGAACACTGCTCAAAGTGTTAAGGGCCAACTGGCAGCTGTAGACCGTGCATGACAATGAGAATAAACTGAAGCCAAGACATCCCTTTTGTATTTAAATGCGGGCAAGCCGACGAGACAATGTGCCCTTTTTTCCAGACTTGTACCTGGCTACACAGAGGCAACTTAGGACATTTTCTATTTACGACCTCACGCTGCATAGGAACAGTAAACTCACAATCCTTATACCAGCGGTTCTCAACCTGGAGAAAGAGTAAACCCAGAGGGTACGAATACCCCCGGGGGGTACGAAAAGCTTGTCAATGGGTTACGGGAAACATCTGGTAAATAATCATATTATTCTATTGAAATATTCCAAAAGTATTTAGTGAAATAAAATTGTGGATTGGAGACAGAACGCAAGAAACAAACTGAAAGCTTACATTATATACTGGTATCTCTTTCAAAAGTTGTAACAGGTGAAGATAGTCCCATAACAGATACTGCTATAGGGGAATGAAGTGTTAGAGACTTCGCTATACTAGGTCCAGTTTCGAGATGTGGGGTAGCCAGTTAACTTTCTCGGTGTGTTTCCCTTCCCTAACGCAAGAGCAGAGACAGGTACCCGTTTACAGCTGGGTAGACTGGAGAAGAACAGTACCAGGAATAAAATTGTTGCCTGATAAGAAACAGAATCAAAGGTCGCACTAACATATTTGACTGTGCTCTGATAAACATTTAACAACTTTATTATTTCTTTAAAAAGTGATTTTCAACCTCTACACCTCACGGTAGAAGGGGAACGACTAAGTAAGTAAGTAAAAAGTGATTTTATGTACTGAATACAGTTTTCTTTATGAAAAATAATTATATATACTGTATATTTTTTCTTATGTGCATATGCATGGAATCTCTGCATTTTCTTTCATACCGAAGAGTGAGTTGTTGTTTTTTTTTTAATAATATTGAAAAAGGTAATGGGAATAAGGAAAAAAGACAAATAAAATTGCCTACGTTGCGGCCACAAAGCCTTCGTCAGGGAAAGGAAAGCAAGTCAGAGCTATATAAAATATATGAGAAAATAAATAAGAATAATAAATAAAACAGTATGTTCTCTAGTCGAAACAGGCCACCATCTTACCGTAGCCTTTCATCTTCTATCATACTAAATAGGGGGACGTTTATTATAAGATATAGTTGTACAGCGACTCTAACTGGTTGGGAGCCCCTGAACCCCTGCCCTTGGTTGAGCTTTCAGATTATGGACATTCCAAGAATACATGCACCGAGTTGTGTCTCTCATATGTTGACGCAAATGTCACTCCAAGACCAACATACAAAAACAACTTTTATGCATTTTACATCAAACTAAGAGCCATCTCACGTTCCTAAAATAGTCTTTGGTGGCATGAACAAAGGTGAGGCTGGTGGTGAAAGTGTGCAAGACAAGGTCAACTGAGATCTGCTAAAGTAAACTTGTGTTACCAAGTTTAGGCAGTTTGGTGAACACTGAGGAACGAACACGGCTTTCACACGTCGCTGTTTGTTGGTCTAATCTAATCTCACCTCCTTTTGTTACGTCTCGTTCTGTTGTTCATATCCGTGCGTTTGAATTTCAGGATCATGTTTGGCCTTCCAACATTTATGATCCAGTAGTAAGGCAATCACAGTAGTTGAGATTTTCTTCATTTTGAGGCCAAATTTAATTTTGTTTGTCAATAGAAAAATATCAGGGTTAAAACTAATATTTCGACAATAACCGTAATAGAAACCAAACTTTTCATATAAAAAAAAACACAAGAGGACTTTATTCCATTTATAAAAATATTACGATGTTGACACATTTCCCGAACAATGCACGAGCGAAAATCACATGATCCTATTTTGAAAGAATTCACAGCCTTAAAATCCGTCTTTTTATTCATTTGATGTGAGGAAAGGAACAGAAATGTGAGATTATCCTCTCTCAATAATGCACGTATGCTTACGGTAATTATATATACAGTATATATATATATATATATATATATATATATATATATATATATATATATATATATATATATATATATATATATATATATATATATATATATATATATATATATATATATATATATATATATATATATATATATATATATATATATATATATGTCGCGAGGAGATTTGAGGAGATAGGACAGCTTGAATGGAATGGAAGAATAAAGATAATAATGTCTTATTGATAGCTTCCAAGTTTGAAGAAACTGCCTCTCCTCGGGAAATAGTGTACCAGAAATTTACTTAAAAGAGAATTCTAGCAACTAAACAGGATATTTTCTGGACGATAAATTCTTCCTCAGGAATCCTACAAAAGGACTGTGTAAAGCACACAAGGTTGAGAAAGAGATTTGGTGTCCAGCCACAATTAAAATATCCCGACCCAATAGAAATTAACTGAATTATGGCTGAGCCCCCAGGGTGTAGATTTATATTTAAAACAAAATACAACCCAAATAAAGTTAACAAGAAAAATAACAACAGACTCTGTTATGTAAAGTTGGTTAAAAGGGTATGGAATCTTACATTTTTATATACACATATAAATATGAAAAAAAGTTTAGCTCTACTGTTTATAAAAAAAAATCAACTAGTGTGGTCATCACTTGGACCAGAGATCTTTTCTATGGTAGTGTTGCTGGTAGGTGTTAATACTCATCTCCTCAAGGACTGTAGTAGCTGCGGAGATGATTTTGGTTCGAACTCTCTTGGTTTGGTCTACCCCAGTAGGTTGGTCTTATAACAGTTAATGGGTTCAGAGGGTGTCAGAGTCTGCTTCCCTGGACTCAGTGCACATCACAGATAAGGATGGGGTAAGTCACCTCTGCTGAATGCCTCTTCTGTTTATGGGATGTGTGGGATGGTTACTGGGTGATAGGATAAGGTTGGGTAAGGGTAATCTTGGTACCATGGACTTGTATCCTGGACCTGGTTTAGGTATCTGGTAACCGCAACCTGGTTTAGTATCTGGTAACCGCAACCTGGTTTAGTATCTTTGTAACCGCAACCTGGGTGGACTGGAAACAATTGAAATCCCATTAGTGGTTTCAAGAGCAGTCATCTCCTAAGTCTGATGGCCGGTAAGCGTCCATCAGAAATTAAATTAACACAAGGTTAACTACTATTTAGTAACTGTGTTATCTATTAGATATGAACTACCACTTCTTAACTGACATTATAGTGTATCTTGAGTTCTCAGTCTCTATCTGGCTGTCTGCTTATTTACAGCAGTGGTTTTCCCCATGTGGCAATGAGTTTCACAAACTGTGAGGTAGGGGCTGGGGTCATCAAATGGTTGAGAACCACTGGTTCACCTAGTGCCCATAGAGCAGTATTTTAATTCTGGGGTCACTGTCAACAATGGTTTGAGAACCACCGGGTAATAGTTTCCTATGCTGCTTTAACTTGGTGGGGTGTCATTCCTGCCAAGGTCTGAGAACTGCTGACTTACATTTTGTCAGTCAAGTGGTAGATTCATTAAATAGCTAAATAATTGCAAGCATTCTTAAAGTCCTGGTCCCTGTTGAAAAGGACAATCATATAACTGATAATAAAATAGTTCTTCAATCATACATAAAATAGTTCTTCAATCATACAACATGGTATATGCATAGGATTGCATTAAATACATGTAAAGAACCTTCCATAATGAAAAAACACATTAATGTCCCTTATGTGACAAAGTGAGAAGAAGTGATTGAGAACACTGTTATCAAGTTTGTAGTCTTGACAGAGAACACAGAAGCCTTATAAGAAATAGAAAATAGAAGGACCACTAATACACTTCTGTTTTGCTTGGGTCAATATGCAAATCTCAAAGTAACAACACTAATATAACATCATATTATTTAACACTGTCTTATTTCTGCCAGGCTGTGAAATAAAGATCAGTGATTAATTAGGTCTAGGACCTCAGCAAACTCATACATTAGTTTGAGGGATCTGTAAAGATGCAAATAACAATTATTGACACTTAAACTGGAAATGCATTTCAAACTTTAACAAAAAGTTACTGCAATGCAAGCTGTTGATAAACATATGATTATTCATGTTATAAAATCAGCATTATTAGTTAGATCTACTTACTTCGCTCAACGAATTCACTACAACTATTTCGCAACATGAAATGCCCACTTGGGCCCAGAGTCTGCTCCGAATGATGGTTACAAGAAGAATGCAGAAAATTCCCTCCAATATTCCAGGATCTGTTCCGGGCAGGGGTGGGTTGTGTGCAAATTCTGTTCTGGTCCCAGGGGTATAAAGTTACCTTCATTTCAACTCGCACTAGCGTCCATCGTTTCCGGCTGTTTTACATGCGTCCAGTTCGTGAACAACAAAGACGGTCGACTTCCTGTTCGAATCGTTGTACCGTGTTCCACCTTCGACTTTTGCTGGCGAAGTGAATAATTTATTACCTTAGACCGAGAATCCTGAGCTAGTAAAATACTGTTAAATCTAAGACTAGCGAGAGAGATAGACTTTAGGTTTCTTGTCAAATGATAGGAGAAATTTGTAGAGGGGAAAAAAAATAATAGACAGAAGAAAAGAAGTCGGGGAGAGTCGTTTCATGACATACGCCCCCTTTTGAAAGTTCGGCCAACGGCCAACTAAGTTCGAGCCGACTCTTCTCTTATGTCAGACACTACATTCATGTATCATGTCCTCCATTTTTCAATCCAAATATTTCCTCTTTTTCCTCTGTCGAATGGTATGCCTGTAATCCACACATGGCTATCCGTTCCCTCTTCAATAAGTAGTCGAGGTGGGGTGAGCAAGCCTGCTCGCAAAAATATACCTCTCTTCTTTTCTCCCTTCTGGATCCTCCATTGAAGCTTGCCTCCTGGCAAAGAGCTTGCCCTAAAGCCTACACTCTGCTTACAATTGGGTCTATAGCAAAGAGTTTTGCATGATGAGGTTGCCAACCTCATACACAACCTTATTTTAGTCATATTGCTTGACCTGCCTAAGGACACATACCTATCTTCCCAGGTATGAGAGCATGTATGTTCCTCTATCGCTGTTTCTCCAGTGACAGAGAAAGATAAGTCTATCATTTGTTCCTGCCCACCAGGTACCAAGGAAATTTGGACCTTCTTCACTTTCTGATCCCAGAGAGTGGGTGAGGTTATCGGAATTGACTGAAGACTAAGTGCTTGAGGCTCATTTTCCTCTTTAGCCGTTTCTCCCGTGTTAAAGGAAGATATTCCTGAAACATGTTCCATCCCACCAGGTACCAAAGAAATTTGGACCCGCTTCACTTTCTGATCCCAGAGAGTGGGTGAGGTTATCGGAACTGAGTGAAGTCTTAGTGCTTGAGGGTCCTGTTCCTCTACAGCTGCTTCTCCCATGTTAAAGGAAGATATTTCTGAAACATGTTTCATCCCACCAGGTACCAAGAAACTCTGGCCCGGCTTCACTTTCTGCACGCAGATAGTGGGTGAGACTATCAAAACTTGTTCAGAATTAAGTGCACTGGGGTGGTCAATCCCTTTGCACTCTTCCAACTTTTCAGTGAAAATGTTGGAAGATGAGTTAGGCATTGGAGTCTCCATAGCCTGTTCAGTCACGCCGTCTCGGGTCGTGCTGAGTCTCCTAAGATGATATATTTCCCTCCTTGAGGTATCGGGTAAATTCGTTCATCTAATATTGCGGCCTTTACTTTGCCGTTTACAAAGTTCGACCTAACTTCTACATAAGCTAAAGGCAAAATCATCCTTCGGTTGATTATCATGGGGGCTGTTACCTCGACATCCTCTTCGGTGACTTGATCAAGGTCGATAACAGAGGCTGAGACAAGGGCATCACACCCAAGACCTTGATAATACAAACAGGTGATTTCTTCTCCATTTACTGTGGCAGTCTCCACATTTTGAGAATCCCTGTATCCACTCCGGGTCTTCGTCAAGTTCCCATCCATGGTAGGGACCTTAGCTTTGTAAGAAGTCTGTGGGATTGGGTCTCGGCGCATACAGTCTAACTGATGTAAGTTGGCCGACAGGTGATGTTCAAGAACATCCCTTCCCTTCCCATAGGGTTGCGTAATCCTTTTCTGTTGAGTGATCCTATTTGGTTGAGCGATCCTATTTACCAGGTTGTTGGTGCGGTTGTTGTTGGTATGCCTGTTGTGAGTTTTTGCTGAGGATGAGGAAGGTCTCTTCAGATTATCAGCACTCCTGTGCTTAATCTTATTTTCAGGATAGTCTAGATGTCTCTGTTTGGATATCCATACCTCTGCTCTGTCTGAGCCTGAATTCTGAGACATAGACTTGGCTTCATGTGGTGCAGTCATATTTACCACTGAAGATGGTGATGCAACTGGCAAAGGAGTGGCATGATGAGTATCCTAGATTCAAGTTTATCCCTGGATTCGATATTTGTAGGTTGAAACTGAGTTTCCAGTTCTTCCTTACACTGGAGGGATTTTTCTTGTCTTTGTCTCTCATGTTCCACATTCTCTTCCATGTATTTTGCTCTCCATTTCTTCCTTTCTGCTTCTCTCATCCTGCATTTTTTTCCATCTTTTGTGAAACAAAAGTATCCAGTTCTTCTCCGGAGAGTTCACACTGAATGGCTAACTCTGTCCAGAATGTTCTCCACTCATTCAACTCTACAGATTCTTCCATTATATCCGTAGTGGTTCGTTGAGCGAGTATGAGATCTCTAACTCACAAACAATAATTAAGGCAAAAATACTTTCTATAGTCTTAACTATACTAAAGTATTACAAAACCATATATTAAATCAAACCAGCATTTATAACCATCAAATTAAAAATTAGTTAACAATAGGTAACTAATTTCCAGCAGTACCACCAAGAAGAGTTCTCATAACAAAACTTAAAATCTGTTTTTCTTGCAAAAATTTATATGTATTATAGTCTAGGGTAATTTATATGTCCCCTCTTTAATCTAATCCTAGACTTGGACACCAATAAGTGACAAGTACCTACAGCAGTAGTGGTCTAGGAAAGATAAAGAGTTTTCATATCTCAGACAAGTGTCTAAATATGAAATAAGAGTTAATCCCGGACACGAGCGTCCCAGTTGTCGCGAGGAGATTTGAGGAGATAGGACAGCTTGAATGGAATGGAAGAATAAAGATAATAATGTCTTATTGATAGCTTCCAAGTTTGAAGAAACTGCCTCTCCTCGGGAAATAGTGTACCAGAAATTTACTTAAAAGAGAATTCTAGCAACTAAACAGGATATTTTCTGGACGATAAATTCTTCCTCAGGAATCCTACAAAAGGACTGTGTAAAGCACACAAGGTTGAGAAAGAGATTTGGTGTCCAGCCACAATTAAAATATCCCGACCCAATAGAAATTAACTGAATTATGGCTGAGCCCCCAGGGTGTAGATTTATATTTAAAACAAAATACAACCCAAATAAAGTTAACAAGAAAAATAACAACAGACTCTGTTATGTAAAGTTGGTTAAAAGGGTATGGAATCTTACATTTTTATATACACATATAAATATGAAAAAAAGTTTAGCTCTACTGTTTATAAAAAAAAATCAACTAGTGTGGTCATCACTTGGACCAGAGATCTTTTCTATGGTAGTGTTGCTGGTAGGTGTTAATACTCATCTCCTCAAGGACTGTAGTAGCTGCGGAGATGATTTTGGTTCGAACTCTCTTGGTTTGGTCTACCCCAGTAGGTTGGTCTTATAACAGTTAATGGGTTCAGAGGGTGTCAGAGTCTGCTTCCCTGGACTCAGTGCACATCACAGATAAGGATGGGGTAAGTCACCTCTGCTGAATGCCTCTTCTGTTTATGGGATGTGTGGGATGGTTACTGGGTGATAGGATAAGGTTGGGTAAGGGTAATCTTGGTACCATGGACTTGTACCCTGGACCTGGTTTAGGTATCTGGTAACCGCAACCTGGTTTAGTATCTGGTAACCGCAACCTGGTTTAGTATCTTTGTAACCGCAACCTGGGTGGACTGGAAACAATTGAAATCCCATTAGTGGTTTCAAGAGCAGTCATCTCCTAAGTCTGATGGCCGGTAAGCGTCCATCAGAAATTAAATTAACACAAGGTTAACTACTATTTAGTAACTGTGTTATCTATTAGATATGAACTACCACTTCTTAACTGACATTATAGTGTATCTTGAGTTCTCAGTCTCTATCTGGCTGTCTGCTTATTTACAGCAGTGGTTTTCCCCATGTGGCAATGAGTTTCACAAACTGTGAGGTAGGGGCTGGGGTCATCAAATGGTTGAGAACCACTGGTTCACCTAGTGCCCATAGAGCAGTATTTTAATTCTGGGGTCACTGTCAACAATGGTTTGAGAACCACCGGGTAATAGTTTCCTATGCTGCTTTAACTTGGTGGGGTGTCATTCCTGCCAAGGTCTGAGAACTGCTGACTTACATTTTGTCAGTCAAGTGGTAGATTCATTAAATAGCTAAATAATTGCAAGCATTCTTAAAGTCCTGGTCCCTGTTGAAAATGACAATCATATAACTGATAATAAAATAGTTCTTCAATCATACATAAAATAGTTCTTCAATCATACAACATGGTATATGCATAGGATTGCATTAAATACATGTAAAGAACCTTCCATAATGAAAAAACACATTAATGTCCCTTATGTGACAAAGTGAGAAGAAGTGATTGAGAACACTGTTATCAAGTTTGTAGTCTTGACAGAGAACACAGAAGCCTTATAAGAAATAGAAAATAGAAGGACCACTAATACACTTCTGTTTTGCTTGGGTCAATATGCAAATCTCAAAGTAACAACACTAATATAACATCATATTATTTAACACTGTCTTATTTCTGCCAGGCTGTGAAATAAAGATCAGTGATTAATTAGGTCTAGGACCTCAGCAAACTCATACATTAGTTTGAGGGATCTGTAAAGATGCAAATAACAATTATTGACACTTAAACTGGAAATGCATTTCAAACTTTAACAAAAAGTTACTGCAATGCAAGCTGTTGATAAACATATGATTATTCATGTTATAAAATCAGCATTATTATTAGTTAGATCTACTTACTTCGCTCAACGAATTCACTACAACTATTTCGCAACATGAAATGCCCACTTGGGCCCAGAGTCTGCTCCGAATGATGGTTACAAGAAGAATGCAGAAAATTCCCTCCAATATTCCAGGATCTGTTCCGGGCAGGGGTGGGTTGTGTGTAAATTCTGTTCTGGTCCCAGGGGTATAAAGTTACCTTCATTTCAACTCGCACTAGCGTCCATCGTTTCCGGCTGTTTTACATGCGTCCAGTTCGTGAACAACAAAGACGGTCGACTTCCTGTTCGAATCGTTGTACCGTGTTCCACCTTCTACTTTTGCTGGCGAAGTGAATAATTTATTACCTTAGACCGAGAATCCTGAGCTAGTAAAATACTGTTAAATCTAAGACTAGCGAGAGAGAGAGACTTTAGGTTTCTTGTCAAATGATAGGAGAAATTTGTAGAGGGAAAAAAAAATAATAGACAGAAGAAAAGAAGTCGGGGAGAGTCGTTTCATGACAATATATATATATATATATATATATATATATATATATATATATATATATATATATATATATATATATATATATATAGATACATATATATATACACACATATATATATATATATATATATATATATATATATATATATATATATATATATACATACATATATATATATATATACATATATATATACATACATATATATATACATATATATATATATATATATGTCGTGAAACGAAGTGTAACCCACTACTTTGTTAATCACTATGTCGAGATACAGATTTGCTTCAACCAATCAACGATCAACGTTCACCAGTCTCTGAGACAGAATAAATTAACGGCCATCTTGTTCACGCAAGATGGCCGATGAAAACTGAATAAAATTAGGCTGTATGAGACCAGGTACAAAACCGGAGGAAACCAATCAACTTGCTCCGCCAGGAACCAACCGAAAGCTTTCCTCAAGTAGTTACTTGACTATATAATCGGGCGGATTTTATGCTAACCACGCAACCCCGAACTTGACGCCAGAGATACAGACTGAAGAGGGAGAAGCTGTCACCTTGATTTATGGTAACTTACCTGAGGGCATCGCCTGCAACCTACTTCACTAAGTCGCGTCAAAACCTGGCCAGTTTAAAATCTTAGGAGGGTAAATATTTTTACGATAACCGTTGGTATTTGTTGTGTGTCATTTATACTACCTATCAGGTTACTGATTGTATCTTGGGGGGAATTAAGTATAATGATTGTATTTCCTATTATGATTGAATAGACGAAGACTAATAGGACTCATACTTCAACCTATTGTCTCCTATACTTCAATCTATTGTCAGTCTATAACTTCAGTCTATTGTCTCTGATAATTCCAAACTGTAAATATAACCAAAACAGTCCTTGTTAGGACTCAATCTATTGTCGCATCTAACTCAATCTATTGTCTTCTATAACTCAATCTATTGTCTCAGATAAGACCAACTGCAATATAACCAAAACAGTCCTTGTCAGGACTCAATCTATTGTCGCATCTAACTCCAATCTATTGTCTCCTATAACTCCAACCTGATATATCACCAACCAGTCCTCGTCTCATATACTCCTATCATAAGAACATAACAATATTGTTAGGATATATGTTACCAGCTATTGTCAGAGATGGCATGATATAGTATAGGGGGAAGGACATTGTTGTATCACACCTAGGTGTACATATTATTGGATTTATTCATGTATTGATTTATATTATGGGATGTATTCATGTATAAAATGTATTCATGTATTGAATCTATATTATTGAATGTATCCATGTATTAGTTTATCAGAAAGAATGTTTTGCAAGTAGACACCTGTCTTGTCTCGCTATTGCTAAATCATACTGAGCCATGTTGTCATTCATCCCACATGCATAAATCGGAGACACGCTCATTTCACTCACACTAGAAATAGGTGGGCTTGAGGACAGAAATTAGCCCCTATTTTTGCTTTGTTACAGGTTTAATTGTGTCCTAAAAAACCTGAGGTCGTATGTTCGAGTCAATCCCGCTGCCTGGAACTCCGCAGGAGCATAGAGGTTGACCAGACTCTACATCTTTGGTCCCCCTCAGTCTTGGGTGGGCTAAAGGAACGATACTCTGCCGGTGGTGTGAACCAAACAAAGAAGAACAGACTTAAAGAGAGATGAGTACACATTAGTACCATTTCTGTCGGCATTGTGAGCATAGAACTGTCAATGAAGAAAACGTGAATTAGCGTAGCAAGAGACAATAATAAGATCATAGTGGATAAATTATACGTAAATAACAGCATAGCTGATAAACGTTATATCCTTAATTAACAGCACAGCTGATATAATTTTTGTTCCTATAATTGGAAAACGTGTTGTAAGCTTTATTAATATAAATATTTGTAAATCATATGTAAAACTTACAATGGGGGGGGGGGGGGGGGGGGGGGGGGGGGGGGGGGGGGGGGGGGGGGGGGGGGGGGGGGGGGGTAATTCATTTTTTCATTCCATTTTTTGCAACATTCACCTTTCAGCACAAGAGTAGATAGTGTATATATACTAAATAAAAATATAAGGAAATTGTATTTTGAACGACTTGTCAATTTTATCATTGTTAAGTAAAAATCTGTTTCCTTGCTTTGTTTAATATCACAATTAGTTACACAGCAGAGGTGGCGCTTTATGTCGGTCTCCTCTATACTATTGTTTCGAGATCAGATCATTCACAGCCGTAACTAATTTGTGATACCAGTAGTCCTCTCAGACACTGGGACTTCACCATTTTCTGCAGAAATTCTATTTCTGTAATTGTCAGTACTATACTGATCCAAGAGCCAAATAAAACCTCTCGCCACACTGGGGGCTCGTTCCTGGGATATTTCTGTATATCTTGAGCCATACTTAGTCTATTCATCTATCTACACTCTATCTTGTGCCACCCATAGGTAACATAAGAAAATAAATTTTTATTTTTTGAAAAAAAATTCTATTTTAGGATTTTTTAAACAATATTTTCTTTGGAGGAGTACCATTTAGTACTCAGTAAATAGTTGATGCTCACAAAGTTGCAAGGAAATTTTTTGTTCATTTAAAGTAATTAATTTTAATTACAATTATTTGGTTATAGTAAATTTACATACCCTCTCTAAGTAACGCCATGGCTGATCTAGTGAAGTTCAGGACTGCGGTCATGCAGATGGGTAAGGAATTAAATATGACAGGTGATGCTCTTACTCAGTATGTCACAACAGAAGTGGACAAACACATGGATAGGGAAGAAAGAAAGTTGCAATTAGAGACTGAAGCAAGGAAATTAGAGGCTGATAGAGAAGCAAAGAAATTTGAGGCTGAGGAAAGGCGGTTGCAAGCAGAAGCTGAGAGAGAAGACAAAAGATTAGAAATGGAAGCCAAGAAATGGGAGGCTGAAAATGAGGCAAAGAAAATTGAAGCTGAGGAAAGGAAATTACAAGCAGAGAGAGACCATCAGTTGAGATTAAAAGAGCTTGAAATTCAGGCAAATACTGGCAATAATGGTGGGAGCTCACCTCACTCTGAGAGTAGCTCCAGCCAGAGCACCTCAAGTGGGGCCATGAATTTTCATTTGGACCCATTTGTTGAGAAAGAAGACGCCATTGAGTCGTACCTGGATAGATACGAAAGACTTGCCACTACCTATGGCTTAGTGAAAGAAAAGTGGAGTCTTAAACTATCTCAGGGATTGAGAGGTGTTGCCTACGATGTATATTTGAAGCTCTCAAGAGATGACCAGGAAGATTATGAAATCCTGAAACAGGCACTGCTTGTGAGATATGAAAAGAACTCAGAATCATATAGAAAGAAATTCCGAACAGCTAAACTTCTTCCAGGAGAAAACTATCACCAGTTCTCTGCTAGATTGGAAACCTATTTGGAAAAATGGAGTAGTTTAGGAAAGTGTCAGGATCTGAAAGAAATGATAATGATGGAGCAGGTGAAAGAGTCCATGCCTCAAGAAATGAGGAAGTTTATCATGGAACAAGGAGCAGAGAGATTGGAAGATATTGTAACTGTTGCTGAGAGATATCAAGCAGCTCAGGCAGAAGTATTAGGAAATAGGAAAAAGCAGGATGAAAACTTCACATCATCACAAAACTATACCAAATATGAACAAAAAGACCATACCACAAGGAACAAACAAAGATTTGACCAAAAGGACAAAAACCCTCTAAGATCGGATAAGACACCTTACCGGAAGGAAGGAAAGTGGTGTAAAACTTGTCTAATGAGTAACCACAATACTGCGGACTGCAGAAGGAAGAACCCTCCTTATTACGCTGCGTGTCTCACAACAGGGAACAAGGGAAGGAAGGAACTGGCAGTTAGTCAGAATGACCTCCACCATCCCCCTGTCTGTGAGGAAGTGACATGTAATGGCACTAAAATTCAGTGCTTATATGATTCCGGATTGGAATTCGACTCAGTCGTGAGTGCAGCCCTAGTGCACCCTGATCAACTTACCACAGAAACAGTGGACATACAAGGGGCAATGCAGGGAACCGGCACCATGACACTTCCCATAGCAAGGATCAATGTGAGAACTCGCTATGTGGAAGGAGTGATAAGAGCAGCAGTAAGTGATGATCCTATATACCCGCTGGTAATAGGATGTAAATATGTCTTTTTGGGTGACCCAATAAAACCTGTTGTCATGGCAGCAAACCATACCAGGTCGAGCACCAAAAAGGAGGAGGGAAATCCAACAAACATTCATCGTACAAAGATGAAAAAGGCTCAAACAGCAGACAGCACATTGAAGCCTTGTTTTGGCAAATTGCCAAAGGCCCATAACCCTCCAGAGAAAAAAGACTACTATTTGGAAAATGGCCTACTCTACAGACAAGCTGGAAAAGGACCTAAAGGGCATGGACAGCTGGTAGTGCCAAAATTCTATAGGGAGGAAATTATGGAGCAAGAGCATGCTACATCAGGCAGTGGCCACAGAGGAAAAAGGGCCACTGGTCAAAATATAGCATTGCGATATTACTGGCCAGGAATAATTGAAGACATTAGTCGGTATATGAAATCCTGTTCAGAATGTAACCAGGTAACCTCATTCAGAAGCGTAGACCAGTTACAGGACCTAGGGAAGCATTGTTGCGGACGTAGGCCCACAAAGAAGATACACAAGAGAAAACAACAGGTAGAAGCAGTGATAACGAGAAAACGAAATCACAACAAGTCTACTGTTACACCAGTAACCATGGCAACTCTCCGTATTGTACAGAGAGGGGACGAGAGACATCCCACCCCGACTAGATATTTGTCGGAACACCATGGCCTGGATCATTTGGAAAATTTGGTTAGTCAGCAACCATTATTAAAAAAGCTGCAGAAACAAACCCGAACCAAAGGAGGTAGGAACCAGGGCTGTACCAAACAGTTGAGGGAGACCGGCCCCACTTCGGTATACTGCCCCTTACAATAGAAATAGGTGTGGGTCCGGCAACGTTGTTGTATTGCCGTCCCCATACACAGTCCACTGGAAGCATTGCTGCGGACATGGACTGAACAATAGCAAGCACAAACACTCAAGGATGAGATTGACTATCTCTTAAAAGAGAATTATTTCAAAGTCTGAATCTCCCTATAGCTCAAGTGTGGTGCTATTAAGGAAGCCTAGTGGTGAACACAGGTTATGTATTTACTACAAGAAGCTATATGCTATCACAGAATCTCAGGTGGATCCATTACCTGACACCAACCAGCTGTTCTCTACACTGAGTAAGGCTAGGTATTTATCGAAGGTAGATCTAAGCAAGGGATACTACCAAATACCAGTGAAACCAGAAGTTAGGAAAATGCTGGCATTCAGTACATCAGACGGACACTACGAGTTTAATGTACTACCCTTTGGGCTGAAAAATGCTCCAAATATTTCTTTTCAAGAATGATGAGGAAAATTGTTGGAACCTCTACAAAATCCCCATATCACTAACTTTATGGATGACATTCTTGTTGCTACAAACACATTTGAAGAGCATATAGTAGCGCTCTCCATGTTGTTTGACAGACTGAGAGAAACTGGATTGACTGCACGTCCAACCAAGTGCTATATCGGTTGTAAGGAGTTGGAATTCTTAGGTCACACTATTTCTACAGGTCATATGTCTCCTGACCCAAAGAATATAGAGAAGCTAAAGAAGGCACCCAGACCTCAAACGAAGAAAGATGTGAGATCATTCGTGTCTTTATGTGGGTTCTATCAGAAGTACATACCCCATTTTAACTCTCTGTGTGCACCATTAACTAACTTAACGAAGAAAGGACAGCCTGACAAAATCCAATGGAATGCTGATTGTGAAAAAGCTTACACAGAGCTAAAAGCAAAACTCACCAGCAAACCCATCCTTACACTACCCGATATCACACAGGAATTTGTATTAAGAACGGACGCTAGCAGTATAGGTATTGGTGCAACTCTCTTGCAGAAATCAAAAGCCCAGCCGGAGGAATTTTTACCAGTCGCCTACGCCAGTAGGAAGCTGAATGCAGCTGAGTTGAACTACTCGACCATAGAGAAGGAATGTTTAGCTCTAATTTGGTCCATCAACAAATTTTCACCTTATCTGTATGGGACACACTTCATTGTCCAAAGCGATCACCAACCTTTAACATTCTTGGCTGCATCTAAAAAGCTAAATTCGAGATTGTTAAGGTGGAGTCTGCTTCTTGCGCCTTATTCCTTTAACCGTGAATTACATTCCGGGAAGAGACAATGTAGGAGCTGATTTTTTAAGTCGACACCCTAGTACTCTGGAAGGACAGACGCAAAAGGATTAACCACAGCAGGGGTTTACACGTCAGCTATGACAAGTCACAGCTAGGAAAGGAGGGGGCTATGTCGTGAAACGAAGTGTAACCCACTACTTTGTTAATCACTATGTCGAGATACAGATTTGCTTCAACCAATCAACGATCAACGTTCACCAGTCTCTGAGACAGAATAAATTAACGGCCATCTTGTTGACGCAAGATGGCCGATGAAAACTGAATAAAATTAGGCTGTATGAGACCAGGTACAAAACCGGAGGAAACCAATCAACTTGCTCCGCCAGGAACCAACCGAAAGCTTTCCTCAAGTAGTTACTTGACTATATAATCGGGCGGATTTTATGCTAACCACGCAACCCCGAACTTGACGCCAGAGATACAGACTGAAGAGGGAGAAGCTGTCACCTTGATTTATGGTAACTTACCTGAGGGCATCGCCTGCAACCTACTTCACTAAGTCGCGTCAAAACCTGGCCAGTTTAAAATCTTAGGAGGGTAAATATTTTTACGATAACCGTTGGTATTTGTTGTGTGTCATTTATACTACCTATCAGGTTACTGATTGTATCTTGGGGGGAATTAAGTATAATGATTGTATTTCCTATTATGATTGAATAGACGAAGACTAATAGGACTCATACTTCAACCTATTGTCTCCTATACTTCAATCTATTTGTCAGTCTATAACTTCAGTCTATTGTCTCTGATAATTCCAAACTGTAAATATAACCAAAACAGTCCTTGTCAGGACTCAATCTATTGTCGCATCTAACTCCAATCTATTGTCTCCTATAACTCCAACCTGATATATCACCAAAACAGTCCTTAATACGCATATACTCCTATCATATAGAACAAAACAATATGTGTCCTAGGCGTATGCATTTTACCAGCTATTGTCAGAGAGGGCGTGGTTATAAGTATAGTGGGAAGGACATTGTTTGCATCACACCTAGGTGTACAAATATTTGGAATTCTAATTCCACATGTATTGATTTATAAATGGATGTAATCAATGTACTTTAAATGTATCATGTTTTGAATCTATATTATTGAAGTATCCACATAATTAGTTTTAGACAGGAAGAGAATGTTTAGCAAGTAGACAGTGCTGTCCATAATCTACGGCTGACCTGTGCATCAGAATCATACCTGAGCCATGTTGTCATTTCACTACTGCGTACATGGCATAACATCGTAGACACGCTCAATTCACTCCACTAGAACATTAGTGGGCTTGAGGACCGAACATTAGCCCCCTATATTTGACGTTTGTTCAGGTTTTAAAACACACAATAAAATGTGGCTCCGCTATGTTCTTATTAATCCCGAAAACATCCTTGAAGATATGAACACAGATTGACCTAAATTTTCCCCCTAATTCCATTCATACTCTGCCGAGTTTTCATTACAAACTTATGTTAACAAAGACTCAAAAGACAGATGAGCCACTAAAGATAGCAGCATTGTGAGCATAGAACTGGAGAGAAGTCGCCAGTGAAAAGCGTAGTCAAGAACACATATAAGCACACCTAGTGGATAAATTATACGTATAATAACACATAATGCTGGGTTATATCCATAATAACTCAGCATCAGCGTGATATAATTTTTGTTCCTACATTCAGGCATAAACGTTATTTTTCTGTACGGGATAAAGTCGATGTAAATCATACACTTACCCATTCCATCCAGTTCCAGTTGGCTTTGCAACATTCACCTTTCATCAAATCGAGTGATGAAGTGTATAACTCCGTGTAATATTACTAAACATAGATAACCTAATTCAAGATAAAGGATTAAATACGCTTTGAATAACCAATAACTTCTTAGCATTCTGATCTACCAGACTAGCCATCATCTTGCGAACAAGAACAGGTAAGGTTAGACAAATTACTGATATTTGCGAACGCGTAGCAGACCATGTAGTTCTTGCGTAAACATATTGGTATATATTTGAGTCCGATTCCCTTTAAGGGCTTCTGACAAAGAATACGCTTGTACAAAGCACATAGCGTCAAATAGTGCTGCCAGGGAAATTAACTAAATTCATGATAAGCAAAGACCAATAAAAATGATGGCTGATGTCGTTTTATCAACACAGCACCAAAATCAGACGATTCAGCTCATGTACAAAAGGATTAAGATTTTTTAGGGGAACGTGAAAATCATGAACGCATAGCAAATCGCGTCGCGCGATACACAAATGCTGCCCACATCAGTGTAAACTACAAGCACTAATTGATTGGTCAGGCGGACAGTGATAAAATGGTACACAACCCTAACCACGATTTCGGTTTAAAAATCATAGTGGCTTTATTAGAAAAAATACTATCTTTGGTTGTTACGGGGACATAACAGAACCCATAGCATCACATCTTCGAAAACAGGAGGTAAAAATACAATTTTTTTCAAAGCCACGGACTCTTTGGTCGAAATCGTGCCTTCAATTTGGTTCCTGTAGACTCGACCTGCTTACAAATAAAATAAAACTCACTTCCAGGAGCGTTAGATTATCGAGACCACTAGTGGCAAAATAAGCTGATGCCTGACAAGCACAAAATGCATTGAAAGCTCATAAAATTCATTTTTAACGTGTTTGAAATAAAAGCCTACGTTACAGAAATAGCCTACCATGTAAACTCCAAATTGATTGGAGCGCAACAAATGAAAGCCTAACCACGATTGGTCGGGCTATAAATTCTAGCTTATCGTAGAGTTTATTCTAGGGAGACGTAAAAGGATAAGCATTTTTTGGAAACACTTGTCGATTCGGGGCATCATTGGTCATGAACATATCGAATGATATACACACTTGGGGAGCGTTAGTTCGAAACCCACATGTTTTAAATGACAGCTGTGATAAAGCATCAGTGCAGTTGAAGCCAGCTAGATGATTTTGCTCGCAAAAAAACTCTGGAAGCCTGAAGCAGATGGAATTTTGCAGTTTGAGGCCAGAATCATTGCTAATCACGTATCTGTGTTTATTCTATGAATTGTGGTAAGCTTGAACCATTCAGTATCTTTTAATGAAAATTGAATGTGAATTGATTGATTATGCCTAGTATATCTATCAATGATGCTAGAACAGCTGCAGAACGAGAGGTAAAGCCTATAATGCTCCAGCCTGAACAGAGGGTGTCGGAGGAAAGTAAAACGGCATGGAATGGCCAAATAGTACACTGACACCTGGATGATTGACTAGAAAGAAATAATGCTGGAAGTGCAGAGGCGTAGTAACCATTAAGGAGGTTAAATGCTGAAGTATAAAGTACTTCAGAATGAACGCTGGACAGTTGGCCTAAGGCGCTCATGGAACTGGCAATGTTTAGTGTTGTAATTCAGTGGGCTCAGTGTAGAGACATAGAATATACCAATTAGTTATGAAGTAGAAGGTACATCCTTCTTGATTTCAGGGACAGTGGTCTTGATGGTACTGAGCAGCACCTGGTCAGAGCTTTGCTGAATCCAGTGTCGGACAGCATACTCCTTGGTCCTTTTAGCTATCTATGAGGTGTCTCCAGAGCCCAGAGGAGAATTCGAGCAGAGGAGTCCTTTCCTGCCGCCATCACGCCAGATAAGCTAACTTGGCCAGCTGAGCTCAACATTATGTCCCCTCATCTTGAAGGAATAACCTTGTAAAAAATGATACATTCAGAGGGGAAATTAATTGATCTTAAAGAAATCAGAGGAACAGAGAACATCTCCAATACTAGTCCCAAAAGACAAACTATATTGAGGTAAGTCATTGATTGACAAATACCAAACAGAGCTTGAACAAAACAAAAAACCAGTATAATACCTGGAGTGTAACATATTTACTGATCACTACAGCAACTCGACCACACTTAGGATATTAGGTTAATAATAATGATTCACTACAATTTCATTTCATATTGATAAAGTCTGTACATGTACTTGTAATTAAAATTGATTGTGATTCCTGGTTCCTTTGTATTTGAATCAGGACACATATACCTTTATGATAACCATGAATACATATTGTTATTTGAAAAGTTATCAGTGACTCCTTAAGATATTCTCATAGAGTGTTATATGTATGTGAGTGTCACAGTGTTGTCAAGAGTAGTGGATTAAATTAGATTGTTTATCTGTCTGTTGTTGTGACTTACACTTCATCATACACATACCCTAGACACATAACGTAGTCATCACACTATTCCAGAATAATTCTGACTGAGATATATAGATATGTGGTAGCAAGTAAGGTTATCTATAATACACTACTCTTAATAGATATAGATACCAGTTCCTATTCAGACATAGCTGATCTCTAGTCAGTGTACACTAAGGTCCCCTATAAATATTTATAACATCCCACTTCACCACATATATTGGGGTCTCGCTCTTGGGATTTTGAATCTTTCCCTATTAAAAATATTGGGGGTAATTCACTTCAGGGAATATAAGAATTAAAAGGTATCCTTGGGTGGAATTAAATAAGTGTTTGAGGCTCACAGGTGCCTGTGTTGTCCATTTATATTAGTATTTATAGATTTAAAACTGGTTGGTTAGACATTGTAGAATTTTAACTGATGGCGACAATGGCGGGACTGGCCAAATTTCGATCTCTGCTGCATGTACAAGACTGCAAAAGAGTTAGGATTAGATGGGGCAAGTTATAGGTTGCCTATGTCACTGAGGAATGAATGCAACGGGAATGTGACACAAATTTGAATTGAAGCGAAAGAAAGAAGGTTAGAAGGCCTGAAAGAAAGTTAGAGGAGACTAAGAGCGTGAAAAGCGAAGATTAGAAGAAGTTGAGGCTATGAGGCTAAATGTTGGAAGCAGATTCGAGCTGAGGCTAAGAGGTTTGCACTGAGCTGAAAGCTGTGGTCTAAGAGGTTTGCAGATTGAGGCTAGGGAACTGAAGAAAGCTGCAGAAGAAACTAAGAAAATTGGATAAAGACAAAAAAGAAAAGACAAATAGAGAAGAAAGTAGCTGCATGAAAGGAACGAGAAAGAAGATTCTTGAGCTGCAGAGAGGGGAAGCAGAGAAAGCAGAGGAGAATAAAAAGATTACAAAAAGAAGGAAGCACTGACAGTCTAGCGAAGATAGAGTGAGATAAACAAGTACTTGGAGACCCTTTTGAGTTCAAGGCCATGCTCCTGAAAATGGTGCCAGTCCCTTTGCCTCTGATGATGCTTACGGTTACTCCAGGAAGGGGGAGCCTCAAACCTCAAGCTATGAACTTTCATTTAGATCATTTTGTGAGGGGGGAAAAAAGACGATGATTTTTGAGAGGCTATATAAATAAGATATGAACTATTAGACTACCACATTATGGGTACCGGTGAGCGGAAAGTTGTAAGGGTGGAAGATAAAGGTGGAGCTAAAAAGTTTAACTCAAGGGGGGAGCTGTCGTGGTGGGGGCAGCTTATAGAACAAAGTTTTTGCAAAAATGATCCGGCAGTAGGGTGATCAGGAAAATTATGAGCCGATGATCTAAAGCATGCAAAGCTCTTTTGTTAAGGTATGAAAAGAATGCAAGAATTCTATCAGTGACTAAAAAAATTGGGGGGGGGGGGGGGGGGGGGGGGGGGGGGGGGTGGGGGAATGTCTAATACTACTGTCAGGTGAAACGTATATCACCAGTTCTCTGCACGCATCGAGACATACTTGGAGAAATGGACTTCTCTGGGGAAAACCCAAGATCTTAAGGAAATGGTCCTTATAGAGCAACTAAGAGAGTCCATGGCTCCAGACCTGAGAAAGTTTCTCATGGAACAAGGTGCAGAGAGGCTGGTACGAGTTGCAAATCATGTTGCTGGGAATGAGGTGTATCAAGCAACGCAGCTCAAGGCAGGGAGGTGAAACAGGAAAAATAAAGAAGAAACAGTAGTTTTAAGTGGATAAACTTTAAAGGGCTAACCACATGAAGAACTTTAATAAATTTGATCCTATAGGGATGATCAAAAATAAAGGTAAGAAATGCAAACATCACCAGTTTGATCAGGCGCACTACGGTATGAAACAATAAAAAATAAATTCCCACAATTCAATTCGATGAAAGGAAATATGATGAAAGTTGAAAAATCTTTCAACCAAGTGGAAAAAAAGGTGGTGTAAAGAAATTGATCAGATGGACATCATCATGACACTGACCCTGGACCGTGTGGCAGAAGGAAACGCTGTAGTATATAGATGGCATAACCCTTCAGGTCAGGTCGGACCTCAGAAGACAGGAGGAGAGTGATATTATGCTTAGAATTAACCGACTCATTTCTCCCAGGAGAGAGATGAGGAAGCACGCACAGAGGCTGGGGATAAAACACACTTTTACCAGTACAAGCTTGTTTCAGGCAAAAATTATTGTCAACATTGTCATACAACTCCAGGGCAAGTGGGAGATTTTTTTTACATGAAAAACAAGTTAGATGTATAGGAGAGCTAACTGGAGCTAGATCCAAAGTGGTCACGGACACAGGCTAGTGTTCTGAACTTCCCAAGAAAAGGATACAGGACAGAGACTTAATAAGGAGCCTACATGTGAAACCAGTGGGGACCATGAGAAGATAGGTACCATCATTCAAAAGGTGGCTCACAATTATTATTGGCCCAAAGCAAGATGGGACATTGAGAATTTTGTAGAAAGGTGTAGCATAGCACATGAGGGAACACCCACAAGTGGGAACATGGATCAGGACCTGGACACGCCACGGGGCAAAATTAGGCCTGATAATAAAAAGAAAAATAGATTTGATAAAGTGGACCAAATGGAATGGGAAGCCCCTTTTCACGGACAAGCTTCACTTAACTGTTTTACAATGGCCACTATGCGGAGAGTGCAAAAAGATGTCTTATCTTAACCCCAGGATAAGCCGAAAATCCCTCAATCGTGGAAGAGACCAAACCGGTGCATGGACAAATAGGTCCACACAATTAAAGGTCCATATGTAGCTTTGTTAAGAACGTGGACTGATGAAAAGGCAGAGGAAAACATTACATCTTCATACCAATATGTGAATGATGAGCTGACCACTCGTTTTTAAAAACTGGCTGGAAACTTGCCAATGAAAATTTGAAACAAGCCAGGAAGAAACATGCTGCCTATTATAACAGGAAGGCGAAAGACAGAAATTTGGCTGTGGGAGAGAAAGTACTGCTTCTTTTGCCCGGGAGTCAGAATAAGTTACCAATTGGATGGCAGGGTCCATATACAGTTCTAGAGAAGGTGTCTAGAACAAATTATAAGATAGATAAGAAGGGGAAAGAAAAAATCTATCATGTGAATCTCCTGAAGAAATATTTTGGAAAGAGAACATCAGGAAGAGACACACTTGTTGACCTTGTCCATCGCCATGGAGATGAAAAAGGAACCACTTTCATCATTTGAATACCCATTACACCCCTGTGAGACAGCAGCACAGGTGAAAATCAGTACACATTTAACGAAAACTCAGAAAGAGAGAGTGCAACAGGTTCTAAAATAATCATGCAGAGGTGTTAACAGACCGACCAGGGCATACAAACCTATTGGAATATGATATGAAACTCATAGCCTCCACACCTGTCTGTATGAAACCATATTCGATTCCTTTTGCTAAGGAAAAAGCTTTGAAGGAAGAGATAGACTATCTGTTGAAGGAAGGAATTATTTCGCACAGTGAGTCTTCGTATAGTTCCGGTGTTGTACTCTTAAGGAAGCCCTCTGGAGAACATAGACTCTGTATAGATTACAGGAGACTGAATGCTATTACAGAAGGACAGGTGGATCCATTGCCGGATACAAATCAGCTGTTTGCCAGACTAAATAAAGCTAAATATTTCTCAAAAGTGGATCTGAGTAAAGGATATTATCAGCTTCCAGTAAAGCCTGAGGTTAGACCATACCTAGCTTTTAGTACCTCAGAAGGACACTATGAGTTTAATAGATTGCCATTTGGATTGAAGAATGCGCCTAGTGTCTTCTCTAGAATGCTGAGAAAATTATTGGATCCTCTGAATAATCCCTGTATAACAAATTTTATGGATGATATCCTTATAGCAACAGAAACATTTGAGGAACACATTGACTCTCTGAACATGCTGTTTGATCGACTTAGGGAGGCAAATTTAACAGCCCGACCACCCAAATGTTGCGTTGGATGTAAAGAATTGGAATTTTTGGGACACACAGTATATCAGGGAAACATGACCCCTGACCCAAAGAATTTAGAGAAACTACAGAAAGCCCCGAGACCACAAACCAAGAAGGACGTGAGATCCTTTGTCTCATTATGTGGTTTCTACCAGAAGTATATCAAAAACTTTAATTCCATATGTGCACCGTTAACTGAATTGACACGTAAAGGACTTCCAGATCGCATTACATGGACACCACAATGTGAAATGACTTAGAAAAAAAAAAAAAAAAAAAAAAAAGGCGAGTTGGCATGATTCTGTGGGTTTCCCGGTGGCGGCTTCTGGCCCACGTATCTACGACTTTAGGTGCACCTGTTTCAACGAGAGTAGGGGCATCGAGTTCGCCTAAGTCCTGTTTATGTGTCCCAGGAAGGAAAGTAGTAGACTATTGCGCAGAGCTTATGCCTGGGGGTGTCACTGCTCTGCGGCGTGTGCATCCTTATGTTTACGCATGCGAGCGTTGCCAGAGCCTCAGATGGGTGAAATATGGTTGGCGTTATCTTGCAAAATAGCCCTGTCATTCGTTGGGCTTGTCGGCCATCACTGCAACTTTGAGTTAGGAAGCTTCTGACTCTCAGTCATCGTTTCGCTCTAGTCGTCATTTAATCTCTGGCCTGGCACTCATACAGAGGACCGTCCCACTTCTGTTTCTAATATTACAGTTGGGGAATATGGTGGGGAGGGTAGCACACTGTGGCATTCCGTCCTCATCCAGTGGGGCTCTCCAACTATGCAGAGCTTGCACAATGCTGTGCTTCTGGTTTCTTGGCTCATCCCATAGGAATACCTCACGAGTCCTCACAGAGCCACTTCCCGTCATCCCACGTACCTGCCAACGCCTCCAATTGTAGTAAATCTCCTGGCAATGCGGGCCATCCAGCTCAAGAGCCAGTATTAAGTCTGGTGGTCCCAAGTGATCCCCCCCAAGCTGCAGTGTGGCAATGCTGGGTCGGTCATCATGGCTAGGCAACACAGGAGGATTGTGATGCACAACCATCTCATGCCGTCAATTCTGCACGCGATAAGTGAAGCATGCGGTGACTTAACGTTTGGCCTCAGGTAGCTGGGAGGGGCACCCCGTTTCCCGATAGCGCAGACCACTCATTCCACCCAGCCAGAATTGGAGGCAATTTAACGGTCGCCAGTGGGTCCTCCTCGTGGATAACGACAGAACAGTGAAGAATAGGCAAGGAAAGCATTTACACTCCATGAAGTGAGGGTGTGGATTTGGTGTGGGCATGACCTATGAGGCATTTACCACTTCGGCCGTTGGGTTCTGCATTATACACCTAATAGGGTTCCACTCTCGCACTAAATCCTTCAGGCCCATTTTAGTCTGGCCGCCCTCACACCAGAGCACCTGTCCGGTTGGGTGACCCTGTCTAGGAGTAAAACATCCGCCCGGCATTAGCTACCCGGGAGATCATTGATGGCGCTCAAGCTTCCGCAACTCACGGGCAAGGTAGGCTTACGATGTTGAGATGGAATTCAATAGGTACGCGACGTGGAGTGTCAAGTAATATTGGGTTAGGGTGTGGTCAACTCTACTGACATGAAATCAAGATGCATTGAATGGGTGGGAAATTAAGCCGCGATAGTGGCAATATGCTCGAAGCAGAAAATTGAATAAGAGCCGAAATCAATTACTCAAGCTAGCGAAAAGGAATGTCATTGCGGATTATGATGAATGGGGCAATAAAGAAATGCAATATTTATCTGTATGGGAAGGCATTTTAAGTGTGGCCGAAACTAGACCGACAAACCTTTATCGTTCTATGCACAGAGCAGGCTTAAAGCATTGAGAACTACTAGGTTACTCGATGGTCTTTTACTTCTGCTCATATAATTTTGTAGTGGCATGTGGAGTATATAATCTGGATAAATACCATTTTTGGGAGCATATTTTTTTAAGCCGCCCATCCGTGTGAATGAGGGATTCAACCCCCGGTAAAGACGCCCAAGAAATAATAAGAATATAAATTTCTCCGTATGATCGTATTATACTTTATAAGGACTTGACCTCCTCATTTTCGCCCGTCCTGTTTTATAAGAGAGGAAGGTGTCCCCCCGCGATGGATATATTTTATCACTACTTCCACCACACCTACGCTCCCTAATTTATCTAAGTGAACTCTATGTATAGCCTAACAAATAGCCATATTAATACATAAGAGTAGACCGAGCAACGAATCGGGAAACCGAATTAAAGTGGCTTGCTCAAATAAAGACTGTACTTCGGAATACCCCCATTGGTTGCTCTGCTTAGTGCCCGTATGCAAATTTTGCTAACGCTTTAACCCGTTGATTATTAACTTAAAGGCCTACCTGCAACATACTGTACTTAGCGTTTTACGCAACATTCGTCAATGAATAATAGAGGTGCCACTGAATTTCTTAAGAAAAAACCGTTTGAAACATAATCGAGACGCCCGTTGACTGCCCCGTATAATTATGACTAAATTGCAGCTCCGAACTCTTTTGAATCTATACTGATGTTTACAAAAACGAGAGATCAAAAGACAGAGATTGGCCAAAAAGGTGATAAAGTCGAGAAGGAGGGGAGGGCATGAAACCCTGAACCCCTAGATCTCAGCCGCTAAACGCAGCGATACACGCGTCAGCGCGATACTCAAATGGCATGGGCCGAAGCGACGCGTGAAAGCTCTGACATTTGTCACGTATCTTTTTTTCATAATTCAGACGAGGACCCATGCTGATCCAACTCACACATTACCTACTTGACCTGCAGAGTTAAGGTTTTATAATATCAATGAAACACTCTCCATTAGTATTATTTAGAAAAGCATTAATCTTAGATGTGGTTTACGGTTGGCACTCCTCACACATCACTTAGTATTCCCCAGGACTAGCACCATCTTCGACAACAGGAGGTAGAGAAAATCTGGCACTATTATTATTTGAACGCAGCCACGTTAGGCTCTTTTAAATTTGTATATTTGGGTTCCCTTAGGGCTTGCTGACAAAGAATATGTAAAACGCTTTACGTGCAAAATAAGTCGCAGAGAATTAATTAAATTATAACAAAATAAAATAGTCGGGGGATGCAACTGACACAACATGCGGAATTCATTTCTTGCCTAACACATATAGATTTTTTTGATAAACGATGTTTGAAAAAATCTTTACGATTCAACGGTAAATAGCCTACCATGTAAACTCCAAATTGATTGGAGCGCAACAAATATAAGACTAAACACGATTGGTCGGACTATAAATACTATCTTTGGTTGTTAGGGGAGACGTAGGAAGGTAAAATTTTTTCAAACACTTGTCGAAACGTGGCTCCATTGGCCAGACTCGCTGATATAATCACCTAGGAGCGTTAGTTCGAGACCACTAGTTCAAATAAGCTTGATAAAGCAACAGTGCGTTGAAGCCAGCTCATATTTTTGCTAAATAAAAGCCTGGAACATAAGCAGATGGGAATTGTGCCAGTAATTGTGCCAGAATTCATTGCTAATCAACGTATCTGTGTTTATTTCCATGAAATTGTGGTAAGCTTGAACCATTCAGTATCTTTTAATGAAAATTGAATGTGAATTGTTAATTTATGCCTATATATATGTGTTCAGTAGCAAACATGATGTAAAGCCTATAATGCTCCAGCCTGAACAGAAGGTGTGTCTCGGAGGAAAGATAAAAACGGCATAGGAAATTGGCCAAACAGTTACAACTGACACCCTAGTATGATTATTGATTAGACAGAAATAATGCTGGAAAGTGCAGAGGCGTATGGTAACCAATTAATGGAGGTTAATACTGGTAGTATATAAAGTATTTCAGAATGAAGCTGCTGAGGACAGTTGGTGGCCTATATGCGCGGACGCTCTGAAACTCAATGTTTTTGTGATTGTATTGTGCTCAGTGTAGAACTAGAGTATCAATTAGTTATGAAGTAGAAGGTACATCCTTCTTGTTTTCAGGGACCGTGGTCTTGATGGTACTGAGCAGCACCTGGTCAGAGCTTTGCTGAATCCAGAGTCGGACAGCATACCCCTTGGTATTTTTAGCTATCAGTGAGGTGTCTCCAGAGCCCAGGGGAGAATTCGAGCAGAGGAGCCCTTTACTGCCGCCATCACGCAAGATAAGCTGATTTGGCCAGCTGAGCTCAACATTATGTCCCCTCATCTTGAAATGACTTTGTAAAAATAACATTCAGAAGGGAATTTAATTGTCTTAATATCAGGAACTGAGAACATCTCCAATACTAGTCCCAAAAGACAAACTATTGAAGTCATGATGACAAATACCAACAGAGCTTGAACAAAACAAAACCAGTATTACCTCATATTACTACTACACCACTGACACACATAGGATATTTGTAATAATATATGTCACTACAATATTCATATTAAATACATTCTGTACATAACTTGTAAGTTAAATTGATTGTGATTCCTGGTTCCCTTGTAGTTGAATCAGGACACATATTCATTCATGCCAGTAATGAATACATATTGTTATTTGAAAAGTTATCAGTGACTCCTTAAGATATTCTCATAGAGTGTTATATGTATGTGAGTGTCACAGTGTTGTCAAGAGTAGTGGATTAAATTAAATTGTTTATCTGTCTGTTCTTGTGACTTACACTTCATCATACACATACCCTAGACACATAACGTAGTCATCACACTATTCCAGAATAATTCTGACTGAGATATATAGATATGTGGTAGCAAGTAAGGTTATCTATAATACACTACTCTTAATAGATATAGAGATACCTTCACAGCTGATCTCAGTCAGTACACTAAGTTCCCTATAAGTATTTATAACATCCCACTTCACCACATATATATTGGGGTCTCGCTCTTGGGATTTTGAATCTTTCCCTATTAAGAATATTGGTGGTAATTCACTTCAGGGAATATAAGAATTAAAAGGTATCCTTGGGTGGAATTAAATAAGGTTGAGCTCACGGATGCCTGTCATTGTTGTCCCATTAGATATATATATTTAGAGATTGAAATTGATTGTTTGGTTAGACAATTGTACTATAAAAATGCTTTTACCTGATAGACAATGGACGGGCAACGTACCCTGCCAAAATTTCGATCTGCTGCTGGCGGTTCAGACTGCGCAAGCGTTAGGATTAGATGGGCAAGTTATGGTTGCCTATGTCACTAAGGAATGTGACAAATGGATTGAACGCGAAGAAAGAAGATTAGAAAAAGAGGCCGAAAGACAGATAGAGGCTGAAAGGGAAATAAAGAAGTTTAACAATTTGAAGGCTGAGGCTGAGAGACTAAGAGGTTGCAGATTTGAGGCTGAAGGCTAAGAAATTGGAGGCAGAAAGAGAAGAACAAAAGATTAGGCTGCAGAAGTGAGAAGAGCCGAGGAAAGAAGAAATTTTAGGGGCAGGAAAGAAAAGACTGTCAGAGAAGAGAAAGAGAGGATTAGCTGCAGAAAGGGGGAAGCAGAAGATAATAGAATTACAAAGGGAACATGAGAGTTACGACTAAGGGAGTTTGAGTTTCAAGGCCATGCTCCTGAAAATGGTGCCAGTCCCTTTGCCTCTGATGCTACGGTTACTCAAGGAGCCTCAACCTCAGCTATGAACTTTCATTTAGATCATTTTGTTGAGAAAGACGAATATGATATGAGAGAGCTATATATAAATAGGTATGAACTATTAGCTACCACATATGGGTTAGAGAGAGAAAGGTGGAGCTTAAAGTTATCTCAGGGACTTCGTGGGGCAGCTTATGAAGTTTTTGGAAAAATGAGCAGAGGTGATCAGGAAAATTATGACATGCTAAAGCAGGCTCTTTTGTTAAGGTATGAAAAGAATGCAGAATTCTATAGGAAAAAAATTTAGGAATGCTAAACTACTGTCAGGTGAAACCTATCACCAGTTCTCTGCACGAATAGAGACATACTTGGAGAAATGGACTTCTCTGGGGAAAACCCAAGATCTTAAGGAAATGGTCCTTATAGATCAATTAAGAGAGTCCATGGCTCCAGACCTGAGAAAGTTTCTCATGGAACAAGGTGCAGAGAGGCTGGGTGAGTTGCTAAATGTTGCTGAAAGGTATCAAGCAGCTCAAGCAGAGGTAACAGGTAATAAAAAGAAACAAGTGGATAACTTTAGGGCACCACAGAACTTTAATAAATTTTGATCCTTAGGATCAAAATAAAGGTAAGCACCAATTTGATAGGCCACGGTATGAAAATAAAAATAAATTCCCACAATTCGATGAAAGGAAATATGATGAAAGAAAATCTTTCAACCAAGGAAAAAGGTGGTGTAAAAATTGTCAGATGGACAATCATGACACTGACCGTTGCAGAAGGAAACCTGTTTATATGGCAACCCTTCAGGTCAGGTCGACCTCAAGACAGGAGGAGGATATTATGTTAGATACCACTCCAGAAGAGATGAGGAAGGCACAGGCTGGGGATAAAACACTCAAGCCTGTTTCAGAAAATTGTCAACTTGTCATACAACTCCAGGCAAGGGAGATTTTTACATGAAAAACAAGTTGATGTATAGGAAGGACTGGAGCTAGATTCCAAAGGGTCTCAAGGAGACAGCTGGTACTATTCGGTTACATGGTCCCTAAAAGACTAATAGGGACAGACGACTTAATAAGGAGCCTACATGTGAAACCAGATGGGGACCATGAGAAGATAGGTACCATCATTCAAAAGGTGGCTCACAATTATTATTGGCCCAAAGCAAGAAGGGACATTGAGAATTTTGTAGAAAGGTGTAGCATAGCACATGAGGGAACACCCACAAGTGGGAACATGGATCAGGACCTGGACACGCCATGGGGCAAAATTAGGCCTGATAATAAAAAGAAAAAATATGATTTGATAAAGTGGACCAAATGGAATGGGAAGCCCCTTTTCACGGACAAGCTTCACTTAACTGTTTTACAATGGCCACTATGCGGAGAGTGCAAAAAGATGTCTTACCCCAGGATAAGCCGACAATCCCTCAAGCGGACTTAAACAAACTGGAGGAAGAGGATGTAGAGAGGAAATCTCTCATCAAGAATTTTAAGTGGGGAGAAAGCCCCAAAAGAAAAATTGGTAGCGGTCGTTTTGTGAATGATAATTCTGGGAGGAAAAATCATCACTATAAAGCTTCGAGTGGAAGAGACCATACCGGTGCATGGACAAATAGGTCCACACAATTAAAGGTCCATATGTAGCTTTATTAAGAACGTGGACTGATGAAAAGGCAGAGGAAAACATTACATCTTCATACCAATATGTGAATGAGCTGACCACTCGGTTAAAAACTGGCTGGAAACTTGCCAATGAAAATTTGAAACAAGCCAGGAAGAAACATGCTGCCTATTATAACAGGAAGGCGAAAGACAGAAATTTGTCTGTGGGAGAGAAGGTACTGCTTCTTTTGCCCGGGAGTCAGAATAAGTTACAAATTGGATGGCAGGGTCCATATACAGTTCTAGAGAAGGTGTCTAGAACAAATTATAAGATAGATAAGAAGGGGAAAGAAAAAATCTATCATGTGAATCTCCTGAAGAAATATTTGGAAAGAGAACATCAGGAAGAGAGCACCAACACTTGTTGACCTTTTGTCCATCTCGCCATTATTGATTGCATGAAAAAGGAACCACTTTCATCAGTTTGAATATCCATATTACACCCCCTGTGAGAGGTCAGGCAGCAAAAACACAAGGCACAGGTGAAAATCAGTACACATTTAACGAAAACTCAGAAAGAGAGAGTGCAACAGGTTCTAAATAATCATGCAGAGGTGTTAACAGACCGACCAGGGCATACAAACCTATTGGAATATGATATGAAATTAATAGACCCCACACCTGTCTGTATGAAACCATATTCGATTCCGTTTGCTAAGGAGAAAGCTTTGAAGGAAGAGATAGACTATCTATTGAAAGAGGGAATTATTTCGCACAGTGAATCCTCATATAGTTCCGGTGTTGTACTCTTAAGGAAGCCCTCTGGAGAACATAGACTCTGTATAGATTACAGGAGACTGAATGCTATTACAGAAGGGACAGCTTATGTGGAGACCATTTCCGGATAGCGCAAATCAGAGCGCTGTTTGCCAGAACTCGAGAAATAAAGCTAAATTATCTTCTCAAAAGTGGATCTGAGTAAGGGGCGTAGGATACTATCAGATTCCCAGTAAAAAGCCTGAGGTTAGACCATACCTAGCTTTTAGTACATCGATGTCATGAACACTATGAGAGGGGGGGGGGGGGGTGTTAAAGATAGGGTAACACACTATTCAGTGCAATTTATATAGATTGCCATTTGGATTCTGAAGACAATGCGGCCTAGTGTCTTCTCACTAGAAGAATTCGCTGATGAGAAAATTATTGGATTGGATCCTCTGAATATCCTTTCAATCCCTGTATAAACGAAATTATTATGGATTGAGATGATATCCTTATAGCAACAGAAACATTTGAGGAACACATTGACTCTCTGAACATGCTGTTTGATCGACTTAGGGAGGCAAATTTAACAGCCCGACCAACAAAATGTTGCGTTGGATGTAAAGAATTGGAATTTTTGGGACACACAGTTTATCAGGGAAACATGACCCCTGACCCAAAGAATTTAGAGAAATTAACTAACAATAAATTAAAGCCCTCCGAGACCCACAAACAAAAGAAGGACGTGTGAGATTCCTTTGTCTCATTATGTGGTTATCTACCATATGAAGTATAATCAAGGAACTATTAAAATTCCATATGTGCACCGTTAACTGAATTGACACGTAAAGGACATCCAGATCGCATTACATGGACACCACAATGTGAAAATGACTTACCAAGAATTGAAGGAAAAGCTCACAAGTAAACCCATTTTGAAATTACCTGACTTAAGTCAATGAATTCAACAGAACAAGTAATTGACACGGATGCAAGTTAATATTGAGGGTTTTTTTTATCGGTGCAACTCGTACTCCTACAGGAGAGAATCAGATGGCATTTGTGGATCTGGGGAATTAAGTTGACCAGTATGAGCATATGCTACTAGCTAGATCTAAGTTGAATATAAAGCTGAAATCAATTACTCAACTATTATGCGAAAAATGAATAGTCTTGCAGAAATATCCGTATGGCCCAATAAAAAGATAAATTCAATATTTGTATCTGTAATGTGGCCAAGAAGGCATTTATAAGTTAGTGCTGAAACTAGACAGATCACAACAACTCTTTATCGTTTATTTCATAGCACAGTCTAAGCATGAGAAAACTCTAGGGGTTACAGTCCGATGGTCTATCATACTCCTCCTTGGCTCCATATAATTTTAAGCGAATTGAATATTAATATCTTGGAAAAATCCGAATCGCTGGGAGCGGATTTTTTTAAGCCGCCATCCGTGTGATGAGAATCACCGTAATACGTCCCAGAAAATAATCAATAAATTTCTCCTATGTGATAAATATAAGCTCGGAAATTAAACCGAAGGACATTGACATATAATGTCTGTTTTAAGAGGGGAGGTGTCGTGGAATATTCTAATCCACATATATAAATTATCAAGTAAATATAAAGCCTAATAAATAAAATTAAATCCAAAAGAGAATAAAGCGAATGCGGTATGGTATAAGAATTGGTAAATGAGAACAATCAGTGTCTGTCATACAATGAATGTACTCGAAATCTCCCTTTGTTTATCTACTGCGTCGCTCTATAAAATTGTGAATATCACGCTTTTCACGTTGATATTAAAAGCTTACTGTCATTATACACCCTATTCCCCCAGAACATCTTCCCAATAAAATGTGCTGTGATTTTCTTGGAGAAAACATTGATCAGATATGCGTATTTGATGACCTAAATTTTTAAATTCCTATTCATGTCTGCTTTTACTACGTACGACGTTAACGCCCAATGGACAAAAGGACAGGATGGACTAAAGGAGAAGGCGCATGAAGAAGGGAAGAGGCATAGAAAGCCAGAACACTAAACAACCGCTTCGGCGTCGCGATTACAAATTCTCTCCCATCTTACCGCTGTGGTAAGTTCTACAATGCACGTATATTTTTTTTTATTTACAGATACGGACAGTGATAGGAAATCACATATTACCCTTTCACCAGAGTTAGGGTTTTAAATCAGCCTGAAAAACTCAGTTATTTGAAAAGATATTTAACATTAGTAAGGGTTTAACGATAATTATGAATACACATAAACAGTAGGCCTGCCATAGCACAGCAAATCTTCGAAAACAGGTAGGTAGAAAATGCATATTTTGAACGCAGCCACGTATAGAGCTCTCTTTAAATTTGTATTATTTGGTGTTCCTTAGGGTTTGCTGACAAAGAATATGTAAAGCTAAACGTTACGCAAATAGTCCAGAATTAATAAATTATACCCAAAATAAAATATTGGGGGTGCCTGACAGCATAAAATCATTTCTGCTCATAAGATTTTTTTTATAACGTGTTTGAAAAAAAATATACGTTACAGCACTAGCCTACCATGTAAACTCCAAATTGATTGGAGCGCAACAAATGAAAGCCTAACCACGATTGGTCGGACTATATAAATATTATCTATCTTTGGTTGTTAGGTGGAATTACGTTAGGAGAAAAGGTAACATTTTTTCAAACACATTGGTCGAAACGTGGCTGCCATTGGCTAGTCTCGCTGATATACACTCACTTAGGAGCGTTAGTTCGAGACCACTAGTGTCAAATAAATCTTGATAAAAGTGTCATAAACAGTGCGTTGAAGCCCATCAGTCTCATGTATTTGCGTGCTAAAATAAAAGCCTGGAACATAAGCCAAATAGGGAATTTGTGGCCAGTAATTGTGCCACAGAATTCCATTGCTTAATCAACCGTATCGTAGTGTTTATTCTTCCATGAAATTGTGGTAAGCTTGAACCATTCAGTATCTTTTAATGAAAATTGAATGTAAATTGTTAATTTATGCCTGTATAGTTATGTGTAGTTCAGTGGCAAACAGGAGATAAAGCCTATAATGCTCCAGCCTGAACAGAGGGTGTCGGAGGGAAGTAAAACGGCATGGAATGGCCAAATAGTACAACTGACACCTATGGATGATTGATTAGACCAGAAATTAATGCTGGATCTGTAAGAGTGGGCAGAGGCGTAGTAACCATTAGGAGGTAAATACTGGTATAAAGTATTTCAGATGAAGCTGACAGTTGGCCTAACGCTCTGAACTCACAAAGTTTGTGTTGTATTTGTGATGGGCTCAGTGTAAAAAGAACTAAAGTATTAATTATTTATGAAGTAGAAGGTATCATCCTTCTTGACAATTTCAGGGACTAGTGTGGTCTTGATTGGTATTGGCAGCAACAGTTATCAGACCGTAAGCTTTGCTGAATCCAGAGTCGGACACAGCATACTACCTTGGTCCGCATGTTAGCTAATCAGTGAGGTGAGTTCTCCTGAGCCGAGGGGTCAGAGGACGAATTACCGAGCAGTTCCATAAGGAGTCCTTCCTGCCGAAGCCAGTATCCACTTAGCCACGTAGATAAGCTGAATTGGCCAGCTGAGCTCAACATTATGTCCACCCCAACATCAGCTTTGAAATGACTTTGTAAAAATAACATTCAGAGGGGAATTTTAATTGTCTTAATATCAGGAACTGAGAACATCTCCAATACTAAGTTCTCCTGACATAGCCTCTACAAACTATTGAAGTCATGATGACAAATACCAACAGAGCTTGAACAAAACAAAAACCAGTATTACCTCATTTTACTACTACACAACTGACACACATAGGATAAGTTTTAATATATATAGTATGTCACTACTGCATACACTTATTTCATATTGATAAAGTCTGTAACATATTACTTGTAATTACATCATTGATTGTGATTCCTGGTTCCCCTTTGTATTTGAATTCAGGACACATAATTACCTTTATGCCACATTAATGAAGAATACATATATGTTATTTGAAAAGTTATCAGTGACTCTTTTAAGATATCTCACCTTTATGAGTGTTTATATGTATGTGAGTGTCACAGTGTTGTCTAGAGAGTACGTGGATTAAATTAAGATTTGCTCTTTCATCTAGAGAGTATGTTGTTGTGGGACTTACGACTTTCGACAAATATACATTCATACCCTACGACACTCTGATAACGTAGTCATCTACACTCTATTCCCAGAATAATCCTGACTGAGATATATTAGCCCCTATATGTAGGTAGAAAGTAAAGGTTATCTATAATACAACAACTACCGTCTTAATTAACTATTAGATAAACATTCAAGGCAGCTGATCTCAGTCAGTACACTTGAAGTCGCCTATAAAATAATTTATAACATCACCACTTTCACCAGCAGATATATGTACCGAGGTGCTATTGGTCAGAGAAGGGGCGTGTATTATAGTATAGTGTCGGGAATTGCGACATTGTTGTATCACAACGCTAGTTGTATGCATATTAATATGGATTATCAGTGTATTTGATTTATATTATGGGATGTATCATGTATAGGTTACAAGGCCTACATGTATTCATTATTGAATATATATGTATTTTTAAATGGTATCCATGTATTTAACGACCAATTTATTCAGTTATTGCTATTGTTATTTGGTCATATTGTAGAGACGCCGTGGTTGGTCTGTCGCGAGTAAATGCTAGACCCGTTAATAATGAGCCATATTTAATACATTCATACAACCACATGAATCCTGTGTGTCGGAGATTACTTTCCTTTTTTTGGTTGTTCTTCACTTCTTGAAATAGGGTCGGACGTTGATGACAGAAATTTTTTTTTCCCTTTTTTTTTTTTTTTTTCTTTTTTTTTTTCTTTTTTTCTTTTTTTTTTTTATTTTCCCTTCCACCTGTAAAATATACCGCTGAGTGGTCGTATGTTAGAGGTTCCAATCCGATTTGGGTAGGTTTGGAGATTTTTGCTGTCCGCAAATATGGTGTTGTTGGTGCATTGTTTGACTCTACAGATCTTAGGATGTTGCCCTGAAGAGGTATGTTTGGTGGGCTGATATGGTGAACGATTAGTGTGGCCCGTTGCCTCTTCATAACGCAAAGCATAGAGTTACAATTAAGACATGAAAGGAGAGGGTAAACACATAGGAGAATACACAACTGAACTTACCCAGTACTTGACACATTGATGAGAAAGACTATAACCAGACATTTATCTAAATGGACTTGACTAGGAAGACTTATTGGCTATGTGTTTTCGAAGGCCGTCCATGAGGAGTCATGAAAAGTATTGACTACCGTGATTGAATCTAGTTACAGAGGCGAATAATCTTAGCCATCCTAGCTGATAATCCCTCATGGATCCTTAATAGTCGCACACACCGCATGATAGTGTAATTTTGTTCCCCATATACACATTCCTATCACGCCTGTTTGGGGCTACAATATTGGTTATTACACCAGTGGCTAAATAAGTTTTAAATCAACTGTCAAGTGTCTTATTCCATATTTGCTTAAAGCATATGCCTAAACATTTCTAACATTCTCACCTGAGATTATCATAGCAGCACGAGTAGTTGTTCCATATCATACTTTAACATACACCAGACCAAAAGATAAGTAGACAATATGGTATCCCTTGGAATGCACTTTCAATTAACTTAATCATTGTTTAAAAAAAAATCCCTTTTCCCCTCCTTAACCAACAACAATTACGTTAAAACTAATGGAATCAACCCATAGTGTCATCACGCATATGCAAGAATAGCACTACATTTCGGTCTCATAGCTACTATGCATGTAACTATGGCGTCATAATCTCGAATCATAATGATCAGTTCAATCAGAAGCAAGTCCATTTAACGTACATCACTTGTGGCAACGCAGTAAAAGGAGTCCAAAATTTATCCATATAAACTTACAATACTCACCAAGTCACCAGCGTGACAGAAACGGCTGATTGTGGTTCTATTTACACTACTTATACTGATCCTAAGTGCGCCCAATGATTTGCTCCCTCCCCAAATCCCTCAAATCTAACAAACTAAAGTGTATATAAAAATAAAAAAATACAAATATAAATAATATTATATATCCGTATGTTTTATTTTAATTATATTATATAAATAATTAATTATATAGCATATTATATACATTATAATATTATATAGCGGTCGGTAATCGTTAATATAAAAAATAAACCATGTATATATATGTATAGAATATTAACACTTATATATACTAAGCATATAAAGCCCAGATCAAATATATATAAAAGTTAAATATATAATATTATTTATGAATATAATATGATATAATATATAAATATCAAGATTAAATAAATAATTATAAAATTTTATTAATAATAATAATTATAATAATAATATAGTAAGTATATTATATTTTTTTAGTAATATATATATTATCAATATATTATATTAATTTATATATATGAAAAATGAATATGTTATACTTGGTAATAAATAACTAGTATTTATAATGATGTGTTAATAGTATATATAAAAAGGTTATTAATATATTATATCCTTAGTTATAATATGTTACTATTAATAAATATGAATTATAGATTATAATAGTACTTATTATAGAATTTATTATTTTATATTAAATATTATTAATTTAATATAGATAATAATAATGTATTATTAAATATTGAATAATGATTCTTTTAGAATTTGCTAATTATAGTATATAATATTATTATAATTATATAGATAGAATAAATATTCTATTATAAATAATTTTAGTATTAATTTATATAACAATAACGTAATTTATAATATTTAAAAGAAATTACTGTATAATAAAAGCAATAAATATGATCTTATGATAATATAATTAATTTGTATAGAAAATTAGAATATCTATAATAAATTTTAATTATAAGACTGATATATATTACGCAATATATATATATTATATATATAACAGATATACCGTGATAATATAATATAATGATATATATATTGATAAACTGTATAACTAATAATACAGTATATATGATATATAGGTCTAGTAAGGGCTTTTTGGTTGTTGTCTTTGTTGTTCTACAGCATGTCTCTGAGCCTAATACAATAGGACTACTACTTCACATGATTACATGAAGATTCTTATATTAATAATTTATACTCGCATTTAGCAAAACGGTAAAATAACATATATTTATCAATGTTAATTCAAGTGACTTCTAACTGTATCGGCAATGCTGTATCTAATTTGAATTTGATACGCTTTAAACCTGAATCTCTCGAAGTGTAAAGATGATTCTATACCATATTGAATTTATGTCTAATTTAGTCATACAGAATATGATGTATGTATTGTTACATCTTGAATCTATCTAAACAGTTACTATCAAGTTCAGACCGCTGCTAGGAAATCCCTATATACCTGTAAAATATTAAATATACCAGTTCATCTTTGTCTTTTAAATGAAAAGCATGTATGTCTCAACATGATCCAATGCCATGATCTACTTCGTCATGCCTGAGTTTGACTAATTTGTCCTGGAAAATTAACATAATCTAAACAATCGGCAATCCAGGGTACTTCTCAGGATCAAGGGCTTAAAATCAAAACAAACATCCTAGATCTTTTCCAACTATATATTATATATTAATAATGATATATTATATATATATATAATGATTATATATATATATAATAGTATAATATATATTGTCTTATCTTTATTCTCGTATCTAGTATGTATATAGTTCGTATCTATATCTACCTATATCTATCTATATCTACCTATATCTGTCTATATCTATCTATATCTATCTATCTATATCTATCTCTATCTATCTATCTATCTATCTATCTATCTATCTATCTATCTATCTATCTATCTATCTATCTATCTATCTATATCTATATCTATCTATTTATCTGCCTGCCTGCCTGCCTGCCTGTCTGTCTGTCTGTCTGTCTGTCTGTCTGTCTGTCTGTCTGTCAATTTTCTGTCCATCTATCTATAAAAAATGGGAGCCGCGCTGGTGTAATGGCTTCGGTGTTGTACTGAAAAAAAAAAAAAACAAAAAAAGCTATAAAAAATACACTATCTCTCTGTACGAACCACAACTTTCCGACCTTCCGCCTGCACGCTTGCTTACGTGACTATCAATATCTATACTTTCCCCTCCCTTCTTTAAAAACACAGACGCACATAAATCCGACATTAAAGTATTTATTACATTAGAAGATCAAATTCCTGGCACTTAACCCACATTTTTAATAGGCACTTGAGTTAAGCCCACTTGATTTCTCATCACATTACAAATTACAGTCCAGGATATTTCCAGACATAATGGTACAAGCTTTACAATGCTCTCTAAAACGGGCAGGAATTAATGACTTATCTTTGAGTGTTATGTCAGAATTTTAAAAAATCTGCGCTGTGTTTTCAGGGTCACATGAAAAAACCAAAGTCCTGGTGCTTGATTAATGATCAATGATAGAGAAGAACATAATCCTACCTGAAGTTCTTTTTCTAATAGGAAATTAAGCCTTGATTTATTAACTGTGATCCTTAGATCCTGTGTAGACACTATTTCTGTTCTTCTGTATAGACACTACTTATGTTCTCCTGTATAGCCACTATTTACGTTCTTTTGTATAGACACTATTTTTGTTCTTCAGTATAGACAATACGTATGTTCTCCTGTATAGCCACTATTTATGTTCTCCTGTATAGCCACTATTTACAGACTGTACAGACACTTTTTATGTACTTCTGTATAGACACTACGTATGTTCTCCTCTATAGACACTATTTATGTTCTTCTGTATAGACACTACTTATGTTCTCTATAGACACTACTTATGTTCTTCTGTATAGACACTACTTATGTTTTTCTGTATAGACACTACTTATGTTCCCCTGTATAGACACTACTTATGTTCTCTTGTATATACACTGCTTTTGTTTTCCTGTATAGACACTATTTATGTTCTCCTGTTTAGACACTATTTATGTTCTCCTGTATAGACACTATGTTCTTCTGTATAGACACTATTTATTTTATTCTGTATAGACACTATTTATGTTCTCCTGTACAGACACCAGGGCCGGCTCTACCGACGGTGCAACACGTGCATTTGCACGGGGCGGCAAGCATTGGGGGGGGGCGGCAAAAGATCTTTTTACTTATTCTTACAATCCCGCCAAAATATTCCGCCTGGGAGCCGCGCTGGTGTAATGGTTACCACACTGCGCTAGCGATCAGGTGTTCAAGGTTCAAGCCAGGGCGCGGGCATTTGTAGGAGTGTCATCGACCGGGATTTTGACTGAATAACCTGAACGGCTCCTGAAATAAACCCTCTGTGGATGGTGTCACGGAGAGTTTGAAGGTTTCGTCTAGATTATTTTTAAATGCCTTACTTTTCTATTCCTTCACATTTTGTCTGTTTTCTCTACGAAACATTTGCACCTGCGGTCTGTTCTTTAGCTGTTTTTCAAGTTTTCACTAATAGTTCTGCCATACGATCCTAATGCTATCTTCTCCTACAAAGGCACTAAAAGGTATTTCTTTGGGGACGTCAGTACAATTTATTCGCTTGGTCGAAACCACAATGGTTCCCAGAGGATTATATTTCCGTGTTCAGTGGTTAACTGAAGACCGCCGAGATAAATCTTCTGGCATGGCTGAACGAGAGACGGGAATTAATTAACTTGGCGTTGGAATCAGGAATTTATTTTTTTATCGACCGATCTATGTTGGCGGCTCGAATGTGTCAGTTGTTTTCGAGTGTGCATTCAAGGAAGTTGATTTTGCTCAATGTTAGTGTGCTATTTGTTACAGTGATAAATAAGTTTTTTAAACGTTTTATGGAAATTAGTACAGTGTTTCAGCCTCCATTCATTACTAAATAATACATTTTATTGTAGGGTTTATTAAAACAGTTTTAATATTCAAATAGATATAATGTCCAATAAAAGAAAAAAACTATCAGGTGCGGAATATCGGAAACGGAAACTGGAAAAAGAACGCGATATTCAAAAACATAGCGGGGCTTTACATAAATATCTATAAACTGAAACAGCTGATGCAGGACAGAAGAAAATAAGCAAATGTACCGAAATAAATGATTCTGAGCTCATGGCAAGTACTTCTAACTCGGAACCACAGTAACGTAGATATTACTAACAATGTCGAAAATGAGACTGCTTTGACCGTTTTCAATTCCAGAGATTTAAGTGATGAACTTGAGAGCTACACTGATCCGGCAAGATGGAATCCTTCTTTAAGCGATACCGAAAGACTGGAAATCGTAAAAAAAAAAAAGGCCTGCCAGAGAGACCAAAAAATGAGTTCCTTTTTCCGCGCAGCTCTAATGGTCGGAAATTGTCACTAAATTTTTACACTAGAGAGTTAAGCAATGGAGAACATATTAATCGATCATGGTTAGTGTATTCAAAAGAAAAAGATTCTGTATTTTGTTTCTGCTGTAAGTTGTTTTCCTGTAATAAAATGTCACTCACTACTGATGGCTATAATGATTGGGGTCATTTGTATGTGTATCTTAATGAACACGAAAAATCTAAACACCACTTGGAGTCCCATACAAAGTGGATTGAATGATCGTCCAGGCTTAAATCAGTACAGACAATTGATTCAATGCAACAAAAGTTATTAAATTCAGAAGTTCGACACTGGAGGAGCATAATAGAACGCCTAATTGCTATTGTCCAGTTCTTGAGCCAACAATGCTTGCCATTTCGTGGAACATCTGATAAATTATATGACCCTAACAATGGAAATTTTTTAAAGCTCGTTGAACTGATTGCCAGATTTGATAGTGCTATGTGTGAACATTTAATGAGAGTAGCTCGTGGATCGACCCAACATTACCTTGGGAAAAACATTTAAAATGAATTGATTGCTCTTCTCTCTGGAACCATTAAAAAAAAGAAATAATTTATATGGTGGAGAAAGCTAAATATTATAGCATAGTTGCAGACTGTACTCCCGATGTAAGTCACATTGAACAATTAACACTAATTGTAAGATTTGTTAATACGACAGATGATATCAACATTCATAAGCATTTTCTTGGTTTCATTGCTGTAGAAGCCACTACAGGCTCAGCGTTAACCGAATACATTCTAAGAAAATTGTCAGACATGGATTTTCCAATCGCAAACATGCGTGGCCAGGGGTATGACAATGGATCAAGTATGAAAGGAAAACATTCAGGAGTTCAACAACATATTAGGGACTTGAACCTGAGAGCTTTTTAAATCCCTTGCTATTCTCATTCTCTCAACTTGGTGCTCAAAGATGCCGCGATGTCATCTAGAGAAGGGGTTTTATTTTTTGAAACGGTTCAGAAATTGTATGTTTTTCTCAGCGTTGGGGAATCCTTAAGAAACATATTACAACTCTAACGCCCAAGCCACTAAGTACAACTCGCTGGGAATCTAGAATCCAGGCCATTCGTCCTTTAAGATATTATATTGAGGAATTTTATGATGCATTGATAGAAATTGCTGATGACGAGTCAGTAGACAAAATGGCGAGACATGAAGCTGAAACCCATGCCCTAAAACTCAGAGATTTTAAATTGTTATGTTGTCTGGTTATATGGCACTATGTTTTAAACGAAATTAATGTTGCTAGTAAACTGTTGCAAAGCATAAAAATGGAATTGACTATTGCAATAACAACTTTGAGACATGTTCTCCAAAGCCTTAAGAATATCAGAAATGATGAATCATTTCAAAATTTTCTTGTTGATGCTACAACATTAGCTGAGAAAGTTGAAGCTGATCCTGATTTGATACCGACGTTTGAATGTACTAGAGTGCGTCGGCAGAAAAAGCAACACAACTATGAAGCAAGAGATGAACCTATTTTGGATCCCAAAACTAAATTCAAAATTGAATTTTTTCTTTTTTATTATTGATGTTGCAACTAATTCTATTGAAGAAAGGTTCGAGCAATTGGAACATCACAGTTCACATTTTTCCTTTTTATATAACATCCCTAAATTGAAATCTGAGACGACAAATGAGCTCCTAAACAAATGTAAAAACCTAGAAGGCGTTTTAACACATCAAGAAAATAGAGACATTGATGCCATTGAGCTATGTGATGAACTGAAAGTAGTATCCAAATTAGTACCAGAAAAAAAACCGCCAATTGAAGTTCTTCGTTATATTATTGAAAATAACCTTGCTCCTAATGTCGCTATAGCCTTAAGAATATTACTAACTTTGCCTGTAACGGTAGCAAGTGGTGAGCGTAGTTTTTCAAAACTGAAGCTAATTAAAACTTATTTACGCTCAACAATGGACGAAACTAGATTGGAAGGACTTGCCATGATTTCAACTGAACAAGAAATCGGTCAAAAATTAGACTACGCAGACCTTATTTCTGCTTTTGCAAATATGAAAGCAAGAAAAGTGTCTTTTTAAGCAATACATACTTCAAACAATATAAATTCCAATAATGTGAAAATAGTGCTAAAAACTATAACATGTACATGCTATAGTTAAGTGTTTGTGACTCAACAGTTCATCGTTCCACATGAGAAGAGCATCCCCTATATGTAAGTAATGTAACTACATTTATTTCATATAGTTGTCTCTAATAAAGTCAATGGTTTATTTTATGACTATACAGTATTTTCATCAATTTATCAATACATTATTATTAATGGTACTATTTAAAATTAGGCTAATGGTCATGAAATTAATGTTGAAGCTTGTTTAACATAATGGTTTTAAAAATGTCAAACGTTAATTTGAGGTTGGGCTGGGGCGGCAAGGTATGGTATTACACGGGGCGGCAAAATTCCTAGGGCCGGCCCTGACAGACACTACTTATGTTCTTCAGAATAGACACTATTTATGTTCTTCAGTAGAGGCACTATTTGTTCTTCTGTGTAGGCAGTATTTATGTTCTTCTGTATATACAATATTTATGTTTATGTTCATCTGTATATTTATGTTCTTCTGTATAGACACTATGTATGTTCTCCTGTATAGACACTATTTATGTTCTTCTTATAGACACTATTTACGTTCTTCTTATAGACACTAGTTATGTTCTTCTGGATATTTATGTTCTTCTGTAAAGGCACTATGTATGTTCTCCTGCATAGACACTATTTATGTTCTTCTTATAGACACTATTTATGTTCTTCTTATAGACACTATTTATGTTCTTCTTAAAGACACTATTTATGTTCTTCTTATAGACACTATTTATGTTCTTCTTATAGACACTATTTATGCTCTTCTTATAGACACTTCTTATGTTCTTCTTATAGACACTATTTATGTTTTTCTTATAGACACTATTTATGTTCTTCTTATAGGCACTATTTATGTTCTTCTGTATAGACGCTATATATGTTTTTCTCATAGACACTATTTATGTTCTTCTTATAGACACTATTTATGTTTTTCTTACAGGCACTATTTATGTTCTTATAGACACTATTTATGTTCTTCTTATAGACATTATGTTCTTTTTACAGACACTATTTATGTTCTTGTTGCGTCCTTTTTTGGGTCCTTAACAGTAATAAAGTAGTCTTGGGTCCTACTTCTGTTAAGAGGGTACGCATCAACATATATGGTAAGAATATATTTATAATTTAAATTCATCGCGCACGGAAGCGCACATATTTGTGCGCTAGTATTTTTTGCGTCTTGTTGCTAAACATTAGATGACGTAGTGACCTCAAAAAGAGATGATGGCTGGTTTAAAAGTCAGACGGTGGTCTGTCGTTCGAGCCCTAGATTGGGGTAAACTTCTGTTGAATTCTATCTGATACGGCCTTCCAAGTGGAAGCTATCGCCGTGATATTTTCACAGTAAGTGTTTGAAGAAAAATGAATATATGTATATGACGATTTTTCGTCACAATCTCTCTAGTCAGAACATTCGTTTAGGATGTACTGAAATTGATTCGAGTTAAAGGGAAGTTGTGGATCCAGCCTGTTAATTTTGTCAAGTACGTGCTACTTGAAGGAACTGTATTACTTACGTAAATACTAAAATATAATACATATTTTTTCGCCGTCCTACGGAATTACGGCAATATGTGGAGAGGTCAATTGAATTATGGACTTTGGCTTTTTAAGTGAACGGATTACTATGATGCCTCTATGATGATGATCGGATATCCTGTATTTTATATTATTGATGAGGCCAATTTGAAGATGGGATTTTATTTGATGAATTGCATACCTAATGACCATAAGATGTACGTCTGTCCTTGAAAGGTCAGCCGTTATGAAATTATAAATCGGTTCAAGCTCATGAACTAAATTTGCCTGATCATCCATGAACATTGATGCTGTATTTACAATGTACTGTCGCATGTATATTAATATGACTGTCCTGAGACTACAGTTCGAAACAGTGATAATATATGGTCATTGCTGTATGTTTATTAACCTGCTAACCGTCAAATGACAGAGGATGTGTCTCCGTCTGTTTCAATGTACGTCCAATGTGACTGTTAAAATAAACTGTGTCCAAAGTAAACCAGGAGTTCCAGTATGCTTAATTAGGCACTGGCATTTGTTGACGTGCCCTGTTCAAGTTCATGTTGCCTGATTGCCACACCACTTAACTACATTCGCGTGTCAGCACCAGGTAGTAGACATCCACCACAAAAACACTCCTACAGTTCTTCATATAGACACTATTTATGTTCTTCTTATAGACACTATTTATGTTGATCTTATAGGCACTATTTATGTTCTTATAGACACTATTTATGTTTTTCTCATAGACACTATTTATGTTCTTCTTATAGACACTACTTATGTTCTTCTTATAGACACTATGTTCTTCTTATAGACACTATTTATGTTATTCTTATAGGCACTATTTATGTTTTTCTTATAGACAGACACTATTTATGTTTTTCATATAGGCGCTATTTATGTTCTGTCGTGGTTGAGTTAGAGTGTAGAGTATTTGTCGAGTTGGACAATAGTATTGAAATCGACAAGGGATAGTGGACTGACAGAGTTATAGATTACACACACAGAAAGGTGTAAATAGGAGATGGACTTGAGACAACCTGGAAGAAGATTTATCAAAATGATCTCTCTCTCCAAGCCTCAACTCACTTTTACTGTCTAAGCACCTCCTTCTCTCACTCTTTTCTCTTATCAAACATAGAGATTATAGTAAAGAGCTAAAACAAGTTAATTATGGATGGAAGGGTCGTGAACAGCGCATTAATAAATGTGTAAACTTTATTAAAAAAGAAAAGCATGAAAATAATGCATATCATCATATACAGCAGTGGTGGCCAAGCTAAGTTTGGCCGAGGGCCAGATTATGGTAAAGGGTAACATCCGAGGGCCAGACCTATAAAATCCTTAAAAAATAACGTTCTGATGTTTAGTTTTACATATATAATGAACCACGTACAGAAAGCAACGGCAAACTACTTTACTGCACATCTGCCAAGACATGAAACCAGTCTTCGAATTGAAATAACTGTAAAAAAACAATAATGAATGTTGTTTTAATTTGTTTTGTAATTTGTAATATGACATGTAATTATTTATTTCAAACATACATTTGTGTGTTATTTCATTATGAAGAGTGTGGCTTCAATCAACAATAAGAGGCCGGCCAAAACAGGTTGGCGGGCCGGTCAAAACTGGTTGGCGGGCCGGATCTGGCCCGCGGGCCGTAGTTTGGCCACCGCTGATATACAGCATAAAATTCATCAATAATCAAAATATGCCAAATACACCAACAACACACACACACAACCGATCATAAAACCTGTAGAACACAGGGAAATGAATAAACTGAGTGTCAGTCCGTCCGCTTTCGTGGGACCAAATGTAATAGTTCCAGAAAAGTGTCTTACATGTAGATCCTTCAAGGTGAGGGAATAAGCCTACAAAACTTTCCTTGTTGGTGCTATCATTGGTGACCTCTAATTGCGCGAGGGGCTGGAAGACGCTGTTTATCTTCTGCTGACCAAATAAACAAACTGAGCGACAGCCTGTCCGCTTTCGTGGGACCAAAGGTGCTAGCTCCAGAAAAGTGTCTTACATGTAGATCCTTCAAGGTGAGGGAATAAGCCTACAAAACTTTCCTTGGTGGTGCTAAACGTTGGTGACCTCTAATTGCGTGAGGGGCTGGAAGACGCTGTCTATCTCTCCTGCTGACCAAATAAACAAACTCAGCGACAGCCTGTCCGCTTTCGTGGGACCAAAGGCGCTAGCTCCAGAAAAGTGTCTTACATGTAGATCCTTCAAGGTGAGGGAATAAGCCTACAAAACTTTCCTTGGTGGTGCTAAACGTTGGTGACCTCTAATTGCGTGAGGGGGCTGGAAAACGCTCATAAGTGCGAGGTTTTCATAACCCAGAACTACACCAGACGAAGTTATTTGGGGACGAAGAGAACCAGGCGCTCTTATCCGGCGCTATTGCTTGCTTGGCATTAAATCCGGTTTAAACTGTTTGGCTGTGGTTTGGCTGAGTGCCCCGTTTAGGCACACAAAGGCGGGTGATATCAGATTCTGCTATAGATATGCTGGGCGGTTTTGATATTCTGGAAGCCGCAATGCTCTGACTGGTAATCCAATAGGCGAGTAGAGAACTACTACTGCCTGAGATGATTTCAGATTTAGCGTTGGCTCGTTGCACTGCGTGAGCTTAACTTGGCGTTGACAAAGGGTTTAGGTTCAGGAATGGGGGTGACGACTCGTGATTGCTAGCTGTATTCAGCATCCCTCTAGAACGAAGAGTATATGACATTCTTCGCCTGACTGGAGACTTGACTCTAGCAATTCGGTATCCCTGAAACCCGAAAAATGACTAGAGATAGGCCTTAACATTTAGTTCTGTGTTAAAGTCTGCCTTATCTCATGATGGTCCATCTCGGGCCAGGAAAATATTCACGAGTGTGTTAGTCTATTTAGACTAACCAGATTTATAGCTTACAACCAACGCTACCCTGGGACACCTGCATAGCCTGATTCTACAGATGTATCGGCGTAATGCGTAATGAGGAGTAAGACAAGGTTTATTCTAGAGACATCAGAAGTCAACAACCGCAAGAAAATTCCTTCAGGTAGAGACATGCATAATATTATGAGAGCTCTAACTCGTCTAAGGGGCAAAACCCGGAGACTGACCGCGATTGTTATCTCCCCCTTGTTTCGAAGATCAAACTATTTTACCGAACGTAAAAGATTGGTCCCTGCAAACGAGCCGTGTCTTCACAGAAACCCGTTCGCTCGTTCAACGCGATCAAAGACTTAAAGCAACCAGAGGAATGTTTCTCTGGTCAAACGAACCACAGGTGCGTTTAGATAACATTACGTTACCGCTATGCTAACCGTTGAAGGCCAGAACGTAAACAAACCGCGGGTGGGGTTTGAAAAGGTGAAAAAATAGGGCCACGAAGGTAGAAAAGAAAATATAAAATGACAAGGAAACCAGAACATTAAGGGTATTTAAAAAATCAGACGTGATGGTAAAATAAATTAATAGTCACTGTGACATGTTCTTCTTATAGACACTATTTATGTTCTTCTTATAGACACTATGTTCTTCTTACAGACACTATTTATGTTCTTCTTATAGACACTATTTATGTTCTTCTTATAGACACTAATTATGTTTTTCTTATAGACAATATTTTTGTTATTCTTGTAGGCACTATTTATGTCCTTCTGTATAGACACTATTTATGTTTTTCTCATAGACACTATTTATGTTATTCTTATAGACACTATTTATGTTTTTCTTATAGACATTTGGAAATTACGATCATTGAATATACATACCAAGCTTCGTCTGTTTAATTCAAATGTTATCTCAGTGTTAACATACGGCTGTGAGAGTTGGAAAATAACAAAATCATTGGAGAACAAGCTGAATACATTCGAGAACAAATGTCTTAGAAAACTCATGAACATCAGTTGGAAAGAATTCAAGACTAATCGACAAATAAGAGAAGACTCTAGGCAGAAATATGTCTCCGACTATATAAGGAAAAGACGATGGTCATATATCGGTCATGTCCTACGAATGCAAAACAACAGAATACCACTACAGGCGCTCACTTGGGTTCCTGAGGGTAAGAGGAAAAAAGGAAGGCCAAAAGAAACACTCAGAAGAACAATAATAAGAGAAGGAAGAACGTTGGGCCTAAATAATGTGCAAGAGCTAAGAGGAGTGGCGTCACAACGAACAACCTGGAGAGAACTGGTTTCTGCCTTATGCGCCGTGTTTGGTGCTTAACGAATTTAATATTATTTATAGACAGACACTATTTATGTTCTTCTTATAGACACTATTTTTGTTTTTCTTATAGACAGTGTCGGCGTCTGTGGCCTAATGGATATGAACGCAGTTTCATAATCCAGATATACCAGGTTCGAAACTTACTGCAGGGGGTTTGGTAGCAGATCGCTCTGTGTGGATTTTTAACAATGGTATAAGCGCCGTACCGTTCAGAAAGCAATGGCAAACAACTGAATGAAAAAATTGCCTAGAAAAATCACAAACAGCCAATAAAAGCTGGGGTTGATTACCACGTCCTGTATTTATGTTCTTCTTATAGGCCCTATTTATTTTCTTCTGTATAGACACTATTTACGTTTTTCTTATAGACACTATTTATGTTCTTCTTATAGGCACTTTTTATGTTCTTCTGTATAGACACTATTTATGTTCTTCTTATAGACACTATTTATGTTTTTCTTATAGACACCATTTATGTTCTTCTTATAGACACTATTTATGTTCTTCTTATAGACACTATTTACGTTTTTCTTATAGGCACTATTTATGTTCTTCTGTATAGACACTATTTATGTTTTTCTTATAGGCACTATTTATGTTCTTCTTATAGGCACTTTTTATGTTCTTCTTATCTTCTTCTTCTTTGATCCTTAGCCGCCGACCGTCAAAGCAGTCAGTGGCCATTACGCCTGGTGGCGTCCTGCAGAGCAGCAACAAATTGACTCCACCCCGCCCGGTCGGCGGCCATCCCTCGTACAGCGCCCCAACCCCGGCCCACTACCAGCATCCCAGCCTCCACAGTCCCCCGCCAAGCCGCCCTTGGTCGGCCTCTCTTTCGCCGTCCCCCAGGGGTCCATAGCACAGCTATTCCTGCGATGGCATCGGGGTCCCCTCTGAAGACATGGCCAACCCAGCCCCAGCGTCTGCCAGCCATGATGGTGTGCATGTCCTCTTGCTTGCTCCGAGTAAGCAGATCTTGGTTGGTGATGATATTCGGCCAAAAGACACGGAAAACTCCCCCTAGGCATGCTGTGTGAAAAGAGGACAATCTCGACACCCTCTTCTCCGCAACTCTCCAGCCCTCCGCGCCATAGAGAAGCACAGAAAGCACACAGCTCTGACACAATCCCAATTCTGTGCCCGTGCTGCACTGAGAGGACCTCCAGATGCCGTTTAGACTAAAAAAAAGGCTGCTCTCGCCCTGCCCACTCTGTTGCCGACGTCCCTGCCCGCTCCGCCGCCCGGCGCCACCATGCCCCCTAGGTATGCGAAGGCCTCCGTCTGTTCCAGTTGCCGATTCCCCACTGACATGGGCCCAGGGCCGCTCACATCGAGCGTCATGACCCCCGTCTTCTCCAGGCCGATGCCCAAGCCCACCTGCCGGCCACACCCATTAAGTCCATCCGTTTTTTCCCGGATGTGCCGATGTGAATGCGCTAGCAGCGCAACGCCATCTGCACACTCCAGATCCTCCAATGTAGAAAACGCAGTCCATCCCATTCCTCTTGGACTGCCCTCCGCTGTCCGGCGCACCACCCAGCCCATGACCGTCAAAAATAGAGTGGTTGACAAGGGGCATCTTCTTATAGACACTATTTTTTTCTTCTTATAGACACTATTTATGTTCTACTTGTAGACACTATTTATGTTCTTCTTATAGACACTATTTATGTTCTACATGTAGACACTATTTATGTTCTTCTTATAGACACTATTTATGTTCTTCTTAGACACTATTTATGTTCTTCTTATAGACACTATTTATGTTCTTCTTATAGACACTACTTATGTTCTTCTTGTAGACACTATTTATATTCTTCTTATAGACACTATTTATGTTCTTCTTATAGACACTATTTATGTTCTTCTTATAGACACTATTTATGTTCTTCTTATAGACACTATTTATGTTCTTCTTATAGACATTATTTATGTTCTTCTTATAGACACTACTTATGTTCTTTCGTCCAGACAGTATTTATGTTGTGTTGCGTGGACAATATTTAAGTTGTGTTGTGTATACACAATTTGTTTGCAAGAGCGAACCCTGAATAGTTTGAATAGAGCTAATTCAAATAGAGCCAAAGTAAATAAATTATCGAACCAGAAAAGGAACACAATAAGTTATATAAGCCGAAGTTATAAATCAAAAGCAAAAATTATTTGTTAAAGCCACAAGCCTCTAACACTATCCAATAATAAAAGGAAATAATACCGAAAAAAATATGAAAACTTAATAATTTAAGGAGAAAAACACTTACTCCGATCTCAATCAATGTTATAAATCTAGAAAGCGATCTATCAGTAGCTGAAGAAATAAATTGTGCTGTTTTTTTCCTGGTCATTAAATAAACATACGACAGCAAATAAATTATTGTAGGCAATAAAGTTTTCTTTACAACAGTTATTCCGTGTATATGGCGCTAGATTTGCCTAGCTTGTTTAGCTATTGTTAGACTGAAGTCAAAGTGTTTGATTATAGCTGTCGGCACTAAGCGGTTTCTGAATGGGGCGGTTGTTTGTGTAAGGCCGAACTTAAGTTCGTCTCTTACTGGCATTTAACTTCCGTATTGTTTACGGAATATGTTTAGTTTATAATTGAACTTGTGACTATAAAAATTTATGAAGTAAACTCTAGTTCTTAGGCAGGCAGGAAGGCAGATAGACAGACCGACTTTTATTAAAAGAAGGAAATGAACAGCATGAAACACAACAAAAAGAACCAAAAATATATAATGTAATTTTTTACAGCAGTTACTAAACCCAACAAAACAAAAAACCCCCAGTAAAACAACACAAGGAAAAAATGTAACAAATACAACTTAATTTTTTTTAAGTTTCTGAGCCAAACAAGTTTACTTTATTAACCAAAAACATGCAGTCTAAGACACACAAACACACAGACACCTTAAAACTGCAATTTAAATTTTCACAATTTCTTTACCAACCTGAAATTTTTATTATTATTGTTGTCAAAATAATTCCTTATTTAAAATACACAAAAAAAAAACACACACACGCATACAATTACAACTTAATATTTTTACAGTTTCTATGGCAAACTGAAAGTTTTTATTTAATGAGCACAGAATTACAGTACACAATGAAAACCATGTGCAGATTTTCAAAACAGAATGACTTGTCTGCCAATAAAGCTTTAAACACTGAAAAGCTCCTGTCCACTACAAATGACGCCACATGAGCATACTTGAAATAAGCTACATCCGTTGGTTTTAAGTCCTCTGAAAACCCACCAAGGGAAAAGTTAGCACATCTGAAATTAAGCACGGCTTTTCATATCCCACTCTTTTTTTCAATACTTGCTCAGTTGTCTTTTGCACATCTTTTTCTGCGACTCCATTCACACTGTCTGTCATTCACAATTTTCTTCATCAAATCTTTCTGATCCACTGATAGAACTGCTGACTTCTCCAAGGAAGTAATGACACCAGGCAGAAATTCAAAAAGTGACATTATGTAGGAAAATTAACCAGCAACATTTGTTTTCAAGGGTTTAGGGAAAATTATTAAACGGCACTGGGACAACAGTGAAGTAAAGAGGTTTGTTTAAAAAAAAAAAAAAAAAAAACACACACACATACACACACACACACACACACAGAGAGAGAGAGAGAGAGAGAGAGAGAGAGAGAGAGAGATGGGTAAGAACACGTAAACACTAAAAACATACCTATCTTTATTGAAAAAAAAAGCAAAATAATAAATTTAAAAAAACACAAAATTCTTTAAAATGACGAAAAATCTCAAAAGTGCCCTAACATGTCAAAGATGGTAAAAAATTCTAAATAATACCATAAAGCTCTTAAAGCAGCTAAGTTTTGTAATAATGCCATAAAGCTCTTAAAGTAGCTAAGTTTTGTAATAATGCCATAAAGCTCTTAAAGCAGCTAAGTTTTGTAATAATGCCATTGTAGCGTGAGGTCTAGGATCAGTATAGTACTGACAATTACAGAAATAGAATTTCTGCAGAAAATTGTGAAGTCCCAGTGTCTGAGAGATCTACTGGTATCACAAATTAGTTACGGCTGTAAATGAGCTGATCTCGAAAAATTAGTAGAGTGGAGACAGTCATACAATGCCACCCCTGCTGTGTAACTAACTGTGATATTAAAACAAGGAAACAGATTTTACTTAGTTAGTTGCTTATCCTTTACAGGACGTGGCAATCAACCCCAGCTTTTATTGGCTGTTTGTGATTTTTCTAGGCAATTTTTTTCATTCAGTAGTTTGAGATTGCTTTCTGAACGGTACGGCGCTTATACCATTGTTAAAAATCCACACAAAGCGATCTGCTACCAAACCGCCTGCAGCAGGTTTCGAACCTGGTATATCTGGATTATGAAAATGCGTTCATATCCATTAGGGATTTTACTTAACAATGATAAAATTGACAAGTCGTTCAAATACAATTTCCTTATTGTTTATTTAGTATATACACTATCTACTCTTGTGCTGAAGGGTGGATGTTGAAAAATAGAATGCAATGGATTTGTAAGTTTACATATGATTTACATATATATATATATATATATATATATATATATATATATATATATATATATATATATATATATATATATATATATATATATATATATATATATATTACAACAAGTTTTCCAATCATAGGAAACAAATAATTATATCAGCTGTGCTGTTATCCAATTATAGTAAATGTATCAGCTGTGCTGTTAATTAAATATATACAATTTATTAGCTATGCTGTTTGTCTCTTACTATGCTAATTCACGTTTTCTTCATAGACCGTTTATAGCTCACAATTGCCGACGGAAATGGTACTAATGTGTACTCATCTCTCAAAAGTTATGTCCTTCTTAGTTTGATGCACACAACACCTGCTGAGGATCGTTCCTTTAGCCCACCCAAGACTGAGGGGGACTAAGGATGTAGCTCCGGTATAATCACTGTGCTCCTGCGAAGTTCCAGGCAGCTGGATTGACTCGAACATACGACCTCAGGTTGGATGACACGACTAAAACCTGTAACAAGTAAAAATAGGGGCTAATTTCTGTCCTCAAGCCCACTTTTTTCTATTGTGTATGAGATGAGCGTGTCTCAGGTGTCTGCATGTAGGATGAATGACAACATGGCTCAGTATGAGTTAGCAATAGCGAGACAAGACAGGTGTCTACTTGCAAAACATTCTTTCTGATAAATTAATACATGAATATATCCAATAATATAAATTCAATACATGAATACATCCAATAATCTGTACTCTTGGTGTGATACAACCGTTTCCTTCCCCCTATAATATACCAGGTCCTCTCTGACAAGTGCTATACTGGCTGGTAACATATATCCTAATAATATTGTTGTGTTCTGATGATAGGAGTTATATGAGACTAGGACTGTTTGGTATATATATATATATATATATATATATATATATATATATATATATATATATATATATATATATATATATATATATATATAAGGTTGGAGTTATATGAGACAATAGATTGGAGTTAGATGAGTCCTAACAAGGACTGTTTTGGTTATATTTCAGTTGGTTTTATATGAGACAATAGACTGGAGTTATATGAGACAATAGATTGGAGCTAGATGAGTCCTAACAAGGACTGTTTTGGTTATATTTCAGTTGGTTTTCGTCTTCATCAATCATATCAGGAAATACAATCATTATACCTAATTCCCCAAGATACAATCAGTAACCTGATACATTCACAGTGAAACAATTTATATTAAATATATACAGGTGTAGGTAGTATAAATAACGCACAACAAATACAAACATTATATATCTGCTGTAGGCCTTTTTTCCTACAAGTTTATAGTAATTATATTTACCCTCTAAGATTTAAACAGGTTAGTCGACTTTAGTGAAGCAAGAGTTCCCGGTCAATGCAGGTGAGCAATACATCAGTCTGACAGCTTCTCTTCTCCAGTCGGTCGTCTAGCTGGCTTCGTGTTGGTGTGTGCGTGATTTTGAATAAAATCTCGCGCGTATATATAGGTATATGCCGGTAACTTTACTGCTTAAGGAACGCTTTTGATTGGTTCTCTTCGTGGCAAGTTGATTGGTTATATGCAGTTTAGTACAATCCGTGACCGAGACCAGGTCCCGAAAATCAGGGCTTATGCCTAATTTTATTCTGTCTGCCGCCATATTGGGAGACAATATGGCCGTGACCGCGTCCCGAAATTTTAGGCTTAAGTTTTTCCTGGCGTATACTTCGTATAATTTATTCTGGCTCAGCGACTGTTCGTTGATTGGCTGGGGCAAATTTGTTTCTCGACATAGTGTATTAACTAAGAAGTGGGTTTACACACACGTTTTACGACAGCCATAAAGCTCTTAAAGCAGCTAAGTTTTGTAATAATGCCATAAAGCTCTTAAAGTAGCTAAGTATTGTAATAATGCCATAAAGCTCTTAAAGCAGCTAAGTTTTGTAATAATGCCATAAAGCTCTTAAAGCAGCTAAGTTCTGTAATAATGCCATAAAGCTCTTAAAGCAGCTAAGTTTTGTAATAATGCCATAAAGCTCTTAAAGCAGCTAAGTTTTGTAATAATGCCATAAAGCTCTTAAAGCAGCTAAGTTCTGTAATAATGCCATAAAGCTCTTAAAGCAGCTAAGTTCTGTAATAATGCCATAAAGCTCTTAAAGCAGCTAAGTTTTGTAATAATGCCATAAAGCTCTTTTAAAGTAGCTAAGTTTTGTAATAATGCCATAAAGCTCTTAAAGCAGCTAAGTTTTGTAATAATGCCATAAAACTCTTAAAGCAGCTAAGTTTTGTATGAAACACATTCATATTCAACTGAGCAACGTTTCGGTTGTGTCCAAGAAAAAAAAAGAAAAAAAAGATGCAAAATCATCAAAATCCTAGCCCTAGTAATTAGTATAGAACACAAATAAAACATCGCACATTTAATAAAGGTAAAGGTGGCCCCATAGCAGATAATGCCGTTGGGGGTTGAAGTGTTAGAGACTTCAATATACTATGTCCAGCTTCGAGATGTTGGGTGACCAGTTCCCTTCCTTCTTGGCTGCCTTTGTGTGACGAAGTCAGTTGTGAACTTTTCATAACTGTCGTTCTCTCAGGCAGTATCAATTCATTTCTTCATTTTCCTCACCGATAGTCCTATTATTTGGCATATTTTATGCACTTACATTTTTGCTCTGACCACTCCCTAAACGTGTTTACGTTTCGCCATGTGAATCGTAATAATACCAGGCTAATTAGACAGGTCAGCGGATAATACTTTTATCACTTAAGTCGTCTAACCACCTCTTTGATTGAGACGATCTTTGTGACACAAGGTGGTCGCGCACAATCGACGGAAAGAAAGCCAGATTGGCTGTCTAAGAAATCCGTCTGAAGAATGTACGCAAACACGGGTGGTACATGTAAACGCATCCGCTGGACCATCTCTGTATCAAGATTACAGATAACCTGTCAGAAGAGACAATATGGCCGGAAGGTATTAGCCAGGAAATAAGTCTACCGATGTGTTTGCGAGTTTGTACAAATACAATCGGAAGTATTACTGCCATATTTGGAAGAGGTCACGAGTTTAATTTTAAAATTGATATTTTAAAACATGCGGGGGATATTATGATTTAACACCCCGACCCACATAGTTCTAAAGAGCTTACCATTGGTTTAATTTGAGAGCTGGAATAGACTTTGACTTTCATTGGCAAGTTGGTCTAAAAGAACAATCTGGGATTTGAACTCAGAAATCGAAATATAATCTAGCGAAATCGGAGACACAAATCAGACTGCATCGCAACGTCAAATTAGCAACTCCCAGGAGCCAGTAAGACATCGGACATGAATTCCAAAATTATAAGTGATAGATCAAAGTATTTAAGCGTCTTTATAACTTAAAAGAGAACCCGCATTTTAAGTACAAAGACTTGATACTTAAGGAATCAGAAGCACAGGGATCGGACAAAGAACTCCAAAATTATAAGTGACAGATCAAAGTATTTGGGCGTCTTTATAACTTAAAAGAGAACCCGGAATTTTAAATACAAAGACTGGATACTTAAGGAATCAGAATCAAGTCATGAGGAATAATAAAATTTCCCAGACCAGTGTTCGAAGCATCTAATCAAAGTGCTGTGTCCATACATCTGTGCGAGGAGATTGTATATCCCATTGGGGGTAAGTTGTGATCATATAGTTTAAAATGTGAATTGTGATATGTCCGTACTTGCTAAGTGGTTATATCAGTCATAGGAGGCTGGCAACATCAACATATGAAAATAGTATATTCCTAAACCACTACAGCAAGCGCTGGTGATTGCTTCTTGCTAGTCGTACAGAAAACCGACAGCAGAGGTGACCCCAGACTCCGAATGGAGCAGTGAGAAGTGATGCTTACATCACATGTGCTTAAAATGTGTAGTATCATTTTGTAAGATATATGTACCTTGTTAATTGTAATTCAGGCAAGCCATTGCCCTCGCGCTGTCCAGACACATTTTTCCCATTAGAATACCCAGAAGAATAGCGGTGATTTCTAGTCATAATCCATGAGTTACGCTGTGTATACTCAAAAGGTCTAATTAAATTATTCAGACAGCTAACATTGGTGGGTGCACAGCGAGACAATGCGCCTGTTAATTTTCCAACCCATTGTACTTAGCAGAGGGATTTGTTCTTTTTTGTTCGTGGTACGAAGCTGCAAGACTAAAGTTTCTACGGCGCTAGTTGTGAGTCAAGAGCAGGGATTCAACACTAACCACCTACATTGGACGAGTTGTGTGGAGAAGTGCCCTCGTCACAACAGAATTGACGAAACCACGGCTGCAGAACTCACTTAGACCAGCAAAGTTCTTATTAAAGGAATCAGCAAAAAGACAATTTTTATAAATCCTAACCTAAGTATCAGTGAAGACAATTTTATATACATCTAAAATTCACCATCATTTCATCGTTATTTTAACCTGTTAAAGACTAATTGATTATTAAATTTGTAACATGCTATTTTAAAACAAAACAATCATTGTTGATTCAGTTATTATATGTATGAAAGCAAACGTATGAGCATGACTCTTTAATTGTATATATATATAATATATATATATATATATATATATATATATATATATATATATATATATATATATATATATATATATATATATATATACACACATACATATATATATATATATACACACATACATATATATATATATATACACACATATATATATATATATATATATATACATATACATATACATATACATATACATATACATATACATATACATATACATATACATATACATATACATATACATATACATATATATATACATATACATATATATATACATATACATATACATATACATATACATATACATATACATATATATATATATATATATATATATACACACATTTACATCTGTAGAGCAAATACTTATAAAAGAATTTCGCTGGATTTACACCGGGGAGGTTGACCGGGCTAAAGCCATTGCTTAATTCTTCACGAAAGGCGACGGAGCAGATAAAAGTTAATAGTCCTGGCCAAAGGGGCGACCGACCCCAACCAGGCTCGTCCACAGGTGGCGGATAGTGGAACGACCTCCAGATATGGTGTGTCAGCTGCGAATTAAGTCAGTTTATTGCTGGACGAATAAGCAGCGCGGATCAAACGGCGATGCCCTCCCAACAGGACGGGGAGGTGTAACAGGTGGCACTGAAATCCCCCCTGAAATCCCTAATATGTCCTATGACGGGTGCATCAAGCGAGTAAGAGCCGCTATAAGCTCTAGCCACAGGGAAGTTAAACCTCGGTAAACAAACCAACCTGCTGCCTTGCAGCTACCACCGGGAGATGGAAAGGCTATGAGAGACAACCCTGAACAACAAACACAACCCGGCTTGCCGAAGACGGCGCAGACACCAGGAAAAATTAGGGCACACACGATTTTACAGTTTGGAGTCATGCGAGAATCTCGACTTACATCATGGCATCACTCCTATCAGCTACAACCGGGCCCCTAACCTCGAAAGGGCTCACCCAAGCAACCGGTGCCTTTGCCAACCAAATGGTCGGGGGAAGGCAAAGTAGAGCAACTGACCAACCAACCTACTATCGTACAATGGCTCAATGGAATGCAGAAGGAGTGAGGAACAAGAAACCGGAGTTACAAGAATTCCTAAAACAAAAAAATAACATTGATATAATCTGCATCAAAGAAACTCATCTAAAAGATAGCCAACGCTTCTTCATACGTGGATACGAATTCTTCCGCCAAGACTGGGCAAAAAGAACTAAGGGAGAAATCCTCACAATGGTTAAAACTTTAATCCCAGCAGTACAGATACACAGATCTGGTGAGGACGAACTTGAATACATAACAGTCCAACTACTGCTGCCCAGTGGAGACTTGATGATCACAAACTGCTACATCCCTCCAGCCACAACTCTGGAGCTAAACAAAGTGAAACTTGCAGAATCGAGACACCTCATTATGGGTGACTTCAATAGCCAATCACCCAGCTGAGGCTATGAAGCAACAGATCCGAGAGCAGAAGAGGTGGAAGATTGGATGGTAGAGAATAAACTAATTCTAATAAACCAACCAGAGGATAAGCCCACCTTCTATTCCAGAATATGGAAAACAAAGAGCACGTCAGATCTTGCTATGGCAACAGATGACATACATCGACTCACCACTAGAACAGTAAATAGCCAACTGGGGGGAAGTGACTATGTACCAGTCACGCTACAGATGACATACATCGACTCACCACTAGAACAGTAAACAGCCAACTGGGGGGAAGTGACCATGTACCAGTCACGCTACAGATGACATATATCGACTCCCCACTAGAACAGTAAATAGCCAACTGGGGGGGAAGTGACCATGTACCAGTCACGCTACAGATATCTGAGGTAGGAAGTGCAGGACCACTTAATATGTCTCCTATCTGGAATTTCAAAGAAAGCAAACTGGGGCCTTTTTAAAGAACAGATCGATAAGCTCTGTCAGAACATTACCCACTCAGACAACATCAATAAAAACATTTCCATCATCAGTGAGGCAATCACCCAAGCAGCAAAGAAGTCAATTCCACCTGGAAACGTGTATAGGCGTCGATATTTGTTTTCTGCATGTGGAAATTCGCTTGACCAAAGAACTGAGATAAGTGGCGTTCCTACACCAATCTCACACTCCGTGTACATTTACAGCAGTGTTAATTAGTAGAGTTGGGTAAGGCAATTACTGCCTCTGCAGTTATCTAAAATTATTTATGAGATAACCTCCCCATTGTTTACCCGTTTCCTGGCAACGGAAATCGGCTCTTCCATGCGTGAGTTGAAGAATGAAAGAGAAAGGATTTTAAAGAAAGGGAAAGACAAATAGGAAGAAATAAAGGGAATGAGAACAGAGTTATTTAATTAGGGGAAGAAAGATGAAGTACCTGATACAGCTAAGAAAAAACGAAAGTAAAACGTCAGTCTTATCTACAGTATTCTGTGCTTGAGTAAAGAGAATATTAAATGTGACTGCCTTATCAAAAGTACATCGACTTACAGATAAGAGTCTTTAAAATGATCCTGATTTCCAACTTAATTAGCGGTGGGTTTTTTAAAAGTTAAAATGAGGGTAAATGCAACATGAAGTCTGTCGTTTGTTAGAGCAAGAGCAGTGAATCCAAAGTTTGTGAGAAACCTCATTGTCTGTGTTGCGTGACAAAAATCTGAATATGCGAAAAATATGAGAGAGTATGGGTGTAGAAGTATGATAGTATGAGACTGTAAAACGCTTCGCATCCTCATGACATGAAAAGTGAAAAAGTTATGGGTCCTGATGTCATAAAAAGTGAAGTGCTTCACGGTCGTAGTGACGTGAACAATGAAATATTTCACTGTCATGATGACGTGAAAAGTAAAATACTTCACGGTCTTGCTGACGTGAGAAATACTTCATGGTGCTGATGACGTCACAAGTGAAATACTTCACGGTCTTGCTGTCGCAAAAAGTGAAATACTTCACAGTCCTGATGATGTCACAAGTGAAATACTTCACGGTCTTGCTGACATGAAAAGTGAGGAGCTTCAAATTTTTGCTGACGGAAACAGTGAAATGATTCACGGTCTTGTTGATGTGAAGCGTGAAAGTTTTCACAGTCATCATAGCGTGAAAAGGTTCACGGTCCTGATGACGCATACAATGAAAAGCCTCATAGTCCCAATGCCGTAAAAAGGGAAAAACATAACAGACTATGAAGTTCGCCAAAGCTATATAATAAAGTCAGAAGTATGCGAGCAACATCGGAGAGTACAGTGCTTAGGATCAATATCAGACCAACAGACGTTTACTCAACATCTAAAATGTTTACCTATGCTGTAAACATTACGAAATCTAAGATGTGTGAACGATAGGAGAAAATTAACAACAAATACTGCACATACGAGGAAGAATGAACAACATGATACGATATGTCTGTCCAAAGCAGTCAGAAGTGTCCGTGGAGGCCAGACAAGAAACGAATAGACTAGTGTGACGAAACGTCTGTACGGTTCTTTTGTCGGCTCTCTCACACCTTTAGCCACTACGGCATTATCCTTTCTTTTCTTCATGTTTTCACCAACCGCTCATATTTGGCAATTGTTATGCCCTTTCATTCATTATTTTACTCTCCATGCTGGATCTAGTAGGGTGAAGTCTCTAACACTCCACTTCCCTACGGAAGTATCTGCTATGGGACTGTCTTTATCTTATTTACCACTCCTCATACGTATTTACGTTCCGGCAGGTAATTACACCGGTCAGCGATAATACGCGTATCAATCGACTCAGTCGCCGGCCACCTTTGATAGGAGGCGATCCTCGTTTAACACAATATGGTCTCGTACAAGGATGAATAGGTAGCCAAGATTGTCTGTCTGGATTGCCGACGACCGTGTCTGTTTGTCTGGCAGATTACACAGGTGGTACATGCGTTTATCGTTTCACGGGACCATCCCTGTGTGTGATTATCACGATAATCTGTCTGGAGAGACAATATTGGCGATAGGTAGCATCTGGACATCAAATGAGTTCTCAATTGGTGTTTATGAGTTGTGCACAAGATGCCACCGGAAATATTACCGCATGATTAGACAGAGGTCACGAGTGGATATTAAATTTAATATTTTGAAACACGTGAGGGTATTTTTTTAATTTGAAACACCCCAACCCAGTGCCAGAGAGAATTGATTGGTTTGATTTGAGATCCGGAATAAACAATGAATTCTATTGGAAAATCGGCGGAAACACAATCTGTGATTTGAACTGAGAATGAGAGATATAATCTAGCAAACTCAGAGACACAGAACAGTCAGCTTCGCAGCTTCAAACGAGCAACTTCCAAAAAGCCAGAACGAGACGGATCGGACCTAGAATTCCATACTTATAAGTAACAGATCGAGTATTGGGCAACTTAGGAATTTACAAGTAAACCCGTATTTTTAATACAAGATTGGAAACTTAGGAATTTGATCACAAGTCATAGAGGAATTAAACAAAAGTTTTCCCAGGCCCAGCGATTTCGCAGAACACCCACCGTCAGAGGAATTAACTCTAATTTCCAGACCTAAGTGATTCGAAGCATCTAATACAGAGCTGTGTCTAGTCTAAATCTGTGCAAGGAGATTGTGTATTACCAACAATTTTGGGGTAAGTGTAAACAATTTATTTACTAATGTAAATTGTACAGGTTTCTTGCTAAGTGGTTATACACGAGGCTGGCAACCTCAACATATGAAAAGAGTATATTCATAAACCACTACAGCAATTGCTGGTGATTTCTTCGGGTTAGTCGTGTGGAAAACCCTACAGCAGAGGTGACCTCAGACTCCGACAGGAGCAGTGATTAGTGATAATTACATCATATGTGCCTCAAGTGTAGCATATCATTTGTGAGATATATGTAACTTGTTAATGTAAGTTCAGGCACAAATCATTATTCGCGCTGTCCAGACACAATTTCCCAGTTAATCCCCAGAGGAATAGTGGTGATTTTTATTCATCTTTCCTGAGTTACACTGTGTATACTCAAGAATTGAATTCTTCTGATATATTAACATTAGTGGGTGGACAACGAGAAGATGCACCTGTTAAGCTTCCAACTCAGTGTACTTAGCAGAGGCATTTTGTTCTTTCTGTCCAAATGTTCGTGGAACGAAGCTAGTTGTGAGTGAAACGCAGGGAATCAACACTTCCTTATGAGTTATTTAGGGAATCAACACCAACCGCCTAAATCGGACAAGTTGTGCGAAGAAGTGCCCTCATCACCCAGCAGTGACAAAAATCACAGCTGCAGGACTCACCTAAAAGTTAAGTGCTTATAAAAACAGGCACCAGCAAAAAGGACATAATTTTTTCTGAACTATATCCTCACCCTAAATCTCTGTGAAGAGAAAATTTGATTCCAATATAAAAGTCACCAGCAAATTATTTATTTTAAACTGTTAATACTAATTGATTATTACATTTGTTACCTGTTATTTTAACACTAAACAATCATAATCGATTCAGTTTTTTATATGTATGAAAGCAAACGTATGAGCCAGAACAATATGTGTGTGTGTGTATGTATGTGTGTGTGTGTGTGTGTGTGTGTGTGTGTGTGTGTGTATATAGTCAGACAACTACTTATGCTATGGATTTCAATATCTACACACCTTCATACTTGGCTCGTACCACTAGAGGACGACCACAGCATACAGTAGCTGACAATAATTGACTATAACACCTTTGACAGGTAAGTTCCCTTTTTAATAACACATTGCACACAATGAAGCCCCACGCGGTTCATAATACATATGAAATACACTGGCTACAAATGCCAATACAGCTTGCATTAATAACAACTTAATATATAAATATCATACCCACTGGTATGGCCATCTTGAATGGACATCACAATGACTTTCGCTCACCGGAGAAAACTTATGTACTAGGATTAGGCAAAAACTAAATCACAACTGACTTAACATCACCGATCTACAAAAATGCCGCTAGAAAAAATACATTAACATTCTAGCAAAATGCACTACATCCGAGGATCACATGAAGAAAAAGGCCAGCGCCAAATCAGAACGACGATGGCAAACTCACTTCAGCAAAACGCTGACAGGGAACAAAAGAACTACCTATCCCGGTCGATAGCCAGAAAGTCAACTAACTTTTTGCGCCAGAATTTGCGTCCACTTCCTTTCCTGGTCACCTGACGAAACTGGTTTTTATTCTATCAATGTTGCCACTCACAGCGTAACCAACATAATATTTTATCGAACATATATACTGTGACATCCCCCCCCCCCCCCCCCCCCTTTTAAGAAAGAAAACGAAGTTTTCCACCGGAGCAGTCACGCCCAACCCCCTTTGGAGTATGGACGAGCAACATTCCGAGACGGCACCTCCTCATCTACCTAGAGAATGCCAAAGTCGTCCAATACCATTGTCGTTCATGCCTTCTCTCTCTAAGTACTAAACACAATATAAGCATGAACTAATCCACCCCAGGTACTGGTAGTCGTGAAAAATAACAACGACTGTCCAAACCTGGTCTATCAAACACAACGTATGTTACATATTAGTTATTCATATTTAAGCATCAATAATAAGACGTAATCTCATAGTATAAACAATCCTTTCTGCACACTGCAAATATACCTTATCTTATAACATGATTTACACATACGTTGAGTATAACTTTATCCATATTGCCTTTATGGCATCATGACACATAAATCACATACCGTAATACCTTTTCATAAACATCAACTCTAACGATCATAATACATTTCTTCCACAAACCAATGTAAATATTCTCTACGGATACTCCTGTCCCACACCAACCTCATAACCTGGACAGGACATCCGCTACAATGTTATGTACCCCCTGAATTGGTAAAATAGTAAAGTTGAATTGCTGCATACATTGTAAAGCATAACATATTACAGCATGAACATGCATTGCAAGGCGTCACATGATATTTACAAGTTTACAATACTCAGATATTCATATCAGAATAGAACTGGGGGCGTGGGTCAGACTCTATTGTTCGGTTCGCGTCAACCGAAACGTCTTACTGAACACGAACCCAAAACCTAACCCTAGCTATTGCTGAACTATCAGCAGGTGGTTATGAAGCAACGACATGTGCTTCCACCTGACTGCATCACGCGCACCCCACCTATTCGCAAAAGTCACCCGTGCCATTTTGATATTGTCGCGCAACGACAATACCTCCACAAATCTAACCGGCGCGACCTCATCAAACACTCTTCTGAGTGTGCGCCAACTAGCACTCAGGGGAACGTTATGCACCCAAACTGTGCGATCATTAGCTTTCGGACCCTCGTATAAGTTCCTACTGCTCCTAATCATGTCATTTGGTACTTGCCGCGCACCGCGTCTACGATGTACGTTCTGGTCATCCCCTTGGGAGTTTGGTGATGCTCAGCCTCTGCTCCAGCCACACCCCTGGCTTTATGCACTCCCCGTACATTGCCGACGATTAAATCGGCAATTGGATCCTCGAGAACGAACGCATTCACTCTACCTGTTATGAACGGAGTGTCCACATTGATACATGCTTGGGGGTAAGACTCCACTTTGCCCCCGAACGTGGTGCACTTTACCGTTTTGCCTGTAAGGCAGGAGTCGTCGATACACGACCGACGCACCCCAATTGTGGTGCATCCAGTGTCCCTCATTACCCGGACTGGTCTATTCTCCACCTTGCCTTCGTGGAGAATTACCTTGCCAGTCTCATGGACTGCCGATAGACATGGTGCCGCATGCCTCATTGAAGCACTAACCTCTCGTTCGGGTGGAACAGAGGGCGGCACCCCACACAGTCCTCATCGTTGATTGTGTCAAACACAAACGCGGAATTCGCGTGTTCAATCGGGGTGGGACACCTGTCAGCACAATAATTATTTCCACTACAATTGGTACTCATGCGCTCCCTCTTCGACTCTTAACGTGAACTCTTGCTAGAACCTTTAGACGACGACGACCGCGCGTCAGAGTCTGAAGATCGACTCTCTGAGGAACCACTCTTCTGCTTGTGATGTTTGGTTTTATACCAAAACCGGTCTTCGTCCCGAGAATCCTCAAAGCGTACCTGCTTACGCGCTTGACGCTCCTCTCCGTCGCTATTACTTCTAAATTGCCGGTTCTGCCAACTCGGCCGACCATTCCGATGGTATCGGAAATTCCCATAGTTTCCTCTACGTGGCTGATAGAGACTGGAAGGCTTCTCATACTTCTGCTTTTGACCCCTGTCTGCATCGCTTAACTGATTTCGCAAAGGATGGTGCTGAACTTTGCCGACACCGGCAACTAAGTCTTCTGGCAGACCTGACTTGTGGATGGGTTTGCCCGGATGGGCAAGGACATAATGGTGCCCCAATTGGGCCATGGACTCAATGTCCTTTGGTTGACGTTCCTGAAAAAACGCAACCAACTCACTGGAACACGAGGACAACACTTTGTCCCGTAGCACTAAGTCTATCAAGCCATCATAGTCCTTCGTTATCCCCTCCATTTTGATCCATCTATTCAGCAGAAGTTTGATCTTCGAGATAAAGTCCTCGAAGTCCTGGTCTACACTTGGCATCGCGTTTTTAAAACGCGTCCGGTAACCGTCAGCAGTCAGACGGAACTTCCGGAGCAACCTTTCCTTTACTTTGTCGTAATCGGCCCTTTCCTCTAACGGGAGGCTATAGAAAGTCTCCATCGCAGGCCCCACTAGCAGCGTCGATAACAGAGATGGCCACTGATCTCTGTCAGCCTTATAGGCCACGCATTCGGCTTCGAACTTCTCGAGGAAAAAATCTAAACTGTCAATTTTATCATTAAAATTCGGCAGACGCAGCCTAAAGGGACGATGAGCCCCTCCAGGAGTCGAGTTCTGACCATTCGCACCCACTTCCACCTTCTTTAATTGTATTTCTTTATCAATTCTCATTCTCTCCTTCTCTAACTCTAACTCTCTATCTTCTGTCATCTTCTTTTCTTGCAATTCTCGCTCTATCTTCTTTTCTTGCAATTCTCTATCTTCTCTCAACTTCTTTTCTTGCAATTCTCTATCTTCGCTCAACTTCTTTTCTTGCAATTCGAACTCTGTTTCCACTCGTTTTCTTCTTTCATCTTCCTTTCTTGTAACTCTTTATCTTCTTTCATCTTCTTTTCTTGTAACTCGTTATCTTCTTTCATCTTCTTTTCTTGTAACTCTAATTCTTTCCTTTTTATATCTAGCTGTTCAGCTCGGGCATCTCTTAAGGCATTCTGATTCTCGACTGAATAAAATTCAGCCTTGGCATATTCAGTTAGTTCTGTGCCAGTGTACCCATATTCTTTCCAAATCTGAATGAAAGCCTGTAGGTCCATGGTGTACACTCAGAATACTCACTATTATCTCTGGCTATAGATTTTTCTATACCACTACTCAGTCGTATATATTTCACTTATATCACCAGATAACTCTCTGCTTACAAAATATGCAGTAATAACAATAAAAATTGATATCACTACCTTAATATACGCATATATATATATGCATGTAAGTATATATCACCTCACCTCTCACTGTATACACATCATCAACCTTTACCTCTTATAGTATAAATATAGTTTTACTTTGCCACTTGGCTACTGTCTCATCACTCTGAAAATTTGGTCTTTCTGACCACTTGGTCTCTGTGATACACTCAAACAAACTTACAATAGTCGACAGTTGTATAATAACAACTGATGAAACTTTCTGGTGCTCTGACACCACTATGCCAACTTGACAATAAATCAGCTTTTACTTCAAAGTCTGTTACTGGCACCCACACTGGTGCTATACTCAGATAATACTTCACTTACTTCTTCTTCTTCTTCTTCTTCCATCCTTAGCCATCAACCGGCAAAGCAGTATGTGGCCAGTACGCCTAGTGGCGTCTTAGGGCAACAACAAATTGATCAATCTATCGCTGTTTCCACCACGCCTAGTGGCGTCTTTGTGGAACAAAAACAGACCAAACAATCTATAATTGTTTCCGTAATCAGATTGGTTGGCAAGCAGATGATCAGCCCACTGTGCGAAGTTTTTACGGGATGGGGTAAACAGCCCCATGCCCATACCCTCCTTAGTCGCTTTTTACGACATGCGTGGTAGGGTGCAGTGTTACTATTCTTTGCTCCCCTTTCGGGCCTCGGTAACACACGGGTGACTTCACTTACTACTAATCTTAATCATCTATGTTATGCAAGTGTTTCCTTTGGCAAAATGAGCACTACACAGATGAAAGAAACACACACACACACACACACACACACCACACTACGAAAACAAAATTCCAGTCACGAGGAACAAGATGATAGACCAAGAAGAGAAGAGGTAGATTAATATTAATATTATAATAATATAATAATAATTTATACAATGCGTGACTGCGCACGAACGAAAACAAGGGATACCTATAAACGTAGTTACAAGATAGAAAGATGGAACAAGAGAACACAACACTTAAACATAACAAAAGAATTACAAAATGTACACGACAATGTAAATACAAACTACACGAATACGCCTAACACCAACAGGGCTTGGAATGTTAAGTAGGGCAGTCGCAGGAAAACCCTCTGCCTTACTCCACCACTAATAATACACAGCCACACCCTATAAAGAATCGGTCTAATTCAATCTTTTCCCACAAGGAGGCCAAGAATGAATTAAACTCATCACCCTTCCTCCCTTGAACTCACGAATATACTATTCGTCAAAAGACTAAACAACAACTACAATCAACGATGAGGTGCTGAAAGCTATCTCCCTACTAGGCACTAACGAAACACTCCAGTCAAAATAAACTAAATAACCTGTAAGTAAAATTATTCTATAACATATCAAAATATATAATACAAATACTAACTATCCACATATATACATACACAGTTCTACCCAGAAAGTAGAGAAAAGGAGCGGAACAAAAAGAAAGAAAAAACAACAACAAACTAAGAAGCAAGATTAAAGAAGCAAATAAAGAGACAGCACTATACTATAAATAGGATCAGATTTAAAGACAGAAAAGAAAATTTATAATTTAGAGGAAAAACAAGAAATAACACTATATAATATCCTACAACAATTACAAACAAAACTTAACTGAAGGTCCAACGGCGCTTGAGCAAGACACTTCCGCAGCACCGGTGATGAAAGATGAAAACAGAACAAACGTCACTCCCACTTGTACATCAAATCCGAAAAAATATAAGTTCAGAAGATCAGGCTTCTCTGAAAGTCTGTGTGCCAGTCAATAACAATAGTGTTCCTTGGCACGGTATAGTACCCTCTATCAAGACGACTACACTGTCCTACACGGTGATACCACAGAACTGTCCACAATAGAAGTACGACTGTCTATTCACACGAAAGTTCAGCTACACAGCCAGTTTCACAAGTCTATGGGTCGGATAAATACGTGCATATCCCTTGGCACTATGATGCATTCAGATATATATGTCCAAACACCGATCACTTGACAGTACGACACTTGAGAACTCCAGCCGTCCACAACACCAAGTCCTCTAGGCCACTCCGAACAGCAGGCTTCCGACTTCAGCACGGTCAATTACCAGGGTCACGACGGATGTATGGGTAGTCTCTCACAGGTACAGCACATCGGACAGGTATGATGATGGCATAACTTTGCAGGAACGCGGGGATATAATGACAAAATCTCCCTCCTGATGACACCACAGTCTATCTCTCGGGCCCTAATCACACAAATATTGACAAAATCTCCCTCCTGATGACACCACAGTCTATCACTCGGGGCCTGATCACACAAATATTGACAAAATCTCCCTCCTGATGACACCACAGTCTATCACTCGGGCCAAACTATACCAACTAAAATAGCCAAACTAGTCTCCTGTACATCCTACATGAACCACCTAACGACACCTGTCACTCCGCTGCTCCAACTGGATCACTATCCCTAAGCTACAACACAAACCTGCAATACCTCAAACTGACACGACAGATGCACGCTGTAACTTGAATCCACTGCCCTTGCCATACATCCTACTATCAATCGACACTGTAGCACCAAAATTAACTTTTAACACAAAGCCAAACACACTGACCAAACTCTCTGAACTTGAAAATAACACCCGTACACTGTGACCTGCAAACAAAAATAGGTTACGTATTGCGACGCGTCACACTTGACCGCCTACAGGTCACTACTGCTAACTGGCAAACATACAAACAACCAAAAGTAACTCACTACCGTGACTTAATAATACCGTGAAGGCGCCAACACGGCTACAACCTTCTACCACTGTGTGTGCAACATTCTTTCTGGCCTGTATATATAAAACATAGGCACTACGGCCTTGCTGCCAAATATCATATACTACTGTGAAACACTGGCCCCACGGCCTATAGGTTCACGAGAAAAAAAATCGGACGAGTCCTCCAGATGTCAGACAATTACTTATGCTATGGATTTCAATATCTACACACCTTCACACTTGGCTCGTACCACTAGAGGACGACCACAGCATACAGTAGCTGACAATAATTGACTATAACACCTTTGACAGGTAAGTTCCCTTTTTAATAACACATTGCACACAATGAAGAACCACGCGGTTCATAATACATATGAAATACACTGGCTACAAATGCCAATACAGCTTGCATTAATAACAACTTAATATATAAATATTATACCCACTGGTATGGCTATCCTGAATGGACACCACAATGACTTTCGCTCACCGGAGAAAACTTATGTACTAGGATTAGGCAAAAACTAAATCACAACTGACTTAACATCACCGATCTACAAAAATGCCGCTAGAAAAAATACATTAACATTCTAGCAAAATGCACTACATCCGAAGATCACATGAAGAAAAAGGCCAGCGCCAAATCAGAACGACGATGGCAAACTCACTTCAGCAAAACGCTGACAGGGAACAAAAGAACTACCTATCCCGGTCGATAGCCAGAAAGTCAACTAACTTTTTGCGCCAGAATTTGCGTCCACTTCCTTTCCTGGTCACCTGACCAAACGGGTTTTTTATTCTATCAATGTTGCCACTCACAGCGTAACCAACATAATATTTTGTCGAACATATATACAGTGACACATATATATATATATATATATATATGTATATATATATATATATATATATACATATATATATATATATATATATATATATATATATATATATATATATATATATATATATATATATATATATATACATATATAGACATATATTTACTTCTAAACAGAGCTATACCATTATAAAAGGAATTCGCTGAATTAACTCAGCTGGGGGCTTGAACGGGCTTAAAAACCATTGCTTAAATCCTTCACAAAAGGCGACGGATAGATATAAGATAACCATTGCTCAGCGCTATGCCGCGTGGTTCTTGACTTCTGAATTATCTTGTGGATGCTCCCTTCGGATAGAAGCGTCATTGCACTTATATCTATATCTCTGCCAAGAGTAAACTTGTTCGAAAGTAAACACCTTTGACGACCCAGTTTCGGTACTCTTGAGTTTAGGCCATTGTTGGACCACTACTGCAAAGCAGGGGAGGCAATCCGTGACAACTAGAAGAGATGCAAATTGTGTTATTTCGTGAAGAGATGGTGAAAAAAAGATGCCAATCCCACTGGCGCAGGCTTATAACGTGAACATTAAAAAACAACAACAAAACATAACAATTACGAGAGGTAAAGCAGAAATAATTTCATAGATGGGTGCTTGCGTAGAATAGAAGGATTAAAATTGTATGACAAGGTTACCAACGTGGAGCTGATGACAGAAACCAGACAAGTGTCAGTAGAACAAGTGATGAGAAGAAGACAATGGCGATAGATAGGACACACACTGAGGAAGCCTGTTGGTGGCATTGCAGGGCGGGCAGTCCTTGTTCTGGAACCCCCAGGGCGAGAGAGGCAGAGGTAGACCAAGAAGCACATGGAGAAGAGAGCTGGAAAGAGGTGAAAATGATGAGGAGAACGTGGAAAGAACTTGAGATGATGGCACGTGACAAAAAGACTTGGCATGTGTTTGATGAAGGCCTATGCTCCTTTGGGAGTGGAGGGTTATGATTTAATGAAAGCAGAAAATAGATATAGAAGATGACTGAATCAATTTCAGAAGTGCAAGCTGTCAGAATATCGACCTGATATCAGTTATTGACAAGAACATCGAAAATGAACACGCTTATTTTGAGGGATCCTGATTCGCAGGACAAGCAGTAAGAAAAAGGAAGGAAGGAAATAATAACAACAAGAATGCATGTCGGGATGATGATAACCGAGAAAACATATAACAGGGATGGATCATTCGTTCACTAATCGGGACATGTGGCGAATTGGCAACAAAAGTGTGGCAAATTGTATCATTAGACCTTGCATGTGTCACGGATTGCCTCCCCTTAGCTCTGCAGTAGTGGGCCATCAGTGGCCACAACTTCAAGAGTATCTAATATGGGTCTTCAAGGGTGTCTACCTTCGCACAAGATTACTCTTGGCAGACTTGTAGGTAGAAGGATAATGATGCTTCTGCCTCAAGGGAATGTTCACAAGATATTCAGAAAAGCGAGAACAATGCTGAACGTTTCTTAGCAATGTTAACTCTAGTACCTGCCGAGAAGGATTGGGTTATCTTATAATTCGTTAGCTCGTTATATCCCAGCTGGTTTAATCCAGCGAGATTCCTTACTTACTTACTTACTTACTTAGTCGTTCCAGTTCTAACGTGAGGTGTCGAGGTTTGGAAGAGAGAGCGCCAGACTATCCTATCGGCTGTCTTCCTCCTGGCCTGGTTCCATTCTAGTCCTCGGTCCTTCAAAGATTGTCTAATGTTGTCCTCCCAGCGGACTCTGGGTCGTCCTGGGGGTCTGGATCACTGGCTCTTTGTTTCCCATGCTTGTCGTGGTAGCCGATCTTTTCCCATTCTGCAAACATGGCCAAACCATCTTAGTTGGGACTGTTCTACTTGGGTCTGCAGGGGGTGGGATTTTAGGCCTTGACGTATCGTCTGGTTGCGGACCATGTCTCTTCTTGTTACTTCAACCACCTTCCTCAGATACCTCATTTCTGAGGTTTAGATCTGGCTTTTATGGGTTGTAGTCATTGCCCATGACTCGCATCCATATGTCAAGACTGGGACATACGTGGATCGGTATACAGCCATCTTCGTTTTCTTACCAACCTCTCTCTTGCTGAGGAATCCTCGATTTATGGCCTGAAAAAGTCTCCCAGCTGCTGCTTTTCGAGTGGCCAACTCTTCTTTGATGCCTCTCTTTCGGCCTATAATAGCTCCGAGATATTTAAAATGGTCGACCTGCACCAGGAGCTGTTCTCCCAGCTTAATCTGATGTCTTCTTTCTTCTCGTGATATCACCATGGATTTTGTTTTAGAGCTGCTTATGACCATCCGTCTCTTCTCCAGCTCTTCCTTCCAGACTTGCAGGTTGGATTGGAGATGTGCCTCTGATTTAGCAATCAGGGCAACATCATCAGCAAATGCCAGCTCTGAAATACAGACCTGTCTCATCTTCCAGTACCCCACTGAATACTTTCTTGTTCTCTCCTTACATGTTTTGATGACATCGTCCATGAGGAGTATGAAAAGATAAGGTGACAGGATATCACCTTGTCTTACACCAGTGGTGGTCCTGAACTCTTCTAACTTATGGTTTGCTGTCCTCACATAATTTCTGCAAGACTTGTAGAAGCTCTGTATAGCATGAATCAGAGGTGCTGGAATGTTCTTCCGTGCCAAACAGTCTCAAAGTTTGCTCCAGGGGACCCTTTCAAACACCTTTTTCAGATCTATTAAACAAAGATGGATCTCACTCTTATACTCAAGGGCCTTTTCACCCAGCTGTCTGTGAAGATTAGGTCTTGAGTACTTCGGTTTGCTCGGAATCCGCACTGGACCTCATCCAATTGTGGCTCAGCTAGGCGTTTAGATTCCTCTGATTATTATTACTGTTTATTATTGTTACTATTGTTATTATTATTATTGTTAGTGGCACTTCATGTGTATATAGAACTATATATATTAAAATCAGGACTCACGTGTGCCTTACGCTCTGTAATAATTAAATCGACTATGGATTTATCAAAATCAACATATACTAAATTTAATGATCAATAGCTTTTGAACAAATGTAAATAAATATAAACTAGTAATTCTTAGATATAGTTATCGTCATTGACTGGCTATCACTTTTAGAAATAAAGTCTGTTGTTCTAGTCTGCTGGAACTATGACTTATCTTTAAAATTTCTCGAATTGCTGGTGCTGCTGGTTCCGTCAATTCGTTTCTGTGTCAAGGGCACGTTTCCAGATGTCTTGAAGTTACCGCTCCTGGTCCAGGCAAGGATCCAAGTGTCGATCTCAGGCTTAGAAACACAGACTAGTAGGACAGTTGGTATCGTTCGTAAAGTAGTACAGCAACTGTCCGCTCCGATCCGTACCATCAACTTTTAGAGAGAATAAAAGAACAACTTCCGCTTCTCAATATTTGTTTGCCTGATATTAATCAGGCGCTTATCCCCCGCTGTCCATGAACCGATCCCTTTTCTCAATTTTTTTTTACTCCCACTGAGCGTATTTTATCTAACTCAGCGGATGTTATGAAAATTCATCATTATTTCAGATAATCTAATGAAAATCTGTGACTGGACAGCAAAAATTGGCTTGTGCCTGAAGCATCGTATAAATTTACATCCATTTAACAAATAATAATACACAACTATACACTCGTGGATGTAATTATCACTCGCTCCCTGCTCCATTCGGAGTCTGGGGTTACTTCTGCATTTGGTTCTCTGTGAGACCTAGCATGAAGCAATCACCAGCGCTTGCTGTGGTGATTCGTGAATGTATCCTTTTCACATGTTGAGGTTGCCAGCTTCATTTGAATCTTTTAACACCACTAGTCAAGTATACACATATAAAGTTGAAAGTATAAAACTATGTACACTCACCTCAATAAAATTGAGAATCTTTAGACTTTCTGCTCAGATAAATAGTCTCGGCAAGTTAATACGATTTGCCTCGAACACACGTCTGGTATTTTTTCTTATTTCAGAGTTTCTATGTGACTTTGTGTGTAGTTTTCTGTAGGAGTCCGGGTCGGCATTAATTTTGGCGAGTTTTCTTTTCCGGTGAGTAAAAGATGCTCTAATATGTGTTTCCGTTCCTAATAAATTCAGAGTCCAACTCTATTCTTTCAAGGTTTGTTTAGATATCCTGCCCCCGCTTTTCCGGGCGGTTGGGACAAACGCCCAATCGACGTAATTGTTATTCGCGCCTCAAAATGCCAACCAATCTTATTTGAAAGTTTTAGTTATGGCAACTTTATGATGAAATATTTTGCATGACTCATCTAGTACAAAATTTCAGACCAATACTTTCTAAAATTGGGCTGTAAACATCCGATTATTATTTGGTAAAGTTACATCTAACACACTTCAAAATGTTTTCCAAGATTGGGGATTATCTGACTTGCTTATCCCACGTAATTCAGACGTTGTTATCAGACTATGACTCGGCGCAATTCGACCGTCTGCCTGGACATATTCGTGGTTTATCCGTACCTCCAATACTGCGAGTCTATTGTTCTGAGGAATTGAAAGGGATGACTCCAGTCTTGTACAAACATCGACGATAGCCTTTCACCTGGAGTCCATGTGGGATCGTCGCGTTTTTTGTGTGACTTCATTAATCCCTCAAGGATGGACCGTACATATCACACTTTTTGCCTGTTGGATGAATAGTTGTCCATTGTTATTTGATGTTGTGTATAAATAATGAAATTCGTCACACCTATGGCTTGGCTCATAATCTTATTGATCACCCGGGATATATAGAAACAACAGTACAGACAAAAAAACACAAAAAAGCCTCGGGAAAGTAGCACAGTTGAATCTTTACTTGAAAGGTAGTTGTAGTGAAATTGACAGAGATACAACGGTAAAATACCTCCAAAGATAACATGTAAGGATAAAAACATAATGCGTAGGCTGCTGATAGTACATGATCGCCCAGACCGCGGGTCATCACCCTCCATAAAAATTGACTTGCTAGACAGGAGGGGAACGGCGGATAAAAGGAAAAAAATATGACTGGAAAGATTGCGTGAGACTAGAAAGGCTAAGGAGACGCAATTGGGGGGGAAACGGAGAAAAGTCACGTTTCCCAAGTTGACATAAAGTAAGGAACTCGACAGAAGGGACCTTGGATATGTTACGCCACAGTCATTTATTGGTCGCTTTTGCGATACCAAGCCTTTGATTTGAATTCAGCGGCAGAACGCGGATGTTTGGAATATTACAAAAATTAAAAAGTAACTTTTTCGTAATATTAATGTTAGGAATATAAAAATTAGCTGGCCGGATGGCCCATTCTGAGCAGTGAACTAATATGTTCTTAATTTTACAGACGGATAGATAATATTGAAGATAATGACAAAAGACAGTGTTGTTCACATCAACGACAGACTGTATGGAATAAAAAGTGTCGCTATTTGCACACAAAAAAACACGACCTCGAGACGCAGGTGTTCAAATCTACTTAGTAGGGAAGCGAAGGGACATTGGTGGGAGCTGTGTCTAAATATAACTTTTAACGACAAAATTTTGGAGGGGAGAGAAAGGTTGGTTCAAAAATCAAGTACGTTTTGAAAAAAAACAAGTAGAGACGGACAGACTAACAGATAAACATCCATACTTGACTGAAGCATGACTGAAATGACTTTAGGGTAGGAAATTTGAATTTCAAATAAACCTAGGCAGTGATTGGCCACAGACAATCATTTTATCGGCGCTCAGACGCGCAAGTGGGGCCATTCCTCAATAGTTGTTCGATGATAGACACAGTATTTTAAAGTGTGGTGATTTCCAAATGAAAGAAAGTGAAATAAGTTCAGGGACGCCATACTATAGCCAGCAGCTCAGCTGAGTTTTGCTAGCATTTCTGTGTTCTTTATTCATAATCTGGTAAGATTGAAATTATTTCTTTGTATATTTTGAATATTGTTTAATGTTCGAGTGATTTGATACTGCCATATCGAAATCTAGCCTTACAAACAAGTAGGGATTTGCTCTAGACCCCCCGCCCAAGTCAGGGTCTAGGGACCAACAATATACATAAACTCCAGCAAGGGTTAGGAAAGACAGATCAAGTGTTGAGAATAATGAAACATATTACCTATCCACTTTTAGGGAAGGAAACTAATAAATATTTTTCAGAATCTATAGTCTGGGAGGACCTATCTGATGTAAAACCACCATGGTAAATGTGCTGTTTGGTCAGAGAGATCTGACCTGTCTGTATGATGTGGTTGTTGTGTCCGTGTTGTGTCCAGACGTGGGTAGAGAATAGAATTTTGACACATAGCCAATACTTTGATTGCAGAGCTGTGAGTTTCAGCTGTCAACAAGGCGGTGTCCATTCAGTTGGTGATTTTACTCGAGTGTATCTGTGCAGTACGTTGTGACAGAGACCACTATTATTGCCCGCCAGCACGGAGAGGTGGGACCACCAGATTTCAGCACCAGAGCTACATATGCAAGATGAGTGAGCCTCTGGTCTGCTGGAAGTTCACCAACGCCTTTTAGTTGCTAATACCCCATAAAATTCCTGCAATTTACTGGACACTGTGTAGTCAATATAGACAGGTGTGATGAGGCCACCCCAACAGCACAAGCATTAACTATCCTCCCAAGTAGATGACTACTAGAACATTTTAATAAAACTAACTAGTCTAGTACTTATATATGTACACTCTTGCATTTATTATGTAACATTCCATGCATTTCTTTCATAATTTTTTTAAATCTTTTTTTAAAAACAAAGTTCTGGTCAACATAAAACTTGATCCAGAACAAAATAAATGTAATATAATTCTATCAAAAATTTTACACACGTGAGTTAGTTCAGTGTATTTTAACATTTGTTAATATTATTAGTCTGCTTAAATATCTGTGGGTGTATCTATAATTATCACACCACATTACATATCATTACCCTAGACATTTTACATAGATACATTCATTAGAAAGAAAAAAAAATAAGTGTGAGGTCGTAGTGGTAGCAAGAAAGGCCTTCTGTCAATTCACAACTACATTTTATCTCAGGAGCCTTCACAGCTGGCCTCATACATTACATTTAGTAATATCACCATCATACAATACCATCAAACCCACTACATACATTGGGGTCTTGTCCAGGGATAATTAGCCCAACAGTAATATTAGGATCTCCTGGTTGGAGAAATAAAATTAGGGGAAAAAAATTGTGAAATTCCCTTTAAAATTAAAAGTGTCCCTGCAGATAAAAGTTGGTGAATCTTCACAGCCAGTGATAATTAATTAGTTAACTGGTTAGTTAGAATTAGTTAGACTATAGTCATAAGAAGTACTTAGTGTATTTACTGGTTAGAGATTTAGCTTGTATATTATTATATTGTCTGAAAAGTATGGCGGAGCTAGCAAAATTCCGATCAGCTGCTGTGCTGACCGCAAAGGAGATGGGAATGGATGGTCAGATTTTAATTCAATATGTAACGGCTGAATGTGATAAATATATTGAAAGGGAAGATAGAAAGGTAGCTGAAGAGAAGAGGTTACAAATTGAGGCTGATAGAGAAATTAAGAGGCTGCAGATTGAGGCAGAAGAAAAACGACAGCAAAGGGAGGCAGAAGAAAAAAGGTTGACTGCCGAAAGGGAGGCAGAAGAAAAAAGACAGCAAAGGGAGGCAGAAGAAAAACGACAGCAAAGGGAGGCAGAAGAAAAAAGGTTGACTGCCGAAAGGGAGGCAGAAGATAGAAGGTTGCAAAGGGAGCACGAATTACGACTAAGGGAGCTGGAATTACAAGGCCCGGCTCCTGAAAATGGTGCCAGCCCTTTTGCCTCAGATGCTACGCCCAGTCTGGGAGCCTCAAACTCAGCTATGGGGTTTCATTTAGACCATTTTGTTGAAAAAGACGATGACATAGAGGGGTACCTAGGACGTTTTGAGTTATTAGCTACTACATATGGGTTAGAGAGAGAGAGGTGGAGTTTAAAGCTATCACAGGGATTGAGAGGTACTTCTTATGAAGTATTTGCCAAAATGAACAGGGAAGACCAAGACAATTATGACATGTTAAAGCAGGCTTTGTTATTAAGGTACGAGAAGAATGGTGAATTTTATCGTAAGAAATTTAGAAATGCCAAACTGTTGTCTGGGGAGACATACCACCAATTCTCTGCTAGACTAGAAACCTATTTGGAGAAATGGACGGCTCTGGGGAAGACCCAAGATCTTAAAGAAATGATCATGATTGAGCAATTGAGAGAGTCCATGGCTCCAGACATGAGAAAATTTCTCATGGAACAAGGTGCAGAGAAGTTGGGGGAAATTTAAATGTTGCTGAGAGGTATCAGGCAGCTCAGGCAGAGGTAAGTGGTGCTAAAAAGAAGCACATAGACAATTTTAAAGCTCCACAGCAATTTAATAAATTTGATAATAGAGAGCAGGGAAATAAAGGTAGGACAAACTTTGAGCGGCCAAGAAATGACTATCGCGACAGAAACTCACAGTTCAATGACCAAAAGTTCAATGAAAGAAAACCGTTGAACCAAGGAAAAAGATGGTGTAAATGGTGCAAGAAGGATAACCATAACACCGAATTTTGTAGAAGGAAACCTTCAAACATTGCTGCAATGAAGTCGGGGACGCAAAGATTAAAGGTTAATCCTAATGGACAACAGGAACCTTATCACCCCCCAGTTTGTGAGGATGTTATTTGTAATGGGGTCACCATAAGGTGCCTTTATGATACAGGTTTGGATTATGATTCAGTTGTGAAGTCTAGCCTAGTGGACCCAAGTCAGTATACCACAGAAACAGTGGAAATACAAGGGGCGACTAAGGACATACCACTCATGACACTTCCCATCGCAAGGATAACGGTGAAAACTCGCTATGTGGAGGGAGAAATCAGAGCAGCAGTGATAGATGAACCAATCTACCCTCTGATATTGGGGTGTAGATACGTCTTCTTGGGGAATCCCGAGAAACCTGTGATCATGGCGACAGTGCAGACCAGGTCACAGAAGAAGGAGGAAGAAGGTGAACCTATAAATGCTCATCCAGAGGAGATGAGGAAGGCGCAGGCTGAGGATAGGACACTCAAGCCCTGTTTTAAAAAATTGCCCAAATGCCACACACCTCCGAGCAAGGGGGAATATTTCATGAAGAACAAACTCTTATACAGGAAGGCCGGAACTGGAACAAATGGTCACAACCAGCTGGTTCTTCCCACTTCATATAGAGATAAAGTGATGGAACTCGGGCATGCGATTCCCTTCAGTGGTCACATGGGGATCAGCGCCACAGGACAGCGTATAGCTTGTCATTACTTCTGGCCAGGGATAACGGAGGATATAAAAAGATATGTCAAATCCTGCCCAGAATGTCAAAGGGTAGCTCCAAAGCACTGGACTGCTCCTGCAACTCTAGGGGAAATGCCCATAGTGGGAACACCTTTTGAGAGGGTTGCAGTGGATATTGTAGGACCTCTCACTCGGACCAAGAGGAGGAACAGTTACATCCTTACTCTGGTGGACACTTGTTCTATGTGGGGAGAGGCGGTAGCCCTGCCATCAATTGATTCAAAACATGTAGCAGAGGCACTACTTACAATATTTACCCGATTAGGATTCCCGCATCAAATCTTGACGGATAATGGTTCTCAGTTCAAGGGGAAACTAACGGAAGAAGTTTTTAAGCTATTTCAAGCCAGACACTTTCATTGTAGTCCGTACCATCCACAAGGGAACGGCCAGGTAGAGAGGTTCAACGGGACTCTCATTTCTATCCTGAGAAAGCTGGCACACGAAAAACCGGATCTGTGGGATCAATTCCTGCCCGCCGCATTGTTTGCGTACCGGGAGGTACCACATAGTTCAACCGGGATGGCTCCCGCAACTCTGCTATTTGGGAGGCCAATAAAAGGTCCATTAGAAGCTCTATTAAGGACCTGGACAGATGAGAAGGCGGAAGAGACTGTTACCTCATCGTATCAATACGTGAACGAACTGACCACTCGTTTGAAAGCTGGATGGAAACTGGCAAATGATAATTTGAAGCAAGCCAGGAAGAAACATGCAGCATATTTTAATAGGAAGGCAAAGGACAGGGAACTGGCAGTCGGAGAGAAGGTGCTGCTTCTACTACCCGGAAGCCAGAATAAATTACAAATTGGTTGGCAAGGTCCATATACGGTTCTAGAGAAGGTGTCTAGAACAAACTATAAAATTGACAAAAAGGGGAAGGAGAAAGTTTATCATGTAAACCTGTTAAAGAAGTATCTGGACAGACCACTCCAGGAAAGCACCCCCTTATTGACCTTGGCTATTGCAACCCAGATGCAAAAAGAACCACTCACCTCACATGAATACCCATTACATCCTTGTGAAACCGCAGCACAGGTAAAAGTCAGTAAGCACCTGACTAAAAACCAGAGGGAGAGAGTTCAACAGGTTCTGGAGGAACATACAGATGTATTAACAGATAAACCAGGCCATACAAATTTGCTACAGTATGACATGAAACTGGTAGACTCAAACCCAATCTGTATGAGAGCCTATTCTATTCCGTTCGCGAAGGAGAAGGCATTGAAGGAAGAAATAGAGTATTTGTTGAAGGAGGGGATTATTTCGCACAGTGAATCATCTTTTAGTTCTAGTGTCGTTTTGTTGAGAAAACCGTCTGGGGAACACAGACTGTGCATAGATTACAGGAAACTGAATGCTGTCACAGAAGGACAAGTGGATCCATTACCAGACACAAAACAGTTATTTGCCAGACTGAACAAGGCAAAATACTTTTCAAAAGTGGATCTTAGTAAAGGCTATTACCAGATCCCAGTGAAGCCTGAAGTGAGACCTTATTTGGCTTTTAGCACTTCGGATGGACATTATGAATTCAATATGCTACCATTCGGACTGAAAAATGCTCCGAGTGTGTTTTCAAGGATGATGCGCAAATTGTTGGATCCCCTGAATAACCCATGTATCACGAATTTCATGGATGATATTCTCGTCGCCACAGAGACATTTGAAGAACACATTGAAGCTCTGGAGATGTTGTCTGATAGACTTCGGGAGGCGAACTTAACTGCTAGGCCAACAAAATGTTGTATTGGATGCAAAGAGTTGGAATTCTTGGGACACACTGTATATCAGGGTAATATGACCCCTGATCCTAAGAACTTGGAAAAACTGCAGAGAGCACCTAGGCCGCAAACAAAAAAGGACGTGCGATCATTTGTGTCGTTATGCGGATTTTATCAGAAATACATCAAGAATTTTAACGCTATTTGTGCTCCTCTGACTGATCTGACTCGCAAGGGACTTCCAGATAAAATTATTTGGACTGCACAATGTGAACTAGCGTTCCAAGAGTTAAAGGAAAAACTCACTAGCAAGCCTATTCTCAAACTGCCTGATTTGACACAGGACTTTGTCTTAAGAACCGATGCAAGTAATGTAGGACTAGGAGGGGCTTTGTTGCAAAGATCATCTTCACCTGATGGGGAACTGAAACCAGTCGCTTATGCAAGCCGTAAATTGAATAAGGCGGAACAAGGATACTCCACAAGCGAAAAAGAATGTTTAGCGTTAATCTGGGCAATAAAGAAGTTTCAAATCTATCTGTATGGTAGGACTTTTGTGGTGGAGACGGACCATCAGCCTCTCGTATTCTTATCTCAGGCTAAGCATGAAAACGCAAGATTGCTGAGGTGGTCTTTATTGCTTCAACCTTATCAGTTCAGTATCCAATATATCCCAGGCAAATTGAATGTCGGTGCAGATTTCCTCAGTCGGCACCCCTGTGATCAAAATTAGAGTAGTGGCAGACGTGAGGAGTAATTTTACCTATGTGTATCGCTGGTTTTGGAACTTGCCATAGGCATGTTTTCAAGTGGGGAGATGTGTAGTGAAATTGACAGAGATACAACGGTAAAATACCTCCAAAGATAACATGTAAGGATAAAAACATAATGCGTAGGCTGCTGATAGTACATGATCGCCCAGACCGCGGGTCATCACCCTCCATAAAAATTGACTTGCTAGACAGGAGGGGAACGGCGGATAAAAGGAAAAAAATATGACTGGAAAGATTGCGTGAGACTAGAAAGGCTAAGGAGACGCAATTGGGGGGGAAACGGAGAAAAGTCACGTTTCCCAAGTTGACATAAAGTAAGGAACTCGACAGAAGGGACCTTGGATATGTTACGCCACATTCATTTATTGGTCGCTTTTGCGATACCAAGCCTTTGATTTGAATTCAGCGGCAGAACGCGGATGTTTGGAATATTACAAAAATTAAAAAGTAACTTTTTCGTAATATTAATGTTAGGAATATAAAAATTAGCTGGCCGGATGGCCCATTCTGAGCAGTGAACTAATATGTTCTTAATTTTACAGACGGATAGATAATATTGAAGATAATGACAAAAGACAGTGTTGTTCACATCAACGACAGACTGTATGGAATAAAAAGTGTCGCTATTTGCACACAAAAAAACACGACCTCGAGACGCAGGTGTTCAAATCTACTTAGTAGGGAAGCGAAGGGACATTGGTGGGAGCTGTGTCTAAATATAACTTTTAACGACAAAATTTTGGAGGGGAGAGAAAGGTTGGTTCAAAAATCAAGTACGTTTTTTGAAAAAAAAAAAACAAGTAGAGACGGACAGACTAACAGATAAACATCCATACTTGACTGAAGCATGACTGAAATGACTTTAGGGTAGGAAATTTGAATTTCAAATAAACCTAGGCAGTGATTGGCCACAGACAATCATTTTATCGGCGCTCAGACGCGCAAGTGGGGCCATTCCTCAATAGTTGTTCGATGATAGACACAGTATTTTAAAGTGTGGTGATTTCCAAATGAAAGAAAGTGAAATAAGTTCAGGGACGCCATACTATAGCCAGCAGCTCAGCTGAGTTTTGCTAGCATTTCTGTGTTCTTTATTCATAATCTGGTAAGATTGAAATTATTTCTTTGTATATTTTGAATATTGTTTAATGTTCGAGTGATTTGATACTGCCATATCGAAATCTAGCCTTACAAACAAGTAGGGATTTGCTATAGACCCCCCGCCCAAGTCAGGGTCTAGGGACCAACAATATACATAAACTCCAGCAAGGGTTAGGAAAGACAGATCAAGTGTTGAGAATAATGAAACATATTACCTATCCACTTTTAGGGAAGGAAACTAATAAATATTTTTCAGAATCTATAGTCTGGGAGGACCTATCTGATGTAAAACCACCATGGTAAATGTGCTGTTTGGTCAGAGAGATCTGACCTGTCTGTATGATGTGGTTGTTGTGTCCGTGTTGTGTCCAGACGTGGGTAGAGAATAGAATTTTGACACATAGCCAATACTTTGATTGCAGAGCTGTGAGTTTCAGCTGTCAACAAGGCGGTGTCCATTCAGTTGGTGATTTTACTCGAGTGTATCTGTGCAGTACGTTGTGACAGAGACCACTATTATTGCCCGCCAGCACGGAGAGGTGGGACCACCAGATTTCAGCACCAGAGCTACATATGCAAGATGAGTGAGCCTCTGGTCTGCTGGAAGTTCACCAACGCCTTTTAGTTGCTAATACCCCATAAAATTCCTGCAATTTACTGGACACTGTGTAGTCAATATAGACAGGTGTGATGAGGCCACCCCAACAGCACAAGCATTAACTATCCTCCCAAGTAGATGACTACTAGAACATTTTAATAAAACTAACTAGTCTAGTACTTATATATGTACACTCTTGCATTTATTATGTAACATTCCATGCATTTCTTTCATAATTTTTTTAAATCTTTTTTTAAAAACAAAGTTCTGGTCAACATAAAACTTGATCCAGAACAAAATAAATGTAATATAATTCTATCAAAAATTTTACACACGTGAGTTAGTTCAGTGTATTTTAACATTTGTTAATATTATTAGTCTGCTTAAATATCTGTGGGTGTATCTATAATTATCACACCACATTACATATCATTACCCTAGACATTTTACATAGATACATTCATTAGAAAGAAAAAAAATAAGTGTGAGGTCGTAGTGGTAGCAAGAAAGGCCTTCTGTCAATTCACAACTACATTTTATCTCAGGAGCCTTCACAGCTGGCCTCATACATTACATTTAGTAATATCACCATCATACAATACCATCAAACCCACTACAGTAGTCCCAAAGCAGGTACCACAGTATGGGAGTGATGTGTTAGAGACTTCATCACACTGGATCCAGCTTTTTTATGAGATGGGGTAACAATTCTTTTCCTCACTGTCTTCCTTAATTCAAGAGCAGAATCATGTAACCATTGAGTACAGGCTCTGGGATTTCTACCCTTAGTTACCCAGTACTATGCACGGCTCTGCTGAGCCGGAATGGCTTTGTTGGTCTGATGGTAAAAACATTTTTCTCCAAGTTTTTTTTTTCACTGGTGGTCTCCTTCGTAAAACATATTTGCCGCAGCACGTGCGCTAAATCTAAAAATGATAATCGACTCTAGATGCGACGGAAAAGATACATAAGATTTACATAAGCCAAACATATTCAAACTGAGTGAAATGCAGAATGGCAGAGCTGGTAATTTACGGTAATAAACGAAAAAGGAGAGGGGGGAGGGAGATGGACTAAATTGCACGCGAGAAATACAGTGAATTTGAGCATGCCTTGAGGAACACATACTATCATTTAGTGACTGGGTTTTACAGATCAAAAGTTGATTTTTTTTTTTAAACCACACACACACAAATAGAAACTAAAAGTTAGAACCAAAAAGTAATTTGGGAAAGTTTTCATTTAAAATCTTTACGTTTTCATTTCTTATAGCGTCCAGTGGCAGAATGGCTAGAGGGTTTGCATCTCCATTCAAAGCTTGTGGGTTCGAAACCTAGTACCATCATGCTCCAGTCTATCCATCTGAAAATGGGTTCCTGTCTCTGTAGGGCAAAGGCAGCGAGGAAGGGAGATGGTGGCCGCACTTCGTAAAGCTAAGGCTAATTACAGTGAAGTCTCTTACACTTCATTCCTTAACGGCAGCATCGGTAAAACATATCCGGACTCCGATTCTGAATTTTATGCCATATGACTAGTAAAAAACTGTAGTGTCGGAGTCGAGAGTCGGAGTCGGGCTTCTAAAATTTTAGGAGTCGAAAAATTTGTTGGCCGACTCCACAACCCTGATGAGAACTTACAAATAGATTACAGGTAGAATTTGACCATGCTGTACCTTTATCTTTACCGCCAACATCATTATTGTCCATTGTTCTCCTTACGGATCACGGAGCCACCACTGCAGCTGGTCAACGAGAAGAAAACCTGCATAATGCATTCACGTGCTCTTGCAGCAGTGGTTTCTGTGCCGATTTGTTTGACATGATGAGGTTGCCAGCCTCATACAAAACCTCATATTAGTCACCTTGTAAGAAATGCCTAATGGAGCAGTAGTCATATTTGTCTTCTGAGAAACGCCGGGAACCACACAGGGCGAATAGAGGCTGTCACACTCTGTTTTCATAACTCTGTTTTCATAACTCTGTTTTACCCGCTTTACGCACCCCCAGCAACAAACGATAACAAATCGATTCACTTTGTGAAACACTACATTTAGCAGTCACAAATATTTTCCAACTGAGAGATTTTAAACATGTTAGAACTGCGAGATTATCAATATTTTAGCATTGCAAGACGGAAAGGAAAGGCTTATGTACATTGGCGTACAAATAAGACATACATTTTTTTTTTAAACACCTGAGTTTAGTGACTGTTGGAATTCTTTTATCAGTCAGTTATTTGATATATTATCGACCCACGACGATTAAGTGCACTCGAAACGAAAAGACAGCTGCCAGTGACTACTTGAGGCGCTCATTTCGACAACAATGTAGTCAATTCTATAACGTTTTCAAGAAGTTTCCCTCATGCTATAGTGTGCCAGTAGAACTCTTTATTTTCACGTATCTATAACTGCTCATTTATCTTCGCCATGTACCTGGCAGTGTCAAGTTCACGTGAAACTAACCAAAGACGGCGCACGACCAGTTGCATGATGAGTACATTGTTTCATCTTTCTGGACGTTTTTTGATGAAATTTTTTAATTTTGTCACGGCAGCTGCTGTGTGGCCTACTCTTTACGATTTCCAACTGCCGAGGGATTTTTAACGTGGCGCAATTTGCACACGGGACCTCCTATTTTTTCGCCCCCCCCTCTCTCTCTCTCTCTCTCTCTCTCTCTCTCTCTCTCCCTCTGGGGATCTTCTTGTTTTAATCCCCTGCACGTGTTAGGATGTTTTATACGACATTAAATCACGAGAAAAGACTTTCTTACCTTATCTCTTTGTGTTGTTTTTTGAGATGGTCAGAAAGCAGTGATACCCTGCTATACTTGTTTGAAGAACATCGTTATTATTATTACGATTCCAACCAAACATGTTGAAACAATGCTTTACTTCCAGTGTTAGACTTTACACATTTAATAGCACATTTTCAACAGTTATACAATATAATACTAAATATCCCCTTTTTCTGTTGACAAATTTGTTATTACTCCGTTGTGAACTAAACACGGGCATTAACTCTTCTTACCTCCATGCGCTGTTGGCTCTCCACGAAACAGCACACTATTCTCTCGAGGGCAGTCTGGTTATAAACAGATGTCATCATATCTGCGCTATAAACGGTATGAAACAAAAGCCCGTGTGACGTGTAAGACTTAACAACAGTTCAAAATGTTTTTCAGGCGGTTTACAAGGAGTTTACATCTAAGTAACAAGTGAGCCGTCAACAAAAAAATTACTGGGAAAAATTAAGGTGCTGACGGGTTGTTTTAATATTGGAGCCATTTATTATTGGTAAAAAAAAAAAAGGAAATAAATAAAACATACCGCCCGAAACACGGTTATGAGGAGGCTAACACTTGGGAGTCATGATCCAAGTGGGCCTACCCCCCCCCCCCCCCCTTTCCCTCCCCCTTTTAGAGTGTAAAGAAGATTAAGTGGCAGAAACACTTTATCCACTGGGGTGCCCATTCTGACGATTAGATTGCCTCCTGTTGTATAGAGTTTCCTATCATCAGGTGCAGCGTTATGATTTAGGGTTAGGCTTAGAATGCAGAGTGAGAGAAAACTGCTCAGTAACGCTACTCTTAACCTTGACCCTGTTTTGACCCTTTTTTAAAAAATTTACAATAATGTGCGAAACGTATTGAAACCTTACGTTTAAAAACAGAGGTACAAGGAGAGGAGGTATGCATGTATAATAATATTAGTACTGTCACGGAATTGTCTCCCCTGCTTTTGCAGTAGTGGTCCAACAGTGGCCAGAACTCAAGAGTATCTAATATGGGCCTTCAAAGGTGTCTACCTTCGCACAAGATTACTCCTGGCAGAGTTGTAGATAGAAGTATAATGATGCTTCTATCTCAAGGGAGTGTTCATACGATATTTCCGAAGTCAAGAACAATGATGCCTTGGCAGTGCAATTCTTAACTTTTATCGGTCCGCCGCCTATTATGAAGAATTAAGCAATTATTAATGTTAGCTCGTTTAAGCCCCCACCTTGATTTACTCGGTGGCATTCTTATTATTCTGGTATAGCTCTGTTTAGAGTGTATTTAGTAAAATGACTGAGACAAACATGCAGTACATTCAAAATGATTAAATCGACGTTACATTTGTATATTTACAAATAACAGATTTAATAGTCATTTAGGTTTTAACAAGGTTTTAAAGAAATAAATAATTATTTATAAAAAATGTTTATCATCACTGTTGTGAGGGAATAGAAGTGTGTAAAGTAGGTCACCTGGCAGCTTTTAGGGGTTACTTAGCTGTCAGTGACGGTTCTGCTCCTTCTGATGGGTTGGTTCTTGGTAGACTGATCACGCTTGTCACCGGTCAAGGTTGTAGGGCGCAGCACGTTCCCAGAAGTGTCAGGGAGTGTCTATGAAGTTTGATCCCTCGTCTTAAAACTCAGGCCACATTTCCCTTTTTGTTCCAGATATAGTACCCTCAACTGGTACCACCAACAACAATGGTAAAAGAATAGAAACAAAACGCTCTCCTGAGTATTGCGTTTTTCGACACATAGTTAGGGGTCCCTTTCTCCTACTCTACCATCCCATCTACCTAAGACTTTACCCTCGATGAGAATTAAACTTAATCCCTTGAGAGGAAACTTTCTTTACATTTAAATTGAATAGATTTATATTTACTTTATATTCAAATGAAAAGGTTAATATTATAGATAGAATATGTTTACATTAACATCTGCACTGATTGGAAAGTGTTCACAATATAGATTGAATATGTTTTCATTTACATCTACACTGATTGAAAATCTTTGAAACTTTTATTAATTTTAAAGTAAATATATTTACACAGACATTTACACTGGTTTGAAAATGTAGATATTATAATTAGAATGTACATCATTTCTTTCATCTTTCCCTCTTTGCTCTATATGGAACTTGGTGTCACAGAATGGATTGGTGTGACAGTATTGCCTCCCCTGCTTTGCAGTAGTGGTCCAACAGTGGCGAAAACTCAAGAGTATCTAACATGGGCTTCAAAGGTATCTACCTTCGCACAAGATTATTCTTGACAGTTGTAGATAGAAGGGCAATGACACTTCTATTACAAAGGAAGTCTTCACAAGATATTCAGACAAGCGAAAACAATGCTGCTTTGGCTGAGCACGTTAATTATAGAATCTGCCGACAACTTTTGTGAAGGAATTAAGCACTTATTAATTTCAGCTCGTTCAAGCTTATTTACTCAGTGGAATTCTTATTAGTTTGGTATAGCTCTGTTTAGAGGGTGTGTAATAAATTGACTGAGACAAACATGCAGTAACTTTAAAATGATTAAATCGAAGTTCAACTTGTAACATTACAAATAACAAAATCTAATAATCACTTTAGGTTTTAACAGTTTCAAAATAATTTGAATAGTTTAGAAGAAAAGTTTCATCATTGATTATTTAGTAGACATGACGGGAAAAGTTCACTTTCGCAGCGTATATTTTTCACTTAGCTGCCAATAGTAGTTTCTGCTCCCGCTGATCGGTTCTGTGTACACTGCTCTCGCTCGTTGCTGGTCAATGTTAAAGGCGCCGCACGTTCCTAGATCGTCAAGGAGTAACGGCCAAGCTGGTCCTGCGTCTGACTATAAGACCCTCTTATGATGGCGTCTCGCACAACGTCAGTCAGCTTCTACCTTCACTTGGTTCCAGAGATAGTACTTTCTGTTGGCACCACCAATAAGCCAATCCTGGCTCACAGACTTTTTGCTCAGATGAATAAAAGATACTTGAATCGGCCTCTTACACGCGTCTGGGGTGTCGTTAATTTAATAAGTTCTCTCTCTGACTTCGTGGGAGGTCCTTCAGTTTCCTCAGTCCCGGTTTCCTTTTTTAATATAAAAGAGATTTCCTGGGTTATGAAAGTCCGTCCAAAATTCTCCAATAAAAGGTGTCCGGTATGTTAAGAAGGAATTCTGAATTCTAACTCTGGCAAGTCTGGGGTTGTCTTGGAAAGCGTGAATCTCACAGTGGAATAACACTGAAACGTGTCAGGTTATATTCCCGGTCTCCCACGCATCTGTTTGTTATGGAGTTAAATAAACGCTCCAATCATTTTCAAACAGGCGGGTGAGGGTGTCGTACTTTCAAAATAGTCCACGTGAAATAAGGTGCGTACGGCAAACGGTCGCGTATTACCATATATGGCAATAAGACATGCGCTGCCTTGCGTACAGACTCGTGAACGTGTCGTTAACCTCATATGACAACGTGTGTCAAAAGTAACAATTCATTACTTTATCAGAAAGTAATGTCTTATCTATGTCTGTCCATAAGAATACTTGAAAATATAAACTATCTGCTACATAGTATAGAAAGAAAGAAAGAAAGTGCGACAACTGAAAGCACGCAATAAAATCAGTACCACACATGCACCGATTACTGCCGGAGTGACACAGAGAACGAGAGGGTTAGCCCCATTTTGTTACAATTGGGCGACCCCTTCTTCTTCCTAATCTCTGTTTCACTATGGCACGAATCGGTACATTTGTGGTACGGATTTTATTGAGTGTTTTCAATTGTCGCACTTTCTTTCTTTATTTCTCTGCTAAGTAGCAGATATTTTGTATCTACATTCCTTCGCTACTTCCAGTATATTGGGTCTTGTCTCTTTATCTGACACTCCTTGTGGATGATAATACTAATCATTTGCAGGAGCGGCTGAGAGAACATTATCGACAACCAAGTTGGTTAATCGCAGGCGCGGCCGATATCAGTACACAGATTAACACTTACATCGCCGCGCGCAATCTGCTTAATCACTGATAAGGCACTGGTGCGTCTCCGCCAAGGTTGTAAAGAAACATATTTTGTGTGTGCTCAAGCAATAGATAAGACATTACTTTAGTGAAAGTAATAATTTGTTACATCTTACACACATTGTCGTGTGAGGTTACCGATATGTCTGTAAGTTCGCCTGCCAGGCAATCGGTTGTTTACAGCCCATTTTCAGAAAAATAGATGAGTCATGCAGATTCACGTTTGCCAAAGACACCAGACGTGCCAGTTAGAATTCAGAATTTCCATTTATCAGACCGGACACCTTTTATTGGAGTATTAATCAGGACTTACAATTCAGCCCAGGAAATCTCTATCATTTTAATAAGAAAAGCCGCTGTCTGAGAAAACTGAAAGAAAAACACAAAGTCAGAAAAGGAGTTAAAGTTCAAATTAACGACCCCAAGTACACGTGTAATAAGGCAACTGCCAAAGCCTTTTATTCAGCTGAGCAAAAAGTCTGTGAGCCAGGATTGGCGTAAGTTGTGATTTTACATTCTAAATTGTATTACTAATATGTGGACTAACATATATATGTATATTGCCATGTGAATTTTAATGTGTGAAAATCGCTAGTGGATGTCCCAGTCCCTCAGCGTATAGAATGATGATTTCGTGAACCACCACTGCACGGGCAGGTAATTGCTTGATTGCTAGTTTGTTAAAGAGAACTAAAAGCATAAAGTAGTCCCAGGTTCCATGTGGAACAGGGAGGAAAAGATGAAAGAAATGGTGTACATTCTTGCAGTTTCAAACCAGTGTAAATGTCTATGCGAAAATATTCATTTTAAAAGCAAAGGAAGTTTGAAATTTTTCAATCAGTGTAAATATAAATGAAAACATATTTAATTTATATTGTGAACACTTTTCAAACAGTGGAAATGTAAATGTAAACATATTCTATCTGTACTATTAACCTTTTCATTTAAATGTAAAGTAACTATAAAAGCTATTCAATTTAAATGTAAAGAAAGTTTTATCCCGAGGGATTAAATTTAATTGTCATCGAGGGTAAATTCTGAGTTAAATGGGATGGTAGAATAGAAGAAAGGGGACACATAAGTATGTGTTCGGGAAACGCAATACTCAGAAGAGCGTTTCGTTTCTATTCTTTATCATAGTTATTGGTGGTACCAGCAGAAAGTACTATCTCTGGAACGAGAAGGGACAAGTGGCCTACGCTTTAAGACGAAGGACCAACTTTGTAGACTCTCCTTGACATTTCTGGGAAACGAGCTAGACCCGACAACCTTGAACAGCGGCGAGCGGGAGCAGTGTAAAACGACCAACACATCAGCGGGAGCAGAAACTACTATTGGTAGCTAAGTTCCATATATAAGCTGACAAAGTGAACTTTTTGTCATCGTCTGTATTACCCATCAATGATGAAACTTTTCTTTTAAACTATTCAATTATTTTCAAACTGTTAAAACTTAAGTAATTATTAAATTTTGTTATGTGTAATTTTACAAATTTAACTTCGATTTAATCATTTTAAAGTTACTGCATGTTTGTCTCAGTCAAATTACTGCACACACTATAAACTATGCTAAACCAGAATAATAAGAATTCCTCTGTAACTCAGAGGTGGGGGCTTAACGAGCTAAAACTAATCATTGCTTAATTCTTCACAAAAGTGGTCGGCAGATTATAGATTTAACGTGCTTAGCCAAAGCAGCATTGTTTTCGCTTATCTGAATATCTTGTGAAGACTCCCTTTGTGATAGAAGTGTCATTACCCTTCTATCTACATCTCTGCCAAGAGTAATCTTGTTCGAAGGTAGACACCTATGAAGGCCCATATTAGATACTCTTGAGTTTTGGCCACTGTTGGACGACTACTGCAAAGCTGGGGAGGCAAAAACCGTCACACTTGGGACTACCTATGCTTTTAGTTCTCTGTAAGAAACTTTCAATAAAGTAGTCACTAGCCCTTGCAGTGGTGGTTCATGAAATCATCATTCTATATGATGAGGTTGCCAGCCTCAAATGACTTGGACATCCACTAGCAATTTTTACATATTGTAGTGGTATTGATGGTTTTGTATGATGATGATGGTACTACATGTAAATTGTATGAGGCCAGCTGTGAAGGCTCCTGAGATAAAATGTAATTGAGAATTGTCAGAAGGCCTTTCTTGCTACCACTACGACCTCACACTTAATTTTTTTTTTAATGAATGTAGCTGCGTAAAGTGTCTAGGGTTATGATGTGTACTGTGGTGTGATAGTTATAAATATACCCATAGATATTTAACAAGACTAATAAGATTAACATTTAGTGTTTACAAATGACCAGAACTTGTTTTAAAAGAAGGATTTAAAATTTATGAAAATTATGCATGGAATGTTACATAATAAATGCAAAAGTGTACATATTTAAGTACTAGAATAGTTAGTTTTATTAAAATGTTCTGGTAGTCAGCTACTAGGGAGGATATCTATTCTCTACCCACGTCTGGACACCACACTGACACAACAACCACATTATACAGACAGGTCAGATCTCTCTGACCAAACAGCACAGTTACCATGGTGGGTTTACATCCGATAGATCCTCCCAGACTATAGATTCTGAAAAATAATTATTAGTTTTCTACCCTAAAAGAGGATAGGTAATATGTTTCCTTATTCTCAACTCTTGATCTGTCTTGCATAATCCTTGCTGGTGTTTAGGTACATTGTTAGTCCCTAGACCCTGACTTGGGCGGGGGGTCTAGAGCAAAATCCCTACTTGTTTGTAAGGCTAGATTATGATATGGCAGTATCAAATCACTCGAACATGAAACAATATTCAAAATATATAAAGAAATCATTTCAATCTTACCAGATTATGAATAATTAACACAGAAGTGCTAGCAAAACTCAGCTGAGCTGCTGGCTATAGGATGGCGTCCCTAAATTTAACTCACTGTCTTTCATATGGGAAAACACCACACTTTAAAATCTGTGTCTAACACTGAACAATTATTGAAGAATGACCCCAAATGCGCTCTGAGCGCTAATGATATGATTGTCTGTGGCCAATCACTGCCGAGGTTTTATTTTCAATTTCAAATTTCCTCACTAAAGTCATTTCAGTCAAGCTTCAGTCACGTATGGATGGTTATCTGTTAGTCTGTCCGTCTCTACTTGTGTTTCTACAAAATTGTGCTCGATTTTTTTGACCCAACCGTTCTCTCCCCTTCAAATTTTTGTTGTAAAAAGTTATATTTAGACACAGCTTCCACCAATGTCCCTTCACTTCTATGCTAAGTAAATTTGAACACCTGCGTCCCAAGGTCGTGTTTTTTGTGTGCAAATTATAACGATATGTTAGATTCAATGCAGTCTGTGGCTGATGTGAACTTACACTGTCTTTTTGTCATTATTTTCAATATTATACTATCCGTCTGTAAAATTTAAGACCATATTCGTTCACTGCTCAGAATAGGGCCCATCCTGGCCAGCTAATTTTTATATTTCCTAACATTAATATTAAGAAAAATTTACTAGACTTTTTTTATTTTTTGTAATTTTTTACAGACATCTGCGTTCTTCCCTGCTCAAATTCAAATCAAGCGCTTGGTATCGCAAAACGTCCATTTCCGTACCTTCGTGTCAATTTGGGGACTTGAATTTTTTTACTTTCATTCATTTCCCCCCCCCCCCCCCCCCCCCCCCCCCCAAATTGCGTCCTCTTTAGCCCTTTCCAGTCATATTTTTTTTCCTTTTGATACTCGCGTTCCCCTCCGGTCTAGCAAGTCAATTTTATGGAGGAGTGATGACCCGCGGTCTAGGCGATCATGTACATCAGCAGCCTACGCATTATGTTTTTATCCTTAAATGTTATCTACCTTGGAGGGAATTTTAACCGTTGTATCTCTGTCAATTTCACTACACATCTCCCCACTTGAAAACATGCCTATGGCAAGTTCCAAAACCAGCGATACACATAGGTAAAATTACTCCTCACGTCTGCCATTACTCTAATTTTGATCACAGGGGTGCCGACTGAGGAAATCTGCACCGACATTCAATTTGCCTGGGATATATTGGATACTAAACTGATAAGGTTGAAGCAATAAAGACCACCTCAGCAATCTTGCGTTTTCATGCTTAGCCTGAGACAAGAACACGAGAGGCTGATGATCCGTCTCCACCACAAAAGTCCTACCATACAGATAGATTTGAAACTTCTTTATTGCCCAGATTAACGCTAAACATTCTTTTTCGCTTGTGGAGTATCCTTGTTCCGCCTTATTCAATTTGCGGCTTGCATAAGCGACTGGTTCCAGTTCCCCATCAGGTGAAGATGATCTTTGCAACAAAGCCCCTCCGAGTCCTACATTACTTGCATCGGTTCTTAAGACAAAGTCCTGTGTCAAATCAGGCAGTTTGAGAATAGGCTTGCTAGTGAGTTTTTCCTTTAACTCTTGGAACGCTAGTTCACATTGTGCAGTCCAAATAATTTTTATCTGGAAGTCCCTTGCGAGTCAGATCAGTCAGAGGAGCACAAATAGCGTTAAAATTTTTGATGTATTTCTGATAAAATCCGCATAACGACACAAATGATCGCACGTCCTTTTTTGTTAGCGGCCTAGGTGCTCTCTGCAGTTTTTCCAAGTTCTTAGGATCAGGGGTCATATTACCCTGATATACAGTGTGTCCCAAGATGTCCAACTCTTTGCATCCAATACAACATTTTGTTGGCCTAGCAGTTAAGTTCGCCTCCCGAAGTCTATCAAACAACATCTCCAGAGCTTCAATGTGTTCTTCAAATGTCTCGGTGGCGACGAGAATATCATCCATGAAATTTGTGATACATGGGTTATTCAGGGGATCCATCAATTTGCGCATCATCCTTGAAAACACACTCGGAGCATTTTTTCAGTCCGAATGGTAGCATATTGAATTCATAATGTCCATCCGAAGTGCTAAAAGCCAAATAAGGTCTCACTTCAGGCTTCACTGGGATCTGGTAATAGCCTTTACTAAGATCCACCTTTGAAAAGTATTTTGCCTTGTTCAGTCTGGCAAATAACTGTTTTGTGTCTGTGACAGCATTCAGTTTCCTGTAATCTATGCACAGTCTGTGTTCCCCAGACGGTTTCCTCAACAAAACGACACTAGAACTAAAAGATGATTCACTGTGCGAAATAATCCCCTCCTTCAACAAATACTCTATTTCTTCCTTCAATGCCTTCTCCTTCGCGAACGGAATAGAATAGGCTCTCATACAGATTGGGTTTGAGTCTACCAGTTTCATGTCATACTGTAGCAAATTTGTATGGCCTGGTTTATCTGTTAATACATCTGTATGTTCCTCCAGAACCTGTTGAACTCTCTCCCTCTGGTTTTTAGTCAGGTGCTTACTGACTTTTACCTGTGGTTCGGTTTCACAAGGATGTAATGGGTATTCATGTGAGGTGAGTGGTTCTTTTTGCATCTGGGTTGCAATAGCCAAGGTCAATAAGGGGGTGCTTTCCTGGAGTGGTCTGTCCAGATACTTCTTTAATAAGTTTACATGATAAACTTTCTCCTTCCCCTTTTTGTCAATTTTATAGTTTGTTCTAGACACCTTCTCTAGAACCGTATATGGACCTTGCCAACCAATTTGTAATTTATTCTGGCTTCCCGGGTAGTAGAAGCAGCACCTTCTCTCCGACTGCCAGTTCCCTGTCCTTTGCCTTCCTATTAAAATATGCTGCATGTTTCTTCCTGGCTTGTTTCAAATTATCATTTGCCAGTTTCCATCCAGCTTTCAAACGAGTGGTCAGTTCGTTCACATATTGATACGATGAGGTAACAGTCTCTTCCGCCTTCTCATCTGTCCAGGTCCTTAATAGGGCTTCTAATGGACCTTTTATTGGCCTCCCAAATAGCAGAGTTGTGGGAGCCATCCCGGTTGAACTATGTGGTCCCTCCCGGTAAGCAAACAATGCGGCGGGCAGGAATTGATCCCACAGATCCGGTTTTTCGTGTGCCAGCTTTCTCAGGATAGAATTGAGAGTCCCGTTGAACCTCTCTACCTGGCCGTTCCCTTGTGGATGGTACGGACTACAATGAAAGTGTCTGGCTTGAAATAGCTTAAAAACTTCTTCCGTTAGTTTTTCCCATAGTTTCCATCCCCTTGAACTGAGTAAACCATTATCCGTCAAGATTTGATGCGGGGAATCCTAAATCGGGTATAAATATTGTAAGTAGTTGCCTCTGCTACATGGGTTTTGAATCAATTTGATGGCAGGTGCTAATACCGCCTCTCCTCTCCCCCCCACATAGAACAAGTGTCCACCAGAGTAAGGATGTAACTGTTCCTCCTCTTGGTCCGAGTGAGAGGTCCTACAATATCCACTGCAACCCTCTCAAAAGGTGTTCCCACTATGGGCATTTCCCCTAGAGTTGCAGGAGCAGTCCAGTGCTTTGGAGCTACCCTTTGACATTCTGGGCAGGATTTGACAAATCTTTTTATATCCTCCGTTATCCCTGGCCAGAAGTAATGACAAGCTATACGCTGTCCTGTGGCGCTGATCCCCATGTGACCACTGAAGGGAATCGCATGCCCGAGTTCCATCACTTTATCTCTATATGAAATGGGAAGAACCAGCTGGTTGTGACCATTTGTTCCAGTTCCGGCCTTCCTGTATAAGAGTTTGTTCTTCATGAAATATTCCCCCTTGCTCGGAGGTGTGTGGCATTGGGCAATTTTTTAAAACAGGGCTTGAGTGTCCTATCCTCAGCCTGCGCCTTCCTCATCTCCTCTGGATGAGCATTTATAGGTTCACCTTCTTCCTCCTTCTTCTGTGACCTGGTCTGCACTGTCGCCATGATCACAGGTTTCTCGGGATTCCCCAAGAAGACGTATCTACACCCCAATATCAGAGGGTAGATTGGTTCATCTATCACTGCTTAAACAACCATGCTGCTGCAACTTATTTCTTTCTATTTCCTTCCACATAGCTCGAGTTTTCATTTCTTGTTTACCATTCAACTCTCCTTCCACAATAGCGCGTTTTTTCAAACCAAATTTCCACCGATAATGCGATGGGTGAAGTGTCATGAGTGGTATTCCCTTGAGGTCGCGCCCTCCCTTTGTATTTCTTTAATCCAACTGTTTCATCTTCAACTATTACTGTGGTATACTAGACTTGAGTTGGGGTCCACTGAGGCTATAGGACTTCACAAAACAACTGAATCATAAAATCCAAACCTGTTATCCATAAAGGCAAAAAACCCTTATGGGTGACCCCCATTACAAATGTAACATCCTCACAAACGTGGGGGGTGATACTGGGGGAGACTTCCTGTTGTCTGGTCCATTAGGATTAACTTTTAATCTTTTATGCGTCCGCCGTCCCCGACTTCCACATTGGCAGCAATGTGTTTGAAGGAGTTTCCTTCTACAAAATTTCCCGGAGTTATGTTTATCCTTCCTACAAGCTTCTGTTTGCATACATTACACCATCTTTTTGTTCCTTTGGGTTTCAACGTGTATTTCTTTCGTATTCATTGAACCGTTTTTGGTCATTGAACTAGGCTTGAATGAGTTTCTGTTCTCGCGATAGTCATATTCTTTCTTGGCCGATCACAAAATTTTGGTCCTTAAGTACCTTTAATGGTTCCCCCTGGGCTCTTTTCTATTAATCAAATTTTATTTAAAGTTGCTTGTGGAGGGTTCTTTAAAATTAATCTATGTGTTCTTTCTGTTTTTTAGGGCACCACCACTTACACCTCTTGCCTCATGAGCTGCCTAAACCTCATCAGCTACCACATTTAAAAACCTCGCCCAACTAACTTCTCTAGTCACCGTTTGTTTTCCAAGAGAAAAAATTTTATCTCAAATGAACCCTGGAGCCAATGGACTCTCTCAGAATGCCTCAATCAAGATCATGACTTTCTTCTTTAGAAAAGGACTTGTGTCCCCCCTTTCACCCATTGTCAGCGACGTCCATGATTCTTCCAAAATAGGTTTTATCCAGGTCTGGCAAGAGAAAATTGGTGGTGTTTATGTCTCCCCCAGACAACACTATAGTTTTTTATTTTTATTTTGGGCATTGCTCTAAAATTTTCTTTACGATAAAATTCAATCCTCCATTTCAATTCCGTACCTGTACCCTTAATAACAAAGCCTGCCTTTAAACATGTCATAATTGTCTTGGTCACCCCTTTCCTGTTCCCTTTGTTTTTTTTGCCAATTTGTTTAGCGAAAAACTTCATAAGAAGGAGTCAACCCGTCTCTAATCGTCCGGCTGTGAGTGAAGCTTTGTAACCTCTCACGGTCTCTCTCTGCGTAAGACGCCCATAGATAATGGTAAAGTCAGGAGCCTGGAATAACATAACACAAAAAAACGTCGCGGCAGTAGGTACGGCGGCAGGGAGGCCCTGTCTGTCCTCTATGGTCACCGTCTATCTCTCTCAAGTCGAAAATGGTCCTAAAGAAAAAACCCTCCATATGCTTTGATGTTTTTTGAGGATAGCTCCCCAGACTGGGTGCGTGAAATCCAATCCTGAGGGCAAAAAAGGGCCTTTTGGCCCACCATTAATCAGGAGCCTGGCCTTGTAATAGGGGGTTTTCGCAGCCCCTTATGTCGGTAATTACAATGCTCCTCTGCAACGTTCTATCTTCTGCTTCCCTTTCGGAGCCGTTTTTGGGGAATGCTTCTGGCGTGCATTGCCTGCCCTTTCGGCAGTCAACTTTTTTCGTCGCCCTTCCGCTTTTGCGTGTCGTTTTTTCTATCTGGCCTCAAGTCTGCCATGGGCCTCTAAATTCTCTAATCAGGTCCTCAATTTGTAATCTCTTTTCTTCCAGGCTAACCTGTCAGCCTCTAATTTTTCTTAAATTTCCAGGTCTCACAACTCCTTTTTCAACAACGTGCTCCTTGCTTACGATATTCCAAATATATATAGTGCCAAACTATGTTACCGTTACGGTATTGAAGTTTGAGTGACTATAACCAGATCCCCATACACTGTTGAGCGAGTCAAAAGGGCAGTAGACACTGAAAATCTAAGGTTAACTTAATAATGTAAGTACGCATGCATGGCTAGACTTACTTTAGTACCAATATGGATAACATACCAGGTAAGCTAAATTTGCAATCAACCCAGGGCTAAATAGAAAAAGTATATCTACTGGTCCATAGAAGGTCCAACAGGCATTCATAAGCAGAAACCAGAAAAACAAATTAAAATTAATCAAACTATATCCTAAGAAGGATTACACAGCGAAGCCCAAAGTTGGGAGTCCTAAAGACTGGGCACCCATCTAGTGAATAAACGATCAATAAAGGAAAGTTTCAAAAGACTGAAGACAAATTAGAAATTATCAAGCCTAGTCTTCAATCAAAATAAAGATATGTTCACCACCCAAGCTAAAGGAGATGTCTCAAAAATATACATTGGGAGACCATAAACATACCTGAGACTAGACGGCGTGACAACCTATAGAGTTCTGTGGAATAAATTGAAAATAGTGTTTTGTAAAAGGAAATATAAGGTAAGAAGGCTGACTAACAAGATTATGTAAAATCCTAGTATGTAAGACCAGGCTGTGGTTTCAGGGCACCTTGCTCTATGAGGGTATAAATCTGTAACCTGAAAAATTGTAAACAAGCGCCTTATCCTTTATAGGCATACCTAGACAGATAGCAAAGAGAATATCCAGCAACAGACTTAACGATAACAACTATTCATACTACCGTACGCAATAGGCGTAGAACAGTGTTCAGGGGATTGATGTAATACTGTGGATGAAATAGTTAAGAAAATGCTACCCTAGATCAACCTAACAGAGGCAAATAAGGATCTATAGCAGTGTTACAATTTCACGAACTAAAGGGGGGGGGGGACGTAGTGTACAGTTTTGGAAAAAAAAAAGTGATAGGGTTAAACAAATTTAGGTTCCCTTATACAGATAGTTTAACCAGAAATATGTCCATAACAAAGTAAAACATTCGTCTATAGATAAATCTGGGAAAATCCCCCCTGGCATTGATAAATGCTTACGGCCATAAGTAACTCTAAAAGTGTTACTATCATTTATAAAACCCATAGTAAAGAGTTACAGCTACCTGATCTACAATGTCACTCAAGTACCCTAGAATATTTAGTGACGGAAAATGCTATTATCATAGGGTCACGAAGGCCGTGCACTCGAAAATCAGACAAGACCAACTAACGTATCAGATACTGCCCCCAGTCGAACAGATAATGGTGGGAACTCCTTTATCAAGGTTTAATAGCCTCTATGAGTCCAAGCCAAATATTAGTTGTTGGAAATATCCCAGAAGACAGAACCATAAGCGCAGTTCCTCGCGTGGTGATGGACAGCTCTCCACTGGAGCTGAAATCAGAGGCGACGGCAAAACGGTTATATCCGTGCTGGGCTACCAAATAATGGTAGGGTCTCAAAATTGTCACAATAAACTATACTCAAGGACTCACTAATGCACAAGGACATACACCTTTCAAATCAACCAACCCGAATAAGATACTGGTTTGACCGTTTACACGGACATGAGAAACTCGCACCCCTCGTCAACAGGCTCGCGTTGCAAACGCCAATACCGATGCGAACAGTATGGGCCATAGGTAGTGTAATAATAAAATCTAATTTGCAGCTACACCACACAGTCCTGTAGCACCACAGCCTGACACCACTAAGAACAGACCACATTATACCTATGACAGTTTGGTCAGATCTCGAGTCATGACCAAACCTCGTGCACCAGTTAGATCTAATGAGTGAGGGTGGTTAGCATCCGGAAGATCCTCCCTCAGACATTATCCATTCTGCAAAATAATTATGCATAGTTTTTCTACCCTAAAAGATGGACTAGGATAGGATATGTTACCTCATTATTCACTCAACTCTTTGATCCTGGTCACTAACGCTACCTACCTTGTTTGACCGCTGGTAGTTTAGGTAACATGTTTAGGTGTCCCTGGACACTCCCTGAACTTGGGCGCGGGAGGGTCATAGATCCGCAAAATCCCTACTTTGTAATTGTCAAGGCTAAGATCCCTCTATGATTATGGTCAGTAATCAAAATCACATCGATCATGAAACAATATTTCACAAATATCTATAACAGAAAGTCCTGCATATCGGCCTGCATGAAACTATACCAGATTATGAATAATACTAACCTCAGGCGAGTAGGTGGGGCTAGCAAAACTCAGCTGACCGCTATATGTACTTTTGCTGCCGTTGTGGCTATGTGAGGATGCGGCGCTCCTAAATTTAGATACCCCTCTTCACTGTCTTTGCATATGGGAAAGCACCAACATCCAACTTTAAAATCTTGGGTGTCTAACATCTCTGCTGAACCAAGTTGATTGAAGCGAATGACCACCAGAATGCACGCATCTGCGCGCTAATGATATAAATTGTCGTGCTGGGCCAACTTACACAGTGGCCCGGGAGTTTTATTTTTCAATTTCCAAAGTTGTCCTTCACTGGAAGGGTCATTGTTCAGTCAAGGGCTTCTAGTCCCACGTAATGGGAGATGGTTAATCTGTTATTGTCGGATTCCCTCTCTACTTAGTGTTTCAACTGAAAATTGTGCTCCGATTTTTTTTTGACCTCAACTACCGTTCTTCGGTCGGGACCGCTTCCAAATTATTTGATTGTAAAAAGTTATAATTTAGGACACAGCATGCCACGTAATTGGTCCCCTTCACTGTCTATGGGGCTAAAGTTAAATTTTGCGAATCAACCCTGCGGTGCTTCCCAAGGTCGGAGGTGTGTTTTTGTGTGCGAGAATAACCGACATGATCTTAGATTGCAGATGCAGTCTGTGGGCTGGTTGTATAACTGGAACACTGTCCCTTTTGTCATCTTACATTTCTCAATATCATCTCACTACCCTCATTCCGTCTCTCAATGTATAAAACCACTTCAAACAAAGAGAGCACCCAAACCACACTAAATACTCTCGAAATACTCACCGCACCCTGTGCCACCACACTATCATCTCACTACCACAGGCCCAACTCCATGCGTAACACCAGCAAACCCACATCTCAATTCTTCTATATCTCTCTAAGCATCTCTAGCATCCCACCTTCATAACTTCACATTACAATTTTCTTTGTAATTTTCTTATCAGACACCTATTCCGTCTTCTTACCCGCTCACATTCGAACATCAAGCGCTTGGAGTAATCAGGGCGGCAAAAGCGCTCGGAATCTCCGTGAGCCGTCGTAGTCAATTTAGGGAGTGAACTTGGAATTTTTTTACGTTTCATCCATTTCCCCCCCCTGCACGCCCCTCATTCCTCCAAAACCCCCCAACCCCACCCCCCCCCGACCCCACCCCTCGTCGCCCCTCTCACCAGCCAAACTAATCACCCCAACTCTTCCTATCATTCTTCAATCTAAGATAACCCCCCCTGCCATTCGCACACACCCCCCCCCCCCCCCGCCAAATATGCGTCATCCTTTAGCCTTTCCAGTACATATTTTTTTTCCTTTTCGATACTCCGGTTCTAGATCCCCTCCGCCGTTCCTAGTGCTAAGTCAATTCTAATGTCTATGGCGAATGAGTATGTACGGGACCACGCGGGTTCTAGGCCGATCATGTAACAATCCGGGCAGCCTACGCAAATTAATAGGTTTTTTTTATCCTTAAATGTTAATCCTTGGGAAGGGGGGGGGGGGGGGGAATTTTAAACCGTTGTATCTCTGTCAATTTCACTTACACATGATTCAGATATGATTCGTCACATAGGGCGTGTACTTGGATATCCTACATATTATGTTCAGGCAGATTGTAGTAATGAAGAAATAATGAGAAATGTACAATGTTTGCACACATACTATTAACGACGGATTACAGTAGGCGCCAATCTTGGGCTCCATCGAGAGTGTTTGTCTCCAGAGAAGGTAGGTATTTTCCAATGCCTACAAGCCCTTGGTGCACTACCACTTTTTTCAACTGTGTCTTGTGTTGGCGATCCGTTATTTGTCGTATATATTTGGAGTAGGGTGAGATTAAGGATCATTTTGTGCTACGCAGCCTGAATGATAGGAGTAGGGAACAAGTTAAAGGCGATCAGTGAGAGGAGAATCGCGGTAGAAAGAAATATGATTTTTTGCACAGAGTGAAAATGGTGAAAATACGAAATCTGTCCCTCGGGATATTGAGAAGTATAATAAATCGCAGCCTGATCGATTGACGACGGAGATGTAGTAGATCTAGTGTAAGCAGTTCCCGTATAGATTACTTTAGATATTATATTCATTACCTTTTAGATTATAATCGTCCTCTTTCGCTACATTTTTTTTGATTAGCTATAGACATTCAAACTTTTTTCGCTACTAATTCTCGTATGTGTTCAGTCACTAATTTCTTCCACTGAAATTGGGATGACATTTTCTTGAAACACCAGTAAAATTGTGACAAACCCCCCCCCCACTCATACACACACTGTATGTGTAATATTTTAGTCACGGTGGGTACTGAAATTATATATTACGTAACTTAATGATCATTGGAATACCCTAACATCATAGTAGATTGATCTTAGACATACGAATGGGGGGCCCCTAATGAGTTAATCACCAGCCCCTAGGGTACTCATATGACACAAAAACTCAAAAAGGTGTACTCGTGTTGATGCCCTACAACCAGCATCCCGTTACCATAGGGGCACAGGCAAACCAAAATCTCCACCCCAAGAGTCAAAGAGATCGTTTATACTACACGAGGGCCTAGAGAGAGTCAAAAAAAATACAACCCCGTGCAGTACCCCCCACCCCTCCCACCACACCCCCACTTAATCTTATGCCTGAGTACAACCTAGATTTTTCAGGTCTTTTAGGCCACAACTCGTTTCTCCCAATTTCAAATACCGCAACAAGGACCCCCAACACTTATACATTGGGCGCGGACACACAACCAAATCTTAACTCCTCTCCCTCATTCCCCCACGTCGCTGATGGGAAAAACCTCCCACACCCCCTGCAAACCTGTGATCCATACCTAGTTCTCATCCTCTCAATCTCTTAGCTCCAGCCTATACTCACCCCGACTTCCCCCCCTTTCCACCAACCCCCCGAAGATCCTCACTTGTAACATAATGGGACTACTCCAAAGATACTCCTCTTATCGATGCAGGTCTGTAGAGACCCCCCATGGACGATCCATCAATCACGCGCCAAGTTTCTCCAAGGAACGAGAGTTAATAGCAAAATAGACGTATGGGACACCCCCGCCGTCAGTTCAGAAGTAGCGTTACTTCTCTCTGGACAGATTAGGATGGACTGATATAAGAGGTCACTGGGTAAGCATTTATTGTCTTTAGATGTCACGCGCATGTAGTAAGATGTGCGCTAAGCTAGATCGTATGCACGGGACAGATTTACGTGTTGCTGTGGCAATTTCTGCTGATCGAGTTAATATTGTTGCCCATATGATTTATGTTTTCAGCCGGCATTTCAGTAATCAAAATCTTCTACAAGTCTCAGGTAGGTAGTTATAACAGGCAATGTCAATGTTTGGATTCGCTACAACCCAGCTCACCAATCCCGCGCTTATAAAATACACAGCTGCCAAAACGTCTATGAAATGCTGATGTGGAAAAAGAACTGTAGCAAATGCTAGCTAGACCGGAAGCTCATGGTTATCCCATTTATTCTTAATATTTAAACGCGAACAGTAGGGGATGGACACATCTCTTTATGGGTGTAACCAAGCACGAGACCTAGTACCATAAAGTCAAGCGCTTGGAAATCAAAAACCTGATATTTAACAATACCCTCATTGCCCAATGTTATCTTTGATGAAAACTTAATTATTTTCCGTTTTATATGAATGGGTAATGGACAGCCGGCTGGTACAAGTTTTAGGGGGTTTGACCCAAATACTGTATAAGAGAAAAATACAAAACACTTAACAGAATATAGTATAATTCACAATCCTATCCCTTACCCCGCGTAACATAGAAGCATATATTATCTCACTTCGGTTATTTAATTTAAACCATAGAAACTATAAGCTTAGAGCTAGTCGGCGTCGTTTAAAAAAAACTTCCGTGAAATAAATGCTAGTCATTTAAAAAAGAATCCCATCATCATGAATTAGAAATAAATACATATTTTGTCAATACTCATGATGAATCAGTGCATTTACTAGTTGGTTAAAATATTCCCTGACTGGTTACTAGCAGTTAATAAAATTTATTTATGACTGGAAGAGTTTAGATAGAAATTATTATTTGTTCTGCTATCCACTGTAACACAGTAAAACTTAGAGAAATACCGTTTACGGACCTATTAGTAAATCACTCTGCACAGAAAATAACTAGTAAAATATAATTGACGATTTAAAAGATTAAATCCCTCAAACTACTAGTATAGTATTTACCTCAACACTGAGCTACTAAGACTTATCTCCAACGACTACTAAGAAATTCACTTTTACAAGTATTCTAGAATCGAAGCTAGTTGTCTAGAGGAATCTGTGAGGTACTGGATGAATTGAGTTAGATTTCTGTGGTATATATATTAAAAGATGAAAGGAGATAGTTAATTATCCCCCCCGAAAACCAGCCCTACCAGATGTTCTCACCTACGGGAAATTCTACGCTCAGTTTTCGGCTTATACGTAATTCAAAGCCGAAAACCCAGGATCTTCGTTCTCGCTTAAATCAGACATCGGCAATGCGCTAATCAGTGTGAGTTTCCTTCGTCTCTCTGCTCGTATTCAATCGAGCAATGTCTTTAGATCTCCCGATTCGTCGTGTTTAATTACTTATCAAACGAACGGATTCAGGGAAAGGTAATAAAGATTACACACTTAGGTTCCCCAAGATCTACTCAAATTTATTCAAGTCTGGTCGCTGTCTGATATCTACAACGATTTGATCTCTGGCGCTGGTGTTAGAATTACAGCTCACGTTAGCGAATATGTCTCTGGTAGACTCTCATCAAAGAAATATAGCGACCAGCATTAAATGCGTGCTAAATGAGAAAGAGAGACAGATCTATTCTGAGTAATAGGAGGTTTTATGTTAACCCAACAGGCGTAGGTGAAGCTAGGTAAAAAAAAAAAGAAAAATGAAGATAAAGAAAATAGATATATGAAATCAATTATCATAATCTTCCACAGTTATGTTAGCACTAAACTCCCACTTTGACTCCGTGTTTCAGTTTCCTCAGTGTGGTGGGTTTTGATGTTATGAATTATTGTTATGTATTATTAATGTATTAAATGAGATCAGCTATGAAGGTCTCTGAATTTAACAAATAGTATTGTAAACTTTTCAGAGTACCTTTCCGCTACCACCCTTTTGATCTCATTCAAAATTAATCTATATTATTATAAAAAATGACTTCGTGTAGTGTCTAGGGTTATGAATGTAGAGTGTAGTGTGCAATAACCAACTAACGTACAAACAAATAGTTTATTATCCACAACAACCAACAGTATTACAACAATAACATACAAACGACACTTTAAAAGGCTATCTTATTTAAGACAGTGGTTGAAATTTGTGTAAATAGAATTTTTTACAATTTATTATCCTGATTCTAATTTATTTTGAACCAGGACTGACAATCAAAAGTGAAATCAAAAGAATCATTTACAACAGTCCAATAACACAGTAGATCTTCTGTCCATACATACAATATTATTCTAATATAAGTGTGTAGTTGTATTCTTCTACTTTGAGGTAATACTGGTATCAACAATAGGTTGCTGGTTATAATTACTCCCTTTAAGTTATGTCTGTTTTCGTTTGTCACTTGTGGAAATATTAATAACTATTCATAGTTTTCTTCACTATCAGGCTCGAAGTATACAGACAGAGTCCTGAATCGAACAGTTCTCAAGCGTTTGGTACTACATTAACGTCAGTACCCAGGACCCTGAAATGTGAAGGTTATTGTCGTAGATTTTTGATAGGAGAATTAAGACTTGGGTTGGTCCCTTCTGAATAGATTAGAATAAGTGATAGTCACAGTGAGAAGTAGTAATAGCAATAGATTTTCCACGAGTGAGGTGGTAGAAATGTGATAGAGGCGGTCTCTGAAATCAAGAAAATCTTCTCTCTTTCACCTATCTTCTTCGACAGAATTTAGATTGAGTCAGACAGTCTACCCACATATATATAAAATATATATATATATATATCCACTCACATACATACACACATAAGACGACAGTTAGACGTACAGACGTGGGAAAAACTATGACAATGATTATATGAATAGTTTGGGAAGAATGAACTGACCGGCACGCTGGAATAAATTTTATGAGTAGTTTATTTATCAAGACTAAACTTCTCTCACAACATAGCAAATCACATCAAGCATATACAAAAAAAATCATAAACAAAAATCAAGAAATGCTACAAGAATGATAGACCCGTTGGTATGATCCTTCCCTCGATGGATAGCCCACAGTCCCGTTAGAAGAAAGTGATAGCCCAAAGAGTCACAGATACATATGATTTAGTCTAAAATTCTTCCCCCTTTAAGGTATGAACAGACTGGATACTCTGATCTAGTATAAGGGAATATATAGTTAGCAATACCTTGCATAAAGAAATGTTATGACAGCAAAAATGAATGGGTGTCAAAATACCACCATAAAGGGATCGCTCAGTCCAGCATTCACTCTATTCATTCAACTGTGCTCACGTGTATTTTTCAACAACAACAAAAATTATTTTTAGGACTTGCCCATACAGAATCTTCAATGGTAATCTTGGCCAAGAAAACCCCAGGTCCAAAAAGACGGGTTGAATTCACTACTTCCGGGACCGTTCTCTTGGGAATACTATTGTTTTGGATGTCTGTTTAAGTCACATAAAAATGTCCAGGCACGAGCGTTTACAGCTAGCACAGTGTCAACATCTTAGATTTCAAACGAATGAGGAATGTCAGGTCGGCACCTTTTCTCAATATAGGAATTTAGTTGGTAACACCACCACTTGTCAACAGTGTCGGGAAATTTACTGATTGAAATATGTTACTTGCCACCAAGGCGGAAAAATGACTAGAGTTTTCTCAGGAAGAATCAAAATCAGGCGCAAGAGGCCCGTTGTCTCATTTAACCGTTAAAGTACTCGTAAAGATTTTGCACCAAGCCACTCTAAGGTAAATGTCTTAGTTCTTCACAGATATCACTCATACGTACTTAGTGCTGGCAAAGTTTGGGTACCACAGTTTCACTATATATAAATGGAAAGAACACATATCAAATAATTATACATACTATAACTGATAATTTAAACTGCAAGCGTAGCTTGTCTTATCATTTAAATTTTCCCGTGAAATAAGTTATATATAAAAATCATCAATCCTCATGAATTAGGAATACATGCGTATTCCGTCAACACTCATGACGCTTCTAGCATTTATAAGTTAGTTTATAAAGTTTATTCTCGTCTGATTATTAGCAGTTAAATAAAATTCCTTAATAGCCGACTGAGTTTAAGCTAGAAATATAATTTCTGTTTTCCACTGTAACTCGTCACTATAAAATAATACAGACTATATAAATTAAGCGCTCTGCACCAAATCTAACTAGTGAAATAAAATAAGTGATTTAACACTTTAAACACTTCACAAAATACTAGATAATATGTATAATATTTACCTCCCCACACAGAACTACAGACTAAACCATGAACTAGAATACTGCAATCTAATGGTAGTCTAGAGCTCGGCAAAATGGCCAAGAAACGCAGACTTCGCCAAAACACAGATATAAGATCTAGCACAGCGATCTGTCTACTGCAAAATTTAGGAGCGAGAATGGAAATCTAGTTTCAAACTCTGGTTATATCTATTACCAGACAAAGAAGTAAACGTTTAATTTCGCAAAACGAAATACTCCCCCTTTCCGTCTATAACAATTACGTTTAACACTTAAACGCATGCCGTAACTGCCACCTTCTGACCGAGAGTGCGCGTGTCAGTTGTGAGTCTCAGACGGCTTGTCTCCAATGCCCCGGCAGTTTTCACACTTCACGCTGACCATGGCCCACAATGAGTGTCGTGTCAGGTGGAATTTCCAGACAGATGTCTCAACCTGCGCCGAGGAGACGTCATTTATCGCGCCTTTCCTGAGCGCTCAGCCGAAGAAAACCGCGCCTGTCAGCTGAAAGTGCAGACATAGTCTGCTCGTATATCTGAGATAATCGAAAGTCACAGTTTCGTGTCCTGACATCTAATGCAAATAGAATGCATTTTAACGCTCTCCCGTCTCTGTAGAGACTGACACGTTACGTCATAACTGCGTTCTCAGTTTTGAGAAAAGAAACAGGTAAACGTTAGAATGGGAAAATAGTAATGTGTATAGTCGCAAACGTACGAATGCGAAAAACACAGGAAAAAGGATAAAAATGATAATAAAATAAAGGATACGGGTGAAAAAAAAAAGAAGAAGATATAGGCAATTTTAATGATCATAAAACCTATGTGACAGTTATGCATCCTTCTTTATACCTAGTGTACAATACTATTCCACATTTAAGTACAGGTACATTACAAACAAACGAAAAGGGTCATAGCTTTATGCCAACTTATGCCACCATTATCTTTTGATGTGACAATGTACACCAGTATTCCTCTCCCCTAATAGTTACAACGCCACTGCAATTCCAGCTGTAATCTTTCCATACAATAGGATACGTGTTATGCTCCTTGATGACATTGATACATATTTTCTTGTAGTCTAACACCTCTCTGATAGTCTACCACATGGTGGATCAATCTCTAGGCTCTGCCTAAGTTTGCTACAGACCCACTTACTTATAGTCATACATTATTATCTCACATTCAATTTTTATTTTAGATACATGTTAATAAAGTCAATCTTACCACATTTATTCAATGAAATACACAAGTGAACGATGACTGGCACACTTTCGATCTGCCGTTCTGTCCAGGCTTTTGAGAAATATTGTTTACACAGCACAAGCCTGCTCTCATCGCTCCTTGGCAAAATTTTGTTATAAAATGGCGTCCTCACCCAATACTTTTCCCCCAATATCAACTACTCTGGCCAATGATTATCCTTATTTCACTTGTAAACAAAGTCTTTCAAAAATACAATTCAACTTTCTACTACGTTACTCGGGTAATATATGTTTAGTACGAGGTCGGCCAATAATATTTCGCCTCACTTCAAATTCCACCCAATCCCCTTCATCGTACTATCTTAGCCTATCTTTCACCTAATTTTTTCCCAAAAAACTATGCTATCCAATCTAAGCAGACATGACTTGACCTGACAGTATCTCCGATTCTTTATGTATTATCCACAATATTTGATTATCTAATGGACTATTTATGTAATTGATAACATGTTCTTAGTCAGCAAAGCCACAGGTACACGAATATATAATTTTTATGGGGCTACGTGGCTTGGTTCAATATTCCATATTTTTTCCCATGTTAGTTGTTGATTTTTAAACTACCTCCTGTTCAATTCTTTTCTCATGTACTTACGACAGTCTCTCGTAATACACGAGAATTACGTCATTCGCAACAAGAGCTAAGCGTGTTTTCCTGATCGTAGTGTCCACATTTTCTAACTTTTTCATCGTAATTTGAAAAACCGCCTAAGGCAATACTAGCAAGTAGTTTTATTTTTAGAACAATGTGAGACGTGATTTGCGTTGGGTTTTCTCCGTTTCCCCTCCCCTCTACAATGCATGTTAGGCAAATACTTAGTTGACCTAGGGAAGTGGAACGTTTGTCTCAATGACGAATTTGAAAAGTAGGGTACCCTTTTGGTTCGGTCATTGTGTTATCAAATAATACGCTGAAGGCGTAGGCGACAACTTACGATTCTCGCCGAAAATTTTTAGTACTTTCTTATCTTTGACTTTATGCCCTATACTGTTATATCCTAATTTAGATATTGTATTTAAAAGTTTACCACATATCTCCCCACTTAGAACAGACTATCATATGTCAGTTCCTACTTTTAAATACACATAGATAAATTTACTACTTATGCCTGGTGACTACTCTGATGTTCGTCGTACGGATGTCTGCTTAAAAAATCGGCACCGACATTGGTTTTTGCCTGGAATATATTCTATGGTAAACTGATATGGCTGTACGAGCAACGACCAGCGTAATAATCTAGCATTTTCATGCCTTGCTTGTGACAGATACACGGGTGGTTTATAATCTGTTTGGATCTTAAATGATTTACCATAGAGATAAAACTGGAACTTTTTTATAGCCCATATGACCGCCAAACATTCTTTTTCACTTGTTGAATATTTGTGTTCTGCTGTGTTCAACTTACGACTAGCATAAGCTACTGGGGTTAATTCCCCATCAAGTGAAGTTGACCTTTGTAATAGAGCTGCACCCAAACCTATATTACTAGCATCCGTTCTCACAGTGAATTCTTGACTCAAGTCAGGTAATTTCAAAATAGGCCTGCTTGTGAGTTTTTCCTTCAACTTTTGGTAGGCTAATTCACACTGCGCCGACGAAGTAATTCTATCAGGATTTCCTTTGCGCGTTAAATCAGTCAAAGGAGCACATATGGAGTTAAAGTTTTTAATATACTTTTGGTAGAAACCCCATAATGAGACAAAAGATCGCACATCTTTTTTTTTTGTCTGTGGTCTTGGTGCTCTTTTCAGTTTCTCCAGGTTCTTGGGGTCAGGGGTCATGATTCCCTGATGTACTGTGTGTCCCAAGAATTCCAGCTCTTTACATCCAACACAGCATTTCGTCGTTCTAGCTGTCAAGTTGGTCTCTCTAAGTCGATTAAACAACATATCCAGAGAGTTAATGTGTTCCTCAAATGTTTCAGTCGCTATGAGAATAACATCCATGAAGTTGGTGATGCATGGATTATTCAGGGGATCCAGTAATTTTCTCATCATCCTCGAAAACACACTCGGTGCATTTTTCAGCCCGAATGGCAACATGTTAAATTCATAATGTCCTTCCGAGGTGCTAAAGGCTAAATAAGGTCTAACCTCCGGCTTTACTGGAATCTGATAGTAGCCTTTGCTCAGATCCACTTTAGAGAAATATTTAGCTGTATTCAGCCTGGCAAACAGCTGATTTGTATCAGGTAATGGATCCACCTGACCTTCTGTGACAGCATTCAGTTTCCTGTATCTATACACAGTCTGTGTTCTCCAGAGGGTTTTCTTAACAGAACCACACTGGAGCTGTAAGGAGATTCACTGTGCGAGATAATTCCTTCTCTCAACAGATAATCTATCTCCTCCTTCAAAGCTTTTTCCTTAGCGAACGGAATCGAATAGGCTCTCATACAGATTGGTGTTGGGTCTATGAGTTTCATATCGTACTCTAATAAATTTGTATGCCCGGTCGGTCCGTTAACACATCTGTATGATCATCCAGAACCTGTTGAACTCTCTCCCTCTGATTTTTCGTTAAGTGGTTACTGATTTTTACCTGCGCAGCGGTCTCACAGGGATGTAAAGGATATTCATGAGAGGTGAGTGGTTCCTTTTTCATTTCCATTGCAACAGACAAGGTCAGTAGGTGTGTCTCCTCCTGGTTTTCTCTTTCCAGATATTTTTTCAGGAGATTCACATGATAGATTTTCTCTTTCCCTTTCTTATCTATCTTATAATTTGTTCTAGACACCTTCTCTAGAACTGTATATGGACCTTGCCATCCAATTTGCAAATTATTATGGCTGCCGGGCAGTAGAAGGAGCACCTTCTCTCCCACAGCTAATTCTCGATCCTTCGCTTTCTTTTTGTAATAGGCAGCATGCTTTTTCCTGGCTAGTCTCAAATTTTCATTGGCAAGTTTCCAGCCAGTTTTAAGACGAGTGGTCAGCTCGTTCACATATTGATATGATGAAGTAATATTTTCTTCTGCCTTTTCATCGGTCCATGTCCTTAACAATGTTACATATGGACTTTTAATTTTGTTGACCTATTTTTCCAGGCACCGGTATGGTCTCTTCCATTAGAAGCATTATAGTGAGGACTTTTCTTCCTAGAATCATCATTCACAAATCGACCACTACCAATTTTTTCTTGGGGTTTTCTTCCCACTTTAAATTCCTTGTGAGAGATCTTCTCTCTCTTTTATCTTCACCTAGTTCACATAAGTCCGACCGAGGGATTGTCGGCTTATTCTGGGGTAAGACATCTCTTTGTACTCGCTGCATAGTGGCCATTGTAAAACATTCGAGTGAAGACTGTCTGTGAAAAGGGGGTTCCCATTCCCCTCTGTCCACTTTATTATAATTATTTTTCTTTCCAGGCCTAAGTTTGCCGCGTGGCGTGTCTAGGTCCTGATTCATTTTCCCACGTGTGGGTGTTCCCTCTTTATTTTCTGGCCCAGGTTTTCCATAATGCTTCAATTGCATTTGGTTATTATTTTTCCACTCTGTGGAATTTTTCTTATTGCACTGGTCGCAGGCCTCGACAAATTTTCTTATGTCTTCAACCACTCCTGGCCAGTAATAAGACATAGATGTCCTTGAACAGGTGCGACCCATCCTCAGGTGTCCACCGTCTTGAACATGTGTTTGTCCCATAACTCGTTCCCTATATTTCGAGGGCACTACCAACTGTGCACACTCGTATGATCCTGCTTTATCCGTCCTGTAAAGCACTCCATCATCCAAATAGAATTCTCCTTTTCTAGGAGGGGTATGGAGTTTTTGGAGTTTATCAAAACACGGCTTCAGTGATCTATCTTTAACCTGTGCCTTCCTACACTGTTTACGAGACATAATTTTTGGTGGTTCCTCCTCTTTTTTAGGAGTCGACCTGACCTTAAGCGTGGCCATTACTACAGGTTTCCTTCTATAATTTTCGGTGTTATGGTTATCCATCCTACACCGGCTACAATATAATCTACTTTGATGAAAAGGTTTTCTTTCATCATATTTCCTTTCATTAAATTGTGGGGTTTTATTTTTATAGTCATTGTGTGGCCTATCAAACTGGTGCTTACCTTTGCTCTGTTCTCTATAGTCAAACTTATTAAAGTTTTGAGGTGCCTTAAAATTGTCTACCTGTTTCTTTTTATTACCAACTACCTCTTCTTGGGCTGCCTGATACCTCTCAGCGACATTGAGTAACTCACCCAGCCTCTCTGCACCTTGTTCCATAAAAAACGTTCTCAGGTCTGGAGCCATGGACTCTCTTAGCTGCTCAATAAGGATCATTTCCTTAAGATCTTGGGTTTCCCCAGAGCAGTCCATTTCTCCAAGTAGGTCTCTAACCGTGCAGAGAACTGGTGATAAGTCTCACCCGACAGTAGTTTGGCATTCCTAAATTTTTTTTCTATAAAATTCTCCGTTCTTTTCGTATCTTAATAAAAGAGCCTGCTTTAGCATGTCATAATTGTCTTGGTCATCTCTGCTCATCTTGGCAAAAACTTCATAAGCCGTTCCCCTAAGACCTTGGAATAACTTGAGGCTCCACCTCCGTCTCTCTAACCCATATGTAGTGGCTAAAAGTTCAAATCTACTTAAGTACCCTTCTATGTCATCGTCTTTCTCAACAAAATGGTCTACATGAAAATCCATAGCTGAGGTTGAGGCTCCCTGACTAGCATTGGCATCTGAGGCAAATGGGCTGGCACCATTTTCAGGAGCATGGCCTTGAAATTCTAACTCCCTTAGTCGTAGCTCATGCTCCCTCTGTAATCTCTTCTCCTCCTTTTCTGCTTCCCTCTCTGCAGCCTGTCTTCTTTCCTATGCTTCTCTTTCTGCAGCCAGTCTCTTTTCTTCTCTTTCTGTAGCCAGTCTCTTTTCTTCTTTTTCTGTAGCCAGTCTCTTTTCTTCTCTTTCTGTAGCCAGTCTCTTTTCTTCTCTTTCTGCCGCTAGTCTCTTTTCTTCGGCCTCCAACTTCTTCTCTTCATACTGGAGCCTTTTAATCTCTGCCTCCCTATCTGCCTCCAATGCCCTAGCCTCCTTGTCGGCCTCAATCTGCAGCCTCTTAATTTCTTTTTCAGCCTCAATTTGTAACTGTAATTTTCTTTCATCTGCTATCTTCCTATCCTCCCTTTCAATATACTTGTCGCATTCTGAAGTTACATATTGGATCAAAGCTTGACCCTCCATATTCATTTCTTTAGCAGTCTGCACAGCAGTAGATCGAAACTTTGCCAGATCAGCTATTCTGTACTATGCAACCTTTAAAATTTCTAACTATACAAATTTCTAATTATGGCTAACAATTTCTAATGATAACCAAGAACAACCACAGGCACTGATAGCTCAACCACTATTTCATTTCCACAAAAGGAATACGTTTAGTTTTATACTATCTGAGATTCCTAATATAATTGATAATATTTTAAGAATTTATAATCCCAGAAGCGAGCTATCCAATATAGCTGGTGCTATGAGAAATTCAATCCCAGGAGCGAGACCCCAATATATGTGGTGGGTTTTGATGTTATGAATTATTGTTATGTATTATTATTGTATTAAATGAGATCAGCTATGAAGGTCTCTGAATTTAACAAATAGTATTGTAAACTTTTCAGAGTACCTTTCCGCTACCATCCTTTTGATCTCATTCAAAATTAATCTATATTATTATATAAAATGACTTCGTGTAGTGTCTAGGGTTATGAATGTAGAGTGTAGTGTGCAATAACCAACTAACGTACAAACAAATAGTTTATTATCCACAACAACCAACAGTATTACAACAATAACATACAAACGACACTTTAAAAGGCTATCTTATTTAAGACAGTGGTTGAAATTTGTTTAAATAGAATTTTTTACAATTTATTATCCTGATTCTAATTTATTTTGAACCAGGACTGACAATCAAAAGTGAAATCAAAAGAATCATTTACAACAGTCCAATAACACAGTAGATCTTCTGTCCATACATACAATATTATTCTAATATAAGTGTGTAGTTGTATTCTTCTACTTTAAGGTAATAGTGGTATCAACAATAGGTTGTTGGTTATAATCACTCCCTTTAAGTTATGTCTGTTTTCGTTTGTCACTTGTTGTCACAAAATTAACCATGATACAACGTTAAAATATCTCCAATGATACAACGTAGGGATAAAAACTAATGCGTAAGCTGCTAGAATACATGATCGCCCACGCCGCGGGTCATCACCCGCCATGGAAATTAAATTGTTAGATGTGAAAGCAAAACGGAACGGGATGAGAACGGAGATCCAAAAAAAAAAAATCTGACTGAACGCGTGCTTGAAACTAGCGAGGCTAAAAGGACGCAAATTGGTGGGGAAAGGAGGAAAAAGTCACGTTCCCCAAGTTGACATAAAGTAAAGAAATCGACAAAAGGGACCTTGGATATTATACGCCACAGTCATTTTTTGGACGCTTTTGCGATAACTTAGTCCGTTTATTTGAATGCAGTGATGAACGCATTCCAGAAGATTCTAGAAAATATTTGAAAAGTAACTTTTCTTAATAATAATGTTAGGAATATAAAACCTACCTGGCCGGATGGCCCATCTTGAGCAGTGAAATAATATGCTTTCATTTATACAGACGGATAGATAATAAGAAAGATATTGACAAAAGAATGTGTTGTTCATATCAACGATCGACTGCATTGAAATAAAACATGTCACTAATTTTCAAAAAATTGTGGCCTTGAAGACGCAAGTGCTAAAATCTAGTTGGAATGAAGAGACGGGGTGGGATGGTGAATTGTGGCTAAAAATAACTTTAAGGGCAAAATTGTGTAGGGGAAGGCAGAGTTGGTTCAAAAAACAAGTGTGTTTTTTTGTGAAACGCAAGTAGAGACGGACGGACCAACAGACAATAAGGCATACTTGACTGAGGTATGACTGAAATGACTTTTTGGTAGGATATTAGAATTTGAAAAAAGAAAAGGCAGTGATTGGCCATAGATGAATATATTATCGGCGCTCAGACGCGCATTTTGTGCCATTCATTATAAGTGGTCCTAGTAGACACAGTGAATTATTAAGTGGTGTAATTCCCAGAAGCTATTGAAATATTTAGAGGGACGCCATACTAAGGCCAGCAGCTCAGCTGAGTTTTGCTAGCATTTAACTGTGTACTATATTCATAATTCTGGTAAGACTGAAAATATTTCTTTGTACATTTTAATATTTGTTTAAGGTTTCGAGTGATTTGATACTGCAATAGCATAATCTGTCCCTTACAACAAGTAAGGATTCGCTCTAGACCCCCCCGCCCCAGTTCAGGGTCTAGAGACAAATAAAATACATAAACTCCAGTAAGGATTATGAAGGATAGATCAAGTGTTGAAATCAGTGGAACATATCACCTATCCTATTCTATGGCAGGAAGCTAATGAACATATTTCAGAATACGTAGTCTGGGAGAACTTATCCTATGTGAAACCAACTTGGTAAGATGTGTTGTTTGGTCAGAAAGATCTGACCCGTCTATGTGGTGTTGTTGTTGTGTAGTGTTGTGTCCAGAAATGGTTAGAGGATGGAATTCTGACACATGACTAATACTTTGATTGCAGAACTGTGAGTTTCAGTTGGCATCAATGCGGTGTCAAATGAGTTGTTGAAAATAACAAGAGTGGACCCGTGCAGTAACATTTTGTCAGAGCAGCCTATTATAGCCCCCAAGCACGGAGAGGTGGGGCCACCAGACTTCTGATATTGCTCCCAAGCACGGAGAGGTGGGGCCACCAGCCTTCTGATATTGCCCCCAAGCACGGAGAGGTGGGGCCACCAGATCTCAGCACCAGAGCTACACCTTCAAGCTACGTGAGCGTCTGGTCTGCTGAGAATTCACCAACTCAACTTATTTGCTAACACACCCATAAAAATTCCATCCAATAACTGGACAATGTGTAGTCACCATAGACAGGGAGTGATGAGGCCACCCCAACAGCACATCCATTAAGTGTTCTCCCAAAATAGATTACAACTATAAACAGTAGTAATATTAACTAGTCTAGTAACATACATATGTACACACCTTGCATTTATTATGTAATATTCATGCATTTCTTTTATAATTGCAAAACCTTTCATATGTTCTGACCAAATTAAAACCTTGGCTCGGAACAAATAAATTTAAAGAAAATTACTATCAAAAATTTTACACACTTGAGTTAGTTCAGTGTATTATAACATTTATTAATATTATTAGACTTAGTAAATATCTGTGTGTGTATGTAAACTACCACAACACATTACATATCATTACCCTAGACATTTAACGTAGCCACATTCATTAGTAAAAAAAAGTTAGGTGTGAGGTCGTAGTGGTAGCAAGAAGGGCCTTCTGACAATTCACAGCTACATTTTATCTCAGGAGCCTTCACAGCTGACCTCATGCATCACACTTAGTAATATCACCATCATACAATACCATCAAATCCACTACATATATTGGGGTCTCTTTGTCCCGGGATAATTAGCCCATTAAGTATATTAGGATCTCCTGGGGGGAGAATTAGATTAGGGGAACACATTATAAAAATTAAAAGTGTCCCTTAAAATTAAAAGTGTGCCTGAAAATAAAAGTTGGTGAATCTTCACAACCAGTGGTAGTTAATTAATTAATTAGAATTATTTTAGTCTAGAGTAATTTGAATTACTTTAGTAGTTGGAAATTTTACCTTGCACATTGCTAGATTTGTTTAAAAAGTATGGCGGAGCTGGCCAAATTCAGATCAGCTGCTGTGCTGACGGCAAAGGAGATGGGAATGGATGGTCAGATTTTAATTCAATATGTAACGGCTGAATGTGATAAATATATTGAAAGGGAAGATAGAAAGGTAGCTGAAGAGAAGAGGTTACAAATTGAGGCTGATAGAGAAATTAAGAGGCTGCAGATTGAGGCAAAAGACAAACGACAGCAAAGGGAGGCAGAAGATAAAAAGGCCGAAAGGGAGGCAGAAGATAAAAAGGCCGAAAGGGAGGCAGAAGATAAAAAGGCCGAAAGGGAGGCAGAAGATAGACGGTTGCAGAGGGAACACGAATTACGACTAAGGGAGCTGGAGCTACAAGGCCAGGCTCCTGAAAATGGTGCCAGCCCTTTTGCCTCAGATGCTACGCCCAGTCTGGGAGCCTCAACATCAGCTATGGGGTTTCATTTAGACCATTTTGTTGAGAAAGACGATGACATAGAGGGGTACCTAGGACGTTTTGAGTTATTAGCTACTACATATGGGTTAGAGAGAGAGAGAGAGGTGGAGTTTAAAGCTATCACAGGGACTGAGAGGTACTTCTTACGAAGTCTTCGCAAAAATGAACAGAGAAGACCAGGAGAATTATGACATGTTAAAGCAGGCTTTGTTATTGAGGTACGAAAAAAATGGGGAATTTTATCTTAAGAAATTTAGAAATGCCAAACTGTTGTCTGGGGAGACATACCACCAATTCTCTGCCAGACTGGAAACCTATTTGGAGAAATGGACTGCTCTGGGGAAGACCCAAGATCTTAAAGAAATGATCATGATTGAGCAATTGAGAGAGTCCATGGCTCCAGACATGAGAAAATTTCTCATGGAACAAGGTGCAGAGAAGTTGGGAGAGGTTTTAAATGTCGCTGAAAGGTATCAGGCAGCCCAGGCAGAGATAAGTGGAGCTAAAAAGAAGCACATAGACAATTTTAAAACTCCACAGCAATTTAATAAATTTGATAATAGAGAGCAGGGAAATAAAGGTAGGACAAACTTTGAACGGCCAAGAAATGACTACCGAGACAGAAACTCACAGTTCAATGACCAAAAATCCAATGAAAGAAAACCGTTTAACCAAGGAAAAAGATGGTGTAAATGGTGCAAGAAAGATAACCATAACACCGAATTTTGTAGAAGGAAACCTTCAAACATTGCTGCAATGAAGTCGGGGACTCAAAGATTAAAGGTTAATCCTAAGGGACAGCAGGAACCTTATCACCCCCCAGTTTGTGAGGATGTTATTTGTAATGGGGTCACCATAAGGTGCCTTTATGATACAGGTTTGGATTATGATTCAGTTGTGAAGTCTAGCCTAGTGGACCCAAGTCAGTATACCACAGAAACAGTGGAAATACAAGGGGCAACTAAGGACATACCACTCATGACACTTCCCATCGCAAGGATAACGGTGAAAACTCGCTATGTGGAAGGAGAAATCAGAGCAGCAGTGATAGATGAACCAATCTACCCTCTGATATAAGGGTGTAGATACGTCTTCTTGGGGAATCCCGAGAGACCTGTGATCATGGCGACAGTGCAGACCAGGTCACAGAAGAAGGAGGAAGAAGGTGAACCTATAAATGCTCATCCAGAGGAGATGAGGAAGGCGCAGGCTGAGGATAGGACACTCAAGCCATGTTTTAAAAAATTGCCCAAATGCCACACACCTCCGAGCAAGGGGGAATATTTTATGAAGAACAGATTGCTATATAGGAAGACAGGAACTAGATCCACTGGTCACGGACAGTTGGTTCTTCCCAAGATATATAGGGCAAATTTAATAAGGAGCTTGCATGTTGGAAAAGATGGGGACCATGAAAAAGTCGGTACCATCTGCCAAAAAGTTGCTCGCAAATACTATTGGCCCGACGTAAATGTCGATATTGAAAACTTTGTAGAAGCATGTGGCATATTTCATGAGGGAACACCCACAAAGGGAAAATATGTGCAGGACCTAGAAACGCCACGGGGCAAAATTAGGCCTGGAAGGAAAACTAATGATACTCAAGGAGACAAAGTTCAATGGGAGCCCCATTTTCACACCCAGTCTTCACTTGAATGGATTAACATGGCCACTATGCGAAGAGTACAAAGAAGAAATTTTACCCAGGATAAGATGACAATCCCTCGGTCAGACTTATATAAACTGGAAGAACAGAAAAGAGAGCGAAGATCTCTCATAAGCAATCTCAAGTGGGGAGACAAACCCAAGAAAAAAATTGGTAGTGGTCGATTTGTGAGTGATGATTCTAGGAAGAAAAGTCCTCACTATAGTGCTTCTAATGGACGGGACCAGCCGGGTTCCATGAAAAATACGTATGATAAATTAAAGGTCCAGATGTAGCCCTATTAAGGACCTGGACAGATGAGAAGGCGGAAGAGACTGTTACCTCATCTTATCAATACGTGAACGAACTGACCACTCGTTTGAAAGCTGGATGGAAACTGGCAAATGATAATTTGAAACAAGCCAGGAAGAAACATGCAGCATATTTTAATAGGAAGGCAAAGGACAGAGAACTGGCAGTGGGAGAGAAGGTGCTGCTTCTACTACCCGGTAGCCAGAATAAATTACAAATTGGATGGCAAGGTCCATATACGGTTCTAGAGAAGGTGTCTAGAACAAACTATAAAATTGACAAAAAGGGGAAGGAGAAAGTTTATCATGTAAACCTGTTAAAGAAGTATCTGGACAGACCACTCCAGGAAAGCACCCCCTTACTGACCTTAGCTATCGCAACTCAAATGCAAAAGGAACCACTCACCTCACATGAATACCCATTACATCCTTGTGAAACAGCAGCACAGGTAAAAGTCAGTAAGCACCTGACTAAAAACCAGACGGAGAGAGTTCAACAGGTTCTGGAGGAACATACAGATGTATTAACAGATAAATCAGGCCATACAAATTTGCTACAGTATGACCTGAAACTGGTAGACCCAAACCCAATCTGTATGAGAGCCTATTCTATTCCGTTCGCGAAGGAGAAGGCATTGAAGGAAGAAATAGATTATTTGTTGAAGGAGGGGATTATTTCACACAGTGAATCATCTTTTAGCTCTAGTGTCGTATTGTTGAGAAAACCGTCTGGGGAACACAGACTGTGCATAGATTACAGGAAACTGAATGCTGTCACAGAAGGACAAGTGGATCCATTACCAGACACAAAACAGTTATTTGCCAGACTGAACAAGGCAAAATACTTTTCAAAGGTGGATCTTAGTAAAGGCTATTACCAGATCCCAGTGAAGCCTGAAGTGAGACCTTATTTGGCTTTTAGCACTTCGGATGGACATTATGAATTCAACATGCTACCATTCGGACTGAAAAATGCTCCGAGTGTATTTTCAAGGATGATGCGCAAATTGTTGGATCCCCTGAATAACCCATGTATCACGAATTTCATGGATGATATTCTCGTCGCCACAGAGACATTTGAAGAACACATTGAAGCTCTAGAAATGTTATTTAATAGGCTTAGGGAGGCGAACTTGACTGCTAGGCCAACAAAATGTTGCATTGGATGCAAAGAGTTGGAATTCTTGGGACACACTGTATATCAGGGTAGCATGACCCCTGATCCCAAGAACTTGGAAAAACTGCAGAGAGCACCTAGACCACAAACAAAAAAGGATGTGCGATCATTCGTTTCGTTATGCGGATTTTATCAAAAATATATCAAAGATTTTAACTCTATTTGTGCTCCTCTGACTGATCTGACTCGCAAGGGACTTCCAGATAAAATTAATTGGACTGCGCAAAGTGAATTAGCGTTCCAAGACTTAAAGGAAAAACTCACTAGCAAGCCTATTCTCAAACTACCTGATTTGACACAGGACTTTGTCTTAAGAACCGATGCAAGTAATGTAGGACTCGGGGCGGCTTTGTTGCAAAGATCATCTTCACCTGATGGGGAACTGAAACCAGTCGCTTATGCAAGCCGCAAATTGAATAAGGCGGAACAAGGATACTCCACAAGCGAAAAAAGAATGTTTAGCGTTAATCTGGGCAATAAAGAAGTTTCAAATCTATCTGTATGGTAGGACTTTTGTGGTCGAGACGGACCATCAGCCTCTCGTATTCTTATCTCAGGCTAAGCATGAAAACGCAAGATTGCTGAGGTGGTCTTTATTGCTTCAACCTTATCAGTTTAGTATCCAATATATCCCAGGCAAATTGAATGTCGGTGCAGATTTCCTCAGTCGGCACCCCTGTGATCAAAATTAGAGTATTGGCAGGCGTAAGGAGAGATTTTATCTATGTGTATCACTGGTTTTAGAACTTGCCGTAGGCATGTTTTCAAGTGGGGAGATGTGTCACAAAATTAACCATGATACAACATTAAAATATCTCCAATGATACAACGTAGGGATAAAAACTAATGCGTAAGCTGCTAGAATACATGATCGCCCACGCCGCGGGTCATCACCCGCCATGGAAATTAAATTGTTAGACGTGAAAGCAAAACGGAACGGGATGAGAACGGAGATCAAAAAAAAAAAAAAATCTGACTGAACGCGTGCTTGAAACTAGCGAGGCTAAAAGGACGCAAATTGGTGGGGAAAGGAGGAAAAAGTCACGTTCCCCAAGTTGACATAAAGTAAAGAAATCGACAAAAGGGACCTTGGATATTATACGCCACAGTCATTTTTTGGACGCTTTTGCGATAACTTAGTCCGTTTATTTGAATGCAGTGATGAACGCATTCCAGAAGATTCTAGAAAATATTTGAAAAGTAACTTTTCTTAATAATAATGTTAGGAATATAAAACCTACCTGGCCGGATGGCCCATCTTGAGCAGTGAAATAATATGCTTTCATTTATACAGACGGATAGATAATAAGAAAGATATTGACAAAAGACTGTGTTGTTCATATCAACGATTGACTGCATTGAAATAAAACATGTCACTAATTTTCAAAAAATTGTGGCCTTGAAGACGCAAGTGCTAAAATCTAGTTGGAATGAAGAGACGGGGTGGGATGGTGAATTGTGGCTAAAAATAACTTTAAAGGGCAAAATTGTGTAGGGGAAGGCAGAGTTGGTTCAAAAAACAAGTGTGTTTTTTTTGTGAAACGCAAGTAGAGACGGACGGACCAACAGACAATAAGGCATACTTGACTGAGGTATGACTGAAATGACTTTTTGGTAGGATATTTGAATTTGAAAAAAGAAAAGGCAGTGATTGGCCATAGATGAATATATTATCGGCGCTCAGACGCGCATTTTGTGCCATTCATTATAAGTTGTCCTAGTAGACACAGTGAATTATTAAGTGGTGTAATTCCCAGAAGCTATTGAAATATTTAGAGGGACGCCATACTAAGGCCAGCAGCTCAGCTGAGTTTTGCTAGCATTTAACTGTGTACTATATTCTTAATTCTGGTAAGACTGAAATTATTTCTTTGTACATTTTAATATTTGTTTAAGGTTTCGAGTGATTTGATACTGCAATAGCATAATCTGTCCCTTACAACAAGTAAGGATTCGCTCTAGACCCCCCGCCCCAGTTCAGGGTCTAGAGACAAATAAAATACATAAACTCCAGTAAGGATTATGAAGGACAGATCAAGTGTTGAAATCATTGGAGCATATCACCTATCCTATTCTATGGCAGGAAGCTAATGAACATATTTCAGAATACGTAGTCTGGGAGAACTTATCCTATGTGAAACCAACTTGGTAAGATGTGTTGTTTGGTCAGAAAGATCTGACCCGTCTATGTGGTGTTGTTGTTGTGTAGTGTTGTGTCCAGAAATGGTTAGAGGATGGAATTCTGACACATGACTAATACTTTGATTGCAGAACTGTGAGTTTCAGTTGGCATCAATGCGGTGTCAAATGAGTTGTTGAAAATAACAAGAGTGGACCCGTGCAGTAACATTTTGTCAGAGCAGCCTATTATAGCCCCCAAGCACGGAGAGGTGGGGCCACCAGACTTCTGATATTGCTCCCAAGCACGGAGAGGTGGGGCCACCAGCCTTCTGATATTGCCTCCAAGCACGGAGAGGTGGGGCCACCAGATCTCAGCACCAGAGCTACACCTTCAAGCTACGTGAGCGTCTGGTCTGCTGAGAATTCACCAACTCAACTTATTTGCTAACACACCCATAAAAATTCCATCCAATAACTGGACAATGTGTAGTCACCATAGACAGGGAGTGATGAGGCCACCCCAACAGCACATCCATTAAGTGTTCTCCCAAAATAGATTACAACTATAAACAGTAGTAATATTAACTAGTCTAGTAACATACATATGTACACACCTTGCATTTATTATGTAATATTCATGCATTTCTTTCATAATTGCAAAACCTTTCATATGTTCTGACCAAATTAAAACCTTGGTTCAGAACAAATAAATTTAAAGAAAATTACTATCAAAAATTTTACACACTTGAGTTAGTTCAGTGTATTATAACATTTATTAATATTATTAGACTTAGTAAATATCTGTGTGTGTATGTAAACTACCACAACACATTACATATCATTACCCTAGACATTTAACGTAGCCACATTCATTAGTAAAAAAAAGTTAGGTGTGAGGTCGTAGTGGTAGCAAGAAGGGCCTTCTGACAATTCACAGCTACATTTTATCTCAGGAGCCTTCACAGCTGACCTCATGCATCACACTTAGTAATATCACCATCATACAATACCATCAAATCCACTACACTTGTGGAGATATTAATAACTATTCACAGTTTTCTTCACTATCACTTTCTAATTCTTTTAAGTTGAGCTGCCAGGTGCCGAACAAGAACTTAACTTGGCACGAGAATACAGGTAGATCGTTTCCTCTGCTCGCTTGACAATCTGTTCCACCTGTTTGATAGGCAATGGCCACTAGCATGGGCTCGAAGTATACAGACAGAGTCCTGAATCGAACAGTTCTCAAGCGTTTGGTACTACATTAACGTCAGTACCCAGGACCCTGAAATGTGAAGGTTATGCATCCTTTTTTTATTCCTAGTATACAATACTATTCCACATTTAAGTACAGGTACATTACAAACAAACGAAAAGGGTCATAGCTTTATGCCAACCTATGCCACCATTATCTTTTGATGTGACAATGTACACCAGTATTCCTCTCCCCTAATAGTTACAACGCCACTGCAATTCCAGCTGTAATCTTTCCATACAATAGGATAGGTGTTATGCTCCTTGATGACATTCATGTGACGAAAGTACTGAGATTCTGTCTTTCAAATGGCCCATGTCTTTTTCTCCTTGCATTTTGTTCACTATTTCTAGGAGGGATTACAGAAAAATCCTTCCCCATGTTTCTTCTCCTTCTATTTATTTACGTTTTTCAGAGAGATTACGGTGGAGTTTCATCTCATCTACATCTATGTTCCTTCTCTATGACTAGTAGTCTTGTTTAGTGTTGGTGTGTAGGGAACTGTTGCATTATTATTCTAGACGAAGGACTTTAGAGCCTAGATCAGATTGGCACCAGTTTTAGTCTTTTTAAAGATATGGCATGCGGCTAGACGCATTTTCGGGATTTTATATATATATATGTATGTATGTATATATATATATATATATATATATATATATATATATATATATATATATATATATATATATATATATATATATATATATATATATATATATATATATATATATATATATATATATAATTCCGACATTCTTGCTTCATTTGCTACTAGAGGGTAGGGCTTAATCCCGTTTCTTTGTCTAAAACCCATGCACGTTGCATCAGAATGATCTAAGGTTCTGATTGGCTGAGAGCTAACTGCAGTTGAAATGCAGAGCTCCCATTGGCTTAGAACCACGCCGCGCATATGACGTCATGAAGTCGGCGCGTGGGGTCTTGATAATAAATACGCCCGAATTTCATAAGTTCGGTCTCTAAAAATTAATTGCCAAGCCGCGTTCCTGATTCAAATTATCGATTGCCTTTCAGTGGGAAAATTCGAAATTTGGTAAGCAGAATTTTCGTGGTAACTTTATTTAATTTTTGTCTAAGCCTAGGCCGATCAGTAAAGTTTCTTGGGAAGTTTAAGTTTAATGTTAATTCTTATCGCCAGAGCCATCAAATATTATCTTAGTGATAGACTTGAGAAACTTTAGAGGTTCATAATAATTCCTTAATTCAGGAATAGCGGTATGGTTAAAAAGTTGAGATGCCACGGACGTGCTTTGTATTTATTGCAAAGTGGGTCGGGAGAGAAACCCGCATCTCTGTCGTAGGTAAATGTACAGAATAGCGGGAGTCTGTGTATTTGTGATTTTATTGAGAATGTAATGCTACAAGTTATTTATATTATATAGTTACCCATCTATCTGTAAGCACGGGAGTGATAGAGGTATTAATTGGAGCACGTGGGTGCGTTCATTACTGTATATTTATTTGATACGATATTTAGAGGGGAGAGAGAGAGAGTGAAGCACGTGGGTGCTGTCATTAATGTATACTTATGCAGAAGCACGTGGTGATAAATAATGGTAAACACGTGTTGGTAACTATCGAGATGTATTTGATAACCTGGGTTTATGTATAACTTTTAAGCAGTATGTATATGCTAGCATCTAACAGGGTTATACGTTATTAATTATGTATTGTGGTTCTGAGTAAGAAGACGGAGATGAATTATTTCTTTTAAAGGAAAGTATTTTGTATTACATTTTTGAAAGTGATTATTGACGGAAATTTTAGGAATTCCTAGAGAGGTCTATTTATTTTGTGTTAAGCATTTTACTGCATTCAGTGTCAGCGATAAGTGGGCCAAAGTATTTTGGACAGGTAGATAGGCCTCCGTAGAATACTGTTGTGATTGTAACCAGCCAGGCAGAACCCTAGGCCAGACGGTCTGTGCGTTGTATTACCGGGTAATGTTTACTGTGGGCTCAGGTAGAGAAGGGAACAGTGGGGGAGCGGACTTTGTTGGCATGATTAATTGGGATGGTAGTGCAGAACGGGAAGAGAGTAGGGGAGTTAAGTGTTAAAGACTTAAGGGTTAGTCAGGGAGTTATATGTTATTAGAAATGTATTATTACTGTGTTTAGCTGTTGTATTTGTTTCTGTCTAAACAGCAGGTATCGCGGCTTTTTTTGAGGGAGTTGAGCGGAAGTTTGCGATAACTTTCTCCCGGCAAACAAAGTTGGCACTCTCACACAGAGCAGGGTTTGAGATCTTGCCAGAGAAGGACGAAGAAAAGAGAAAACCCCGTTTTTCCAGGCAGGGGAAGACATTTCTCTAATGGAACTAGGATTTGTGGATAAATCCATGAGCGCTGAAGCTCGTTCTGTTACACACGCAAATTTGGCATGCTGCCAGCGTTGTCGTAATTATTTCGCTTCGTCCCGGCCATAATAACGCCGAAGGCCTGAACCCATAGGAGGGAGCGGGCAGGTAACTCCAGAGTGGTAGTAGCAAAACCAGCTACCGATTCCAATTTCCAGAATCCAGTGGGGTTCTTTTAAACCTTAGTCATCAGTTCCAGAATGGTGGAGAGAGAGAGGGTGACCATACTCTCCACAGAAGTCATCGCAGTTGTCCCAAGTATAGAAGATGACACCTACTGACGTTTTTTTAGAAGAGTTAATTGTGTAGCAGTGTTCGGGAGATTTCAGGATAGGCTGTGCGGAAACGAGGTCTGTGCAGAGTTGGCATAGACACTTCATAGTAGTTCCAGCTGACTGTGCACTTAACATTTAATTTAGAATAGTTTGTGGAAGTGGAGGCTCGACATCTGAGACCCCACCAAGTGCAGTGTGGTTTATTTTTGTCTAATCCAAACTTCTGTCCCCATACAGGTTGCAATTGTGGGAGAAGGTTTGGGGTTGATGCATTTTTAACTGTGCTTGATTTTGTTCCAGGTGTGCACCCTCGCACTTTATGTATTTGACATGTATATGAGTTTTTTGGTCTGTTTATAGGTGTATAATAAAAACTTGTATACTTTTTTAGCTGAATCAGTCATTTCATTTAAGTACAGTAGCTATATGTTGTCTGTATCTTGGTGTTTGTGAATCTTGATATAACCTTATCCCCTTAGAGTAGCTAGAGGTCGTTGACAACTATAGCACATAAGACGTCCGAAGTGGCGAGGAAAGAATCAACCTCGGTTCTTAACCTCGGAGCCAATAGTGTCAACTGTTCACATTTCACTATAATTTTCTTCTAAATCTATCTTTTCAGTCTTTCTTCTCACTAGTGTCTTGTCACTATATGTAGACAGTCTCTAGTCTTAAATCCATTTCGTGACAATTCATACATATTTTCTTGTAGTCTAACACCTCTCTGATAGTCTACCACATGGTGGATCAATCTCTAGGCTCTGCCTAAGTTTGCTACAGACCCACTTACTTATAGTCATACATTATTATCTCACATTCAATTTTTATTTTAGATACATGTTAATAAAGTCAATCTTACCACATTTATTCAATGAAATACACAAGTGAACGATGACTGGCACACTTTCGATCTGCCGTTCTGTCCAGGCTTTTGAGAAATATTGTTTACACAGCACAAGCCTGCTCTCATCGCTCCTTGGCAAAATTTTGTTATAAAATGGCGTCCTCACCCAATACTTTTCCCCCAATATCAACTACTCTGGCCAATGATTATCCTTATTTCACTTGTAAACAAAGTCTTTCAAAAATACAATTCAACTTTCTACTACGTTACTCGGGTAATATATGTTTAGTACGAGGTCGGCCAATAATATTTCGCCTCACTTCAAATTCCACCCAATCCCCTTCATCGTACTATCTTAGCCTATCTTTCACCTAATTTTTTCCCAAAAAACTATGCTATCCAATCTAAGCAGACATGACTTGACCTGACAGTATCTCCGATTCTTTATGTATTATCCCCAATATTTGATTATCTAATGGACTATTTATGTAATTGATAACATATTCTTAGTCAGCAAAGCCACAGGTACACGAATATATAATTTTTATGGGGCTACGTGGTTCAATATTCCATATTTTTTCCCATGTTAGTTGTTGATTTTTAAACTACCTCCTGTTCAATTCTTTTCTCATGTACTTACGAGAGTCTCTCGTAATACACGAGAATTACGTCATTCGCAACAAGAGCTAAGCGTGTTTTCCTGATCGTAGTGTCCACATTTTCTAACTTTTTCATCGTAATTTGAAAAACCGCCTAAGGCAATACTAGCAAGTAGTTTTATTTTTAGAACAATGTGAGACGTGATTTGCGTTGGGTTTTCTCCGTTTCCCCTCCCCTCTACAATGCATGTTAGGCAAATACTTACTTGACCTAGGGAAGTGGAACGTTTGTCTCAATGACGAATTTGAAAAGTAGGGTACCCTTTTGGTTTGGCCATTGCGTTATCAAATAATACGCTGAAGGCGTAGGCGACAACTTACGATTCTCGCCGACAATTTTTAGTACTTTCTTATCTTTGACTTTATGCCCTATACTGTTATATCCTAATTTAGATATTGTATTTAGAAGTTTACCACACTCAGATGCCGGTCTTCTTTATTAAAATGGCTTCCTGGGCTCTAAGTCCTTCAAGATGTTCAACACAGTTCGGTCTAATAAAGGGAATTCTGAATTCTAACTTCTGGCAGTCTGGTTTCGTCTTGGCAAGCGATCCTCAGAGTGAATTTTCACAGTGTCTTAAAACTGTAAAAAGGTCAGGTTATATGGCCCTTCCTCCCCCGCATTTGTTTTGTTACGATGCTAAGAAAGCTCCAATCGTTTCAAACATGCGTGTTGTGTGGGGTAATTTCAAAATTATTTCCGCCTGAAATAATATGCGTGATGCAAAAGGTCACGTCTCCCATATATGGATTGAAAACATCCGATCCTCTCTCGGCACTGTTTACAAATAACTTATTATTACTTTAATCTAAAGTAATGTCTTTGTAACAAGGTGTGCCGGAAACGATAATGTAATGCATGTCTGACCAAAATGTGTCGCACAGACGAGTAATCTCGTTATCTATCGCTTGAGCACACAAAATCTGTCTCTTTACCATCCTGGCAGAGAACGCACCCTGGACTTATCAGCGATTAAACAAATGCGCTGGGAGATTTTAATGTTACTCTGTATCTGATGTCGGCCACACTCGAGATTAACCAACATGATTATCGGTTAATATGGCATCACCTGTCTACTCTCTCAGCGAGGATGTTCATGTAAGCAGACAAGACGAATTATCACCGAAAGGAGTGAAATAATGTTGATAATTGCAAAATATCTGCTACATAGCAGAGAAAGAAAAAGGTGGCGACCGGGAAATTCCAGGTAATCAGTCCTCACTTTATTTGAAAATTAATACTGCCGTAGTGGAGAAGATATCGAGAAGAGGTCGCCCCAAATAATGTCACAAGTACGTGAGTACACATGTACACAAAAATACCGAAGTGTCACTTCCAAATTTAAAATCCAGACTAAGATATATACACGTTGTTTGTTTGTTTGTTTGTTTTTTTCAATATCGTGCATGCTCAAATTTAAAAAACAAAAACATAATACTATAAAGGATCAGTTTGTTTTTTTAATAGGCGCCACATTAAAAACAAAATTAGGAACAGTGGTGACCAAGCGCCAGATGTATGGTTCACTGGTACAGATGTTTTTAATGTAGCGCATGTTAAAAACAAAAAAATGAATATTAAGAGTCTCTGTCAACCTTACTCAACTGTACCCGTTATATTCACGCGTTCCACGATAAATCGAACTCGAGAATTTGTATACCGCGCCCACTTTCTATAGGATAAAGCCTGACGCGATCGCACGCACCCATTCTATACTGTAGACTTTCGTAAAGGGTTGCCTTAAGTAAGGGGAAAAAATCTACAGAAAGGTGCACTAACTTGTATGAAGTTGTCAGGGACACTATATGGGGACAGAAGAAAAAAAGAGTGGGTACGTGTGGTGGCTGTGTTTCCTGCGTCGTGTTAGGGGCTTATGTGCTTGTGCACACACACACACATTAGCCACAGAAGCTACTGAAATTTCTATTACATCGGTATGAGCGAGATAGTTCGATTAGCCTTTTTTCTTTTTTTTTGTATTAATATTAACATTTTATATTTAAAATGTTAAATTGATTAAGTCCTAAATGGGAAATATAAAAAACTGTCCATATTTATTGAAGTTTTTGTTGTTGTTGATGATTTAAGTTTCTTCAGGATGCCCAACCCTCGCTATCTGTGAATGCCTGGAAGATTACAGTGTTACTATTCTTTGCTCTCTTCTCGAGCCCCGATAACACTCACGCGACAATAAATAAATGCGAGAATGGATGCGCCAACTTAATTTGATTAAATTACACTGGCAGATATATCCCATAAGGAACATTCATTGTATTGTGACATTTTAAAAATGGCAACTGTTAAAAAAAAGTATAAAGCAAATACTACCGCAGGGGAGAGAAGTGTTACTACGTCAGCTTTATCAGATGAAGTGACCAGTTCCTCTCTTCGCTGCCTTTGTCTTCCGTAACTCAAGAGCAGAGTGAGGTACCTATTTATAACTGGGTAGAGAGGAACGTGACGTTACCAGGTTTCGATCCCGGAACCTTGCAACTTTGCTGAAATCGCTCTAACCGCTGAGCCAGCTGGACGTTGTATGGGCAGCTATATATAAAAATCAAAAGAAACAAAATCCAACACAGAAATAAGAACCTTCCTCTCAAATGTCAAGGCAGTCTTATCAACAAAACCAACAGCCAGAAAAACATTTCGGCGCAAAACATGTTTGGTACAGTATAATTTCCCCACAAATGTTTTTCCCCAAACGCTAAGGGAACAAGATGTGAGGAATCATGAAAATAAATAGACAAATACCAGGTGAAAACGATGTGAGGAATCATGGATAGAAATAGACAAATACCAGGGGAACAACATGTGAGGAATCATGAATAGAAATAGACAAATATCAGGTGAAAACGGTGTGAGGAATCATGGATAGAAATAGACAAATACCAGGGGAACAAGATCGGAGGAATCATGGATAGAAATAGATAAATACCAGGGGAACAAGATGTGAGGAATCATGGAAATAAATAGACCAATACCAGGTGAAAACGATGTGAGGAATCATGGATAGAAATAGACAAATACCAGGGGAACAACATGTGAGGAATCATGAATAGAAATAGACAAATATCAGGTGAAAACGGTGTGAGGAATCATGGATAGAAATAGACAAATAACAGGGGAACAATATGTGAGGAATCATGGATAGAAATAGACAAATACCAGGGAAACAACATGTGAGGAATCATGAAATGAAATAGACAAATACCAGGGGAACAAGATGTGATGAATCATGGAAAGAAATAGACAAATACCAGGTGAACAAGATGTGGGAAATCATGGAAAGAAATAGACAAATACCAGGGGAACAAGATGTGAGGAATCATGGAAAGAAATAGACAAATACCAGGGAACAAGATGTGGGGAATCATGGAATGAAATAGACAAATACCAGGGAAACAACATGTGAGGAATCATGGAAATAAATAGACAAATACCAGGGGAACAAGATGTGGGGAATCATGGAAAGAAATAGACAAATACCAAGGGAACAAGATGTGAGGAATCATAGAAAAAAATAGACAAATACCAGGGAACAAGATGTGGGGAATCATGGAATGAAATAGACAAATACCAGGGGAACAAGATGTGAGGAATCATGGAACGAAGCAGACAAATATCAGGTGAACAAGATATACGGAGAAGACGCTTGCGTTGGGTAGTAAATACATTGAGAGAACCAGCTGATAGCATTATAAGGCAGTTCTTTTTCTTGAATCCCAGGGTAATAAAAATAGAAGAAGACCTTTAAAAAAAGATAGAAATAAATAAAATGGTATTGAATCAGTTTTACAAATTAATTTCCTGTGTACCGTTAATTTGTAAAACCAATCCCATACCAATTTATTTCTTAAATTTATATAGTTAAAAAAAAAGGGGGGGGGGGGGAATTAAGAGAATACAGAAGACATGGGAACATCTTGAACGATAGTACAGAACAAAAAGGCGTAGCATGTGTTTGTTAAAAGGTATGTACTCCATATCAACGGCTCGCAAAGCGAAACAGCAAAGTTTGTGGCGCACTAGAGGCATGTCGGACAAAGAAAAAGACAATGGCTAGCCACCGTGGAAGAGACTGGGGCCTTACCACGTACTTCCTACAGAACGTAATGGGATCACAACAACAAGATAAGAACCGATATGTAGAGAACTCTCTGTCCCCTGGGGAAGAATCTACTGTACAAATTAACAGGGAAGAGGCAACGTCTCTAATGAGTAAGGAAGTACATAATGACGAGTGTTCCTTAAATTCTGTTGAAAGAGAGCATTCTGAGAAAGACCACCTAAAAACTAGTAGGAGAAGCTTAAAAATAGGAACATGGAATGTTAGAACTCTAAACGGAGAAGGAAAGCTTGACAATCTTATATTAGAGGCAACAGACATGAAACTCGATATACTGGGAGTTTCAGAGGCAAGACTTTTGGATACAGGCTACATAACAAGAGACCAGTACACGTTTATACACTCAGGAGGAGAAAAACATGAAAGAGGGGTAGGAATGTTGATAAAGAAGGAGTTAGAAAAATACGTATGTGGATACTGGACACACAATGACAGAATGATGTTACTAAAGATGAGAGCAAAGCCATTCGACATATCAATCTTACAAACTTATGCACCAACTAAAGATCACAGCAGGAAGAAATAGAAGAATACTATGAAGAGCTACAACACACACTTAAACCAGTCAAATCTACAGATGTGTTGATAGTAATGGGTGATATGAATGCAATAGTAGGAAAAGGAAAATACAAGAAAATAGTAGGACAGTATGGATTAGGGACAAGAAATGATAGAGGAGACAGACTTATCCAGTTCTGTGAAGAAAACCAGCTGGTCATATGTAACACCTTTTTTGAACACCACCCAAGGAAATTATACACATGGAAAAGCCCAGGAGATGTAATACGAAATCAAATCGACTATATCATGATAAAACATAGATTTAAGAACAGTGTCACAAGTGCAAAGACACATCCTGGCGCCGACATAAATTCAGATCACAATCCAGTCGTCATCAAATTAATTATAAAGCTGAAAAGAGCCGGAAACAGAAGACAGGAGGAACCCCAGATAGAAATATCAGCGCTGAAACAACCAGATATAAAACAAATATTTAATCAATGTCAAAAATAAATATCAACAGTTATTGACAGAAAGCATGGAGCAGTATAGAAGAGAAAACCCAGAAGAAAAAGCAACCGCAAAATGGGAATGCTTAAAAACAGGCATACAATCAGCAAATGCAAATTTACCTAAAAATGAGTCTAAGAAAAATCAAATTTGGATGACAGATGACATCTTGAATAAAGTGGCAGAAAGAAAGAAAGCAAAAAACACTCCAGAATATAAAACAATAGACAATGACATACGTACTATGTGTAGAGAAGCAAAAGAACGGTGGATAGAAACAAAATGCAAGGAAATAGAAGACTTGGAAGCAAAGCACATGACAAGAGATATGCATGAAGAAATAAAGAAATTATCAAATCGGTCGCGGTTTGCACAAGGAGGAAGCTGTATCAAGAACAAAAATGGTGTAATATTACTTGATGAGAAAGACATATCAAACAGATGGGCAGAATACGTAAAAGAACTATTCGAGGACAACAGAGGTAAAAAACCATCACCAGATTCTAATGAAGGCCCAAACATTCTCAGATCAGAAGTAGAGAATGCAATACTTATGATACAAAAAGGAAAATCAGCCGGCATGGATAACATAAAAATTGAAATGATAGAAGCTCTGGAGAGCTTTGGTATAGATACAATCACAGAAATATGCAACGATTTATACAATACAGGATATATACCACACGACATGAAGATATCAGTTTTTATAACATTGCCCAAAAAACCAAATGCAACAGAATGTTCAGACTTCAGAACAATTAGCCTGATGAGTCATGCAATTAAGATACTGCTCAAAATCATACAGGAAAGAATAAAAAGTAAAGTAGACAGCGAAATCCAAGAAGAACAGTTTGGTTTTAGACGGAACAGTGGAACAAGAGAGGCAATATTTTGCCTAAGAATATTAGCAGAAAAATATACAGAGGTCCAAAAAAAGTATGTATATGTGCTTCATTGACTATAAGAAGGCTTTTGACAGAGTCCATCATGAGAAAATAATTGAATGCCTCAAAGACATAGGTATTGATGGAAAAGATATAAGAATACTCAGTAACCTTTATTGGGAGCAAACTGCCACAGTAAGATCGGGAAGGAATTATTCACCATACATAGACATAAAAAGAGGTGTCAGACAAGGTTGTGTGCTGTCACCCTGCCTATTTAATTTATACACCGAAAAATTTTTCAAACAGATACAGGAAATACCAGGACTGAACATCAGTGGAAGGTCAATAAACAACCTTAGATATGCAGATGATACCGTGTTGTTAGCTGAAAGCGAACGGGAGTTACAAGAACTAGCGAAGCAAGTGAACAGTATAAGTCATGAATATGGACTCGATATTAATATTGAGAAAACAAAAACTATGATAATTAGCAAAACAGACGATAAACCCACATTAAAGATAAGCGTAAATGGGAAAATCCTGGAACAAGTCAAGAGCTACGTATATCTTGGTCATATAATAATAGAAGATGGCAGATGTGAAACAGAAATCAAGAAGAGAATAGGAATGGCCAAAGCTACATTCAACAACATGAAACATATACTGACATCCAAACAGTTATCTCACAAATTAAAACTGAGAATCATAACGTGTTATATATATTCTGCATTTCTGTATGGTGCAGAAACATGGACGACGAATAAGCATTTGGAAGAAAGAATTGAGGCTCTTGAAATGTGGATATATAGAAGAATGGGGCGTATCTCATGGAAAGAGATGAAAACAAATAAGGAGGTCCTAGAAAATCTAGTTATGAAAAGAGAACTAATGAGGGAGGTCAAAGTTCGGCAGCTAAAATACTTTGGCCACATAAAAAGGCATAACACCTTGCAGAAGACCATAACAGAAGGGAGAGGTGAAGGCAAACGTGCAAGGGGAAGACAGCGCTATAAGTGGGAAGATAACATCAAGAGATGGACAGGAAAGAGTCTATCAGAGTGCACCACCAAGACAAGAGACAGAAGACGTTGGAGATCCATTACAGCCAACCTTCGTTGTGGAGATGGCAACTGATGATGATGATGATGATGATGTGCTCCATAGTGAGTGAGCTAAAGTAATGAAAATTAAGATTCTTAATTTTCATATAAGAAACACGCACACGAGAAAATTACACAGTGTATATAAATACAGTTAGTACTATACAGATTAAATCAAGCGAAGTACGCTGCACTGTTTAGTTAAGCCTGTGGCTCAGTGCATCCGATTTCAACATGCATTTCTGTCGGGTCGCCTTCTTTAGACTTTGAATTGTTCCCAGCCTACCTGCAAAACAGCAGATGGTTTGAAATCAGAGTGTCCCTTCTCCTAGTCTAGTTCCTTATAACCCTTCTACTGGGTTTAGGATTTATGCTCAGGGAGGATAAAGTTACTGAGAAAAAAGAGGCGGTGGAAGGGGCAGCAGGGAAAGCGCCTGACTAGTGTCAGGAAACCAATATTAAGCAGAGACATTTGTTTCTTCTAAAATTTGGGGTACAAGTTGGCGATACTAGTTTGTGGTGCAAGTCGGTGATACCAGTGTGGGATACCAGTGTGTGATACCAGTCCGTGGATCAAGAGCTTGTGGTCTACGCTAGATGCCTGCCTTTGACGGGTTGTGAAGTTCCTTGCATTGACGTTACCCCTGTAACTACGCCTGTGACGTGCCCTCACCACAGAAATCTACATTGGACGGAGCAGTCAGCAAACCAGTGCAACATCTGGCCAGTTAAGTGATTTTAACTCGGCCATAGCAAAGGACACTCTCCTCAAAAATTCAAAAAAACCACCTGCACTTTAATTTTCTGTGAGGAAAAAAATCCATTTGTCGATTTCTAAATTTATTTATTTATTTACTCGTGTTAAACAATGATAGAGTAATAAATTTGTTGCATGTATTTACAAATTAATAGTTGATTTAATTATTACAGAGAGAAGTGCACACGTATAAATCTGTTATCTTAAATATATAAATACAACAGATGTACTTATGTAATGTTTTACTGAATAATTCAGTTGGGGGCTCAGAAATGAGCTAATAAATCTTTCTCTTCATAGAAGGGGCAGGCAGATGCAAAGTTCACGACTGCTTTGATAAATTCAGCGTTGTGCTTGATTTATGAAAAATCGTATGAAGACTCTGTAGCAAAGTTTGATTTTGCTGGGGAGGTTATGATGGTATCCTAAAAGAATGAAATCAATGTCTGCATTAACCGTGTGAGGTCAAGCACATGTAGGCCCCTGACTCTAAAAGATGATAATGAAATATATGCAGGTAACCTAACGCTACCTCCCTAGATCTCACACGGGCACTATTTTGGCTCTAGTGTCTGGTGTATGGTGTACCTAGTGTCTAGGGGAGAAATGAAATGATGGTACACAACACAAAAACACTTTAATTTTCTATGAGGAAGTGAATAAAACTAGGGGTGAAGTTTTTCTTTAAAATAATGTTTTTTCTGTACAATTTATTATGCCTGTCCAGTCATATCTTTTGGACAGGTCTTTGAAAATGAGGACAAGATAGTTTACAGAAAAGATCAACTAAAATTGTGGGGACAATTTGCCCACTAACTATAAAGTCAATGTATATATTTATATATCTTTCCTGTGGGAATGTTCACAGTTTACACTTTATTCATATATGAGGGAGAGTCACTGTGTATGAGGGGCTGTAATGTCATCATACCCCATAACTTCCTGAGTATGACTTGAAATACCAGTGTTATTTATACGAAAGTGTCAGATATACCCAGATGCTTAACACATCACCTGGGATTCCTTGTAGAATGATAATACAGTACGAAGTTGCAGAAAATCTCGATCTTTCAACGTGCCCAAGCTCCTCCCGTTATCTTTCGACAGCATAAATGAATGGTCGGAGACTTGATGACTTTTATTCTCTCTCAGCAGGTTTCCTGTTACCAGATGGCAACAGGAAATAAAACCTCTGCAACAAAAGAACATCCTGGCCTTTTATCTCAGAACACTTCTTATATTATTTAATTTCATACGTGGGTATGGGGTCAGCCTCGTGTGCATTACAGGTTCACTCGCCCCTAATTTTAAATGACTCACACCTTGCTGTGACCACACCTCAGGTCCCTATGGCAGATACGCCACTGTACGTTTACATAGTTTTCCTCCATAAAATAATGTGGAGTAACCACATTTCCTTTGATATGATTTTATCTTCTTTTCTTTTTAAAATATAAATGCTTCAGGCATGTTTAACAGTGTTCATGGAACACAGAGGCTTACTAACATATTTTTAATGCAATAATAGTAAAACATAATCATGACAACATACACCAGTTAGATACAGTTCAATGTGAGGACTCAACAATGTCTGCTCCCGGCACGTCCTTCACTTTTTCCCAATAGCAGTATCTAACTTTGGCAATGGGATTAAACATAGTAATTCATAAATCAGCCTTACCACAAATTTCAAGAAATATAAACAAATGACGCTGACTTGCAAGAAGTGGCCTCAGTTTCTTCTGCTCCGTCCAGACTGTGAAATACCTCTATAGTTATTTAATTCATTTTTAAATTTATCACAGCTGTTCTCAGCGTATCTGAATGCAAACTTTTATTCAACTGGCAATGAATAATGAAAGCCTTTTGCTAATATTTACTAGCACTGGCCAATCGAAAGCTTGCGACTACCAGAATTCAAATGCAGTTTTTGAAAAAACAAAATAATTCCAAACAAACTCTGCGTCTGGTAGTCTATTGGCCAGTCGGCTTTAGTTATGCCAATACAAAAAGATGTTTCGTTTTGGATTACATTTTTCCTACCGCTCCCCTTCCCCCTATACTCTTGTTACCGAAGCGAATTTGAATTTCCCTCAATGCCTCTTGCTAAGCCGGCGTTCCCACTAACGTTATGAAAAACAAGCAGGAACAACAGTCTGTCTGGTCGAGCGTCCGTAGACATTTAGTATTTTCTCAATAACTCAACTAATACTGGGACTACCATATTATTTAAAACACATTCTTGCTCAGTGGAGTCTAAGCTATACTACCATATGATTTTTATGGTCAGTTTCATTATGGTTTTAGATTTTCAATTTTGTCACTGTCACTTCGTCAAATAAAAATTTTACACAAGACCGCCATCTTTCCCTCTCTTTCATCTCGCCAGCATGTATTTTCAAATAACTAACTTGTTTTAGTGACGTCAGAAATACTACCGCGAGGATGAAATAAAATTTGTCTGCGTATTTGCCTCTGATGGCTTTGCTCCAGCGTGTATATATGCATGGCAGAATGTGTCAAACGAAGCGGGGTTTTGCGTGGCGGGTTAAGAATTCGCGTTAATAATTTGTATTGTCTCGTGTAACACTACCAAAAAATGTAAGGATTACTACTGATTACCAGCGTTAAAATCAAAATATTACGTTAATTCAGATAGTAGTTTGGCAGCACACTTCCGAAAACTCGTTAATTATAAGTCTTGCCGCAGTCTCTATCAGATCGGGCAAAATGTTAAAAATGTACGTCACAAAGAAAGCGAGGGGGTTAACCGGTGGGATTGGTTCTAAGCCGTTCCAAGGCATAAAATCAGCGCTATGCTGGCGTGTGAGAGTATCACCGTCAGACACAATAGGGCGGGTTTATTTATTATAATTTTATGACTAAAATCTTACTGAAATGAGCGATTATTCTCGCAGATTTTACTACACACCTCCCATCCTAAAACATGCATTCATTTGCAGGTTATAATCTGCGAGATAACTTAGCTCAATGACGTCTTGCGCGTTTTTCTGATCTTCATCATAAGGATGTCTGCTCAAAAAGTCTGCGCCTACGTTCTGAGGGCCGAGAATATATTCAATCAGAAATGTGTATGGCTGCAATAATAAAGACCATCTCAATAATCTGGAATTTTCATGCTTGGCATGTGACAAGAACACGAGAGGTGAATGATCAGTTTGGACCACAAATGTCCTGCCATATAAATAAATCTGGAATTTTTTTATAGCCCATATCAAAGCTAGACATTCCTTTTCACTTGTTGAATAATTTTTTTCTGCCTTGTTCAACTTACGGCTTGCATAAGCGACTGGATTTAATTCCCTATCTTGTGAGGAGGACCTTTGCAACAATGTATCGCCTAAGCCCACATTGCTGGCGTCACTTCTCACGATAAATTCTTGATTCAAGTCAGGCAATTGCAACACTGGCCTGCTTGTGAGTTTTTCTTTTAACTCCTGGTAAGCCAATTCACACTGTGCTGATCAATTTATTTTATCAGGTTGACCTTTGCGAGTTAAATCCGTCAGAGGAGCACATATAGAGTTAAAATTTTTAATGTACTTTTGGTAGAAACCACACAATGACACGGAAGATCGCACATCTTTCTTTGTTTGTGGCCTAGGTGCTCTTTTCAATTTTTCCAGATTCTTGGGATAAGGGGTCATGCTACCCTGATGTACAGTATGTCCCAAGAATTCCAACTCTTTACAACCAATACAACATTTTGTTGGCCTAGCGGTTAAGTTAGCCTCTCTGAGTCTATCAAACAGCATATTCAAAGAGGTAACGTGTTCCTCAAATGTTTACGTCGCAATGAGGATATCATCCATAAAATTCGAAATACATGGATTTTTCAGGGGATCCAGCAATTTTCGCATCATCTTAGAAAACACACTTGGGGCATTTTTCAACCCAAATGGTAACATGTTGAACTCATAATGACCTTCCGAGGTGCTAAAGGCTAAATAAGGTCGAACCTAAGGCTTTACCGGAATCTGGTAATAGCCTTTGCTAAGATCCACCTTAGAAAAATATTTTGCCTTGTTCAGCCTGGCAAAAAGTTGAGTAGTATCAGGTAATGGATCCACCTGACCTTCTGTGACAGCATTCAGTTTCCTGTAATCTATGCACAGTCTATGTTCTCCCGATGGTTTCCGCAACAAAACCACACAGGAACTATAAGGAGACTCACTGTGAGAAATAATCCCTTCTTGTAACAAATAATCTATCTCCTCTTTCAAAGCTTTTTCCTTAGCGAAAGGAATGGAATAAAGCCTCATACAGATAGGTGCTGGGTCTAGTAGTTTCATATCATATTCCAACAAATTTGTGTGCCCCGGCCTATCCGTTAACACATCTGTATGTTTCTCAAGGACCTGTTGAACCTTCTCCTTCTGTCCTTTTGTCAGGTGATTGCTGATCTTCACCTGTGCAAACGTTTCACTGGTTTTCAGTGGATATTCAACTGAGGAGAGAGGGTCATTTTTCATTTCGGTTGCGATAGACAAGGCCAATATGTGTGTTCCTTCCTGGATTTGTCTGTCCAGATATTTCTTCAAAAGGTTCACATGATAGACTTTTTCCTTTCCCTTTTTGTCTATCTTATAATTTGTTCTGGATACCTTTTCCAAAACTGTATATGGCCCTTGCCATCCGATCTGAAGTTTATTGTTGCTGCCTGGCAATAGAAGAAGCACCTTCTTCCCTACAGCAAGTTCCCTATCCTTAGCTTTCTTATTATAATAAGCAGCATGCTTTTTCCTGGCTTGTCTCAAATTATCATTTGCCAGTTTCCAACTAGTTTTTAAACGAGTGGTCAGTTCGTTCACATATTGATATGATGAGGTAACAGTCTCCTCTGCCTTCTCATCTGTCCAGGTCCTTAATAACGCTTCCAAAGGACCTTTTATTGGCCTCCCAAATAACAGGGTTGCGGGTGCCATTCCTGTTGAATTATGTGGAACTTCCCGGTACGCAAACAAGGCGGTGGGCAAGTCTTGGTCCCACGTATCAGGTTTCTCATGTGCCAGCTTTCTCAGGATAGAAATGAGAGTCCCATTGAACCTCTCTACCTGGCCGTTCCCTTGGGGGTGATACGGACTACAATGAAAGTGCTTGGCTTGAAACAACCGAAAAACCTCTTCTGTTAGTTTCCCCTTGAACTGAGAGCCATTATCAGTCAAGATTTGATGCGGGAATCCTAACCTTGTGAATATCGTAAGTAATGCCTCTGCCACATGTTTCGAATCGATTGACGACAGGGCTACCGCCTCTCCCCACATAGAACACGTGTCTACCAGAGTAAGGATGTAACTGTTCCTCCTCTTGGTCCGAGTGAGAGGTCCCACAATATCCACTGCAACTCTCTCAAAAGGGGTTCCCACTATGGGCATTTCCCCTAGAGTTGCTGAAGCAGTCCAATGCTTTGGAGCTACTCTCTGGCATTCGGGACAGGATTTTACATATCTCTTTATGTCTTCCGTTATCCCTGGCCAGAAATAATGACAAGCTATATGCTGTCCTGTTGCACTAATCCCCATGTGACCACTGAAGGGGATAGTATGACCTAACTCCATCACTTTTTCTCGATGTGAACTGGGAAGGAACAGCTGACCGTGACCAGCTGAACCAGTGCTTGCCTTCCTATATAACAATTTATTCTTCATATAGAATTCTCCTTTATTAGGAGGAGTATGGCTCTTTGGGAGTTTCTTATAGCACGGCTTCAGTGACCTATCTTCAGCCTGTGCCTTTCTCATCTCCTCTGGATGAGTATTTATAGGTTCATCTTCTTCCTTTCTGGATTGTGATCGGGTCTGGACTGCTGCCAAGACCATAGGTCTCTTGGGATCCCCCAAGTAGACATAACGACACCCCAATATCAGAGGGTAGATGGGTGCGTCTATCACTGCTGCTCTGATTATTCCTTCCACATAGCGAGTTTTCACTGTTATCCTTGCAATGGGAAGTTTCATGAGAGGTAGGTCCTTGGTCGCCCCTTGTATCTCCACTGTTTCTGTGGTATACTGATCTGGGTTCACCAAGTGCGCGCTCACGACAGCATCAAAATCTAGACCTGTATCATAGAGGCACCTAATGGTGACATCATTGCATACAACCTCCTCACAAACTGGGGGGGGGGGGTGATAAGGTTCCTGCTGTCTAGCAGGTTTGTCCTTTACTTCCTGGTTCCCCCTTCTCATAGCGGCACATTCAGAAGGTTTACTTTTACAGAATTTAATGTCATGTCCCTCCTTCCGACAATGTCGACAATATAATCTACTTTAATGAAAAGGTTTTCTTTCATCATTCCTTCTGTCATTGAAATGTGAGGTTTTATTTTTAAAATCATTTTGAGGCCTATCAAAGTTCTGCTTACTTCTGTTATCAAATTTATTTTAATTTTGAGGAGCCTTATACTGATCCACTGGTTTCTTTCTGATGCCAGCTACATTTATTATTTCACCCAGCGTCTCCGCGCCCTGTTCCATGAGAAACTGTTTCATGTCTGGAGCCATGGACTCTCTCATCTGTTCTATGAGTATCATCTCTTTGAGATCTTGGGTTTTCCCCAAAGAAGCCCATTTCTCCATATACGTCTCCGACCGGGCGGAGAACTGGTGATAGGTCTCACCCGACAGTAACCTGGCATTCTTAAATTTCTTTCTATAAAACTCTCCGTTCTTTTCGTATCTTAACAGAACAGCCTGCTTCAACATGTCATAGTTGTCTTGGTCATCCCTGCTCATTTTGGAAAACACTTCATAAGCTGTTCCCCGAAGACCCTGAGACAACTTTACACCCCATTTTTCTCTTTCTAACCCATAAGTAGTGGCTAATATTTCGTATCTGCTTAAATATGACTTAATGTCATCATCATTTTCTACAAAGTAATCTAAATGGAACCCCATGGCTGATGAGGAGGCCCCCTGGCTTGCAGCTGAGTCGGAAATGGATGGGCTAGTTCCATTTTCAGGAGCATGGCCTTGCAGCTCTAACTCCCTTAGTCGTATCTCATGTTCTCTTTGTAATCTTTTATCATCCCTTTCCGCCTTTAATCTCCTTTCTTCTTTCTCTCGTTCCGCCTCCAATCTCCTTTCTTCAGCCTCAAGTTTCTTTTCCTCCAACTGCAGCCTCTTAATCGCAGCCTCCATATCAGCCTCTAACTTCATTTTCCTTTCCTCAGCTAACCTATGTTCTTCCCTAGTAATAAATTTGTCACATTCTGAGGTGACATAGTCAATCAAGATTTGACCCTCCATATTCATTTCTTTGGCAGTCTGAACAGCCGCAGATCAAAACTTGGCCAGATCTGCCATTCTGATGAATACAAAATGTTCTAACAAAGTTTCTAACTAAGTATAAATTTATTTAATTAATTCTGGGTTCTGATACTTTCTTCACTTCCCAAATCTTGGGTAATAATATATGGGGATTCCCTGGGAAAAATAAAATGTTGTTAATGCTAACCCAGACCCCCAATGTATGTAGTACTAGGAGAAATTCAAATGCCCGGACAAGTCTACCAATTTATGTTGCAAAGTTTGATTTTGCTGGGGAGGTTATGATGGTATCCTAAAAGAATGAAATCAATGTCTGCATTAACCGTGTGAGGTCAAGCACATGTAGGCCCCTGACTCTAAAAGATGATAATGAAATATATGCAGGGAACCTAACGCTACCTCCCTAGATCTCACACGGGCACTATTTTGGCTCTAGTGTCTGGTGTATGGTGTACCTAGTGTCTAGGGGAGAAATGAAATGATGGTACACAACACAAAAACACTTTAATTTTCTATGAGGAAGTGAATAAAACTAGGGGTGAAGTTTTTCTTTAAAATAATGTTTTTTCTGTACAATTTATTATGCCTGTCCAGTCATATCTTTTGGACAGGTCTTTGAAAATGAGGACAAGATAGTTTACAGAAAAGATCAACTAAAATTGTGGGGACAATTTGCCCACTAACTATAAAGTCAATGTATATATTTATATATCTTTCCTGTGGGAATGTTCACAGCTTACACTTTATTCATATATGAGGGAGAGTCACTGTGTATGAGGGGCTGTAATGTCATCATACCCCATAACTTCCTGAGTATGACTTGAAATACCAGTGTTATTTATACGAAAGTGTCAGATATACCCAGATGCTTAACACATCACCTGGAATTCCTTGTAGAATGATAATACAGTACGAAGTTGCAGAAAATCTCGATCTTTCAACGTGCCCAATCTCCTCCCGTTATCTTTCGACAGCATAAATGAATGGTCGGAGACTTGATGACTTTTATTCTCTGTCAGCAGGTTTCCTGTTACCAGATGGCAACAGGAAATAAAACCTCTGGAACAAAAGGACATCCTGGCCTTTTATCTCTGAACACTTCTTATATTATTTAATTTCATACGTGGGTATGGGGTCAGTCTCGTGTGCATTACAGGTGCACTCGCCCCTAATTTTAAATGACTCACACCTTGCTGTGACCACACCTCAGGTCCCTATGGCAGATACGCCACTGTACGTTTACATAGTTTTCCTCCATAAAATAATTTGGAGTAACCACATTTCCTTTGATATGATTTTATCTTCTTTTCTTTTTAAGGTAGTAGACTACCTTGTAGGGTAAAAAACTCAAATTTTCCTTTCAGAATCAAACAACCATGGGTATAGTGTTAGTATGGACTTAACATTTTTGTCCACATAATGACCTCATTAATTATGAAAATTAGCTATCCAATATGGCCGCCATAGTGATTAAATTATACACCTTTTTTAAAACATCATAACTATGTTATTTTTACAAGGATCTGACTGAAACGTGGCAAATTGAATTAGTATATATAGCTTGAGGTTTTGACCTAAAATAACAGATATTGACCGAAAGGTTGATTTGTAATGAATTTTCAAAATTTATATTTCTTGAATGTTTGATATTTGTGCCTCATTATATATGCATGATGGTCATAAAACTAAAATTTTGAATTCAATTGTATCCATTTTAGGTCATAATCTGTAAGATTATATGATAACCAACTGTGTTAATTTTCATGTCAATTGAATGTACAGATCCAGAGATATCTTGTTTCAAAGATCACCAATTATGCTAAAAAGACAATTCCGAGAAAACAAAGAAAAACAGAAAAAGAACTCACAAAATGAAGTTTAATGAGCTCCTGTTGAATAAAGGTCTCCTTCTACTGCAGCTGCAGTGTCTATGAATCCCATTTTCAGTGCTCTCAGGGTCTTTCCATTGCAATGTCCTTACTTGCTGAATAGATCCTGTGCAGCGTTCTCCTGTATGCTTTCTTTGCCATGCGTTGACTTGTGTTCATGTATATCGAAAAATTCTGCAATGCACTGTGGCCTTTCCCAATAGAACGCACAAATGCCACCATTCGCACATTTACTTCTTTGTTTGTGAGTAGCTGAAGATGAAACATCAGAAGTATTGAAATTGGCAGTCCATTCGCCACTGTTTGTGCGCTTGATACTGATTTCATGACAAAAGCCATTCCGAGTCTCTTCGACGATCTCACAGGTCAGTGAGTACTGATAACATTTGTCACATCTAAAGTTAGCGCATAAAAACCCAAACAGTAGTTTTACATCCATAAGGATAAACCCATTTCCTTTGTTGTCATTTTTAGCTTGTCCTTCACTTTCTTGGACCTTTATTTTCTTTGCTGAGGAGCACAGAGGTTTTATAGCGTCACTATCGACAATAGGTGTCTCATTTTCAGGCAACGGTTTGTTGGTGTACACGCCTCTCAGTCTTTGTCTTATTTCTCATTGTGAACAAAAGAAGCTCTGCTAACTACTATTATACAGAATCAGTACAAAACTAGCAATAAATAGAGTTGATGTTGGTGAAAATGCACTATGCATGTAACAAATGTTGAAATTTACGATCAAAGCTTTCTAGACACACAATTTTGAAAAATTCACAAGAAATCATTGAGTGATTCCCCGTGGAAAAGTTATAAATATCTTTTTCCTGTTGCCTATGTATAATTATAATTTCGCAGTTTTACAATTACGCACCTTCTTGTTGGTCATTATTCACATGGTAACCAACTATAAACATTGGTTGCTATGCAAATCACTCAAGGGGGCGTGTGTAGAAAAACACTGATTCCTATCAAACCAGAGTATCTCTAAGCTTCTATGAATTATTTTTAGTTCAAGAACATGTTGACGATGATTTAAAGCATGAAAATGAAAATTGTTGGATTTTTATTTTTTTTAAGCTTTTCTGGGTATACTTCTACCTTAAAATATAAATGCTTCAGGCATGTTTAACAGTGTTCATGGAACACAGAGGCTTATTAACATATTTCTAATGCAATAATAGTAAAACATAATCATGACAACATACACCAGTTAGATACAGTTCAATGTGAGGACTCAACAATGTCTACTCCCGGCACGTCCTTCACTTTTTCCCAATAGCAGTATCTAACTTTGGCAATGGGATTAAACATAGTAATTCATAAATCAGCCTTACCACAAATTTCAAAAAACATAAACAAATGACGCTGACTTGCAAGAAGTGGCCCCAGTTTCTTCTGCTCCGTCCAGACTGTGAAATACTTCTATAGTTATTTAATTTATTTTTAAATTTATCACAGCTGTTCTCAGCGTATCTGAATGCAAACTTTTATTCAACTGGCAATGAATAATGAAAGCCTTTTGCTAATATTTACTAGCACTGGCCAATCGAAAGCTTGCGACTACCAGAATTCAAATGCAGCTTTTGAAAAAAAAAATAATTCCAAACAAACTCTGCGTCTGGTAGTCTGTTGGCCAGTCGGCTTTAGTTATGCCAATACAAAAAGATGTTTCGTTTTGGATTACATTTTTCCTACCGCTCCCCTTTCCCCCTATACTCTTGTTACCCAAGCGAATTTGAATTTCCCTCAATGCCTCTTCCTAAGCCGGCGTTCCCACTAACGTTATGAAAAACAAGCAGGAACAGCAGTCTGTCTGGTCGAGCGTCCGTAGAAGTTTAGTATTTTCTCAATAACTAATACTGGGACTACCATATTATTTAAAACACATTCTTGCTCAGTGGAGTCTAAGCTATACTACCATATGATTTTTAAGGTCAGCTTCATTATGGTTTTAGATTTTCAATTTTGTCACTTTCAGTTCGTCAAATAAAAATTTTACACAAGACCACCACCTTTCCCTCTCTTTCATCTCGCCAGCATGTATTTTCAAATAACTAACTTGTTTTAGTGACGTCAGAAATACTACCGCGAGGATGAAATAAAATTTGTCTGCGTGTTTGCCTCTGATGGCTTTGCTCCAGCGTGTATATATGCATGGCAGGGAGCCGCGCTAGCGTAGTGGTTACAATACCGCTCTGGCGACCGGGTGATACAGGATCAAACCCGGGCGACGGCATTTGAGGATTTTTCGTCGACCGGGATTTGGACTGGATTAACTCGAGACCTGGCGAGAACATTTGAAGGAGTGTCGTCGACCAGGGACTGGCGGCTCCTGAGCCGACCCAGCTGCAATGGGTATCTCCGAAATCGGCGAGTATTTGCCTGAATGGCGAGGAACACCTGTCTCTGTACAAGAAATAAAGGGATACTCACGTAAAATCAATGTCAGGTTAGACATAAAATAATAACCTGAGATTTCGCCTTGAGTATTAGCGGGCGAACGCAAAAAAAAAAAAAAAAAAAAAAAAATATGCATGGCAGAATGTGTCAAACGAAGCGGGGTTTTGCGTGGCGGGTTAAGAATTCGCGTTAATAATTTGTATTGTCTCGTGTAACACTACCAAAAAATGTAAGGATTACTACTGATTACACTAGTCAACAACCAAAATGTACCAGAAATGAAAATAGCTGATCTTAACTAATTTTGGTGTGCTGAAAACGAAAATGACATTAAAAAATGTTGATTGGCTCTAGTTTTCAAGATATATGCTACTAGTTTATTTAATTACGGTAAATTTATATATATATGACGCAACTGTTGTGGGCGATTGCATAATTTTTTCTAATGACCAATAAAAATGTTACTAGAAGTTGATGATGCAAGCCTACCTATGATTACATCCCCTTTGTGTATAAATACCTTATCTCTGATAAAATGTTGCCATTAGTTAGTGCATTTGTCCTTATCAAAAGTATCGTAGTTAGAAATGCCAGAAGGCGTACAGTTTGTATTTTGGCTGCAGAATAGGAGATCAAGATAAGAGCTGGGCGCCACACATATGCTGCAATACATGTGCAGCACATCTTAAACTGTGGTTAACTGGCAAAAGGCAAGCTATGCCTTTTGCAGTCCCAATGATTTGGAGAGAGCCCACTGATCATCTCAACAACTGTTACTTTTGCATGGTCCCTCCAATTGGGAAAGGCATATCAAAGAAGAAAAAATGGACTCTGGAATATCCAAACATCCCCTCTGCAATACTTCCGGTACCACATGGCGATGATCTACCAGTTCCCAAAGTGCCAGAATCCTTTTCAGCTGCTTCCACTGATGAAGAGGACATTGGTGGTCCTGAACCATCAACCTCAAGTGACACAGATTTTGAGCAAACTACATCCACTAAACCACACTTAATAACCCAAGGTGAACTGAATGATCTTGTAAGAGATCTGAATTTACCGAAGAACAAGGCGGAGATTTTGGGTTCCAGATTGCAACAGTGGAATCTCCTGGCAGAAGATGTTACAATTTCTGTGTATAGGAACCGCCAGAAGCCGCTTATTACATTCTTTTTCAAAGAGGGTGACCTTTCTGCGTGCCACAACATTTCTGGTTTAATGGCAGCGCTCAACATCAATTACATACCGGAAGAGTGGAGGCTTTTCATTGATTCATCCAAGACAAGTCTTAAAGCTGTTTTGTTGAATAATGGTAATGTGTTACCGTCAATTCCAGTTGGTCACGCAGTTCATATGAAAGAAACTTATGAAAACATTAAGCAGCTTTTGAAGTGTATAAACTACGATCATCATCATTGGTCACTTTGCGGTGACTTAAAAGTGGTCGCTCTTTTGCTTGGACTACAGGGTGGATACACCAAGTACTGTTGCTTTCTCTGTGAGTGGGATAGCCGTGCACGAAGTGACCATTACATCAGAAGACATTGGCCAATCAGGCAGTCATTGCAGCCTGGCAGTAAGAACGTTGAGAACCCAGCAGTTGTCGACACCAGCAAGATTTTGTTGCCACCCTTGCACATTAAGCTGGGTCTCATGAAAAACTTTGTCAAGGCAATGGAGAAAACAGATGAGGCTTTCAAATATCTCATCAGAAAATTTCCAAGACTGAGTGAAGCTAAAATAAGAGAGGGAGTATTTGTTGGTCCGCAAATTCGAAAACTTCTTCATGATGACGAGTTTCTTTGCGTGTTGCATGGCAAGGAAAAAGCAGCATGGCTAGCATTTAAGTCAGTGGTGGACAATGTTCTTGGAAACAACAGATCTGATAATTACAATGAAATTGTAGAAAATCTCCTTCTGAAGTATAAGAGTCTTGGCTGCAACATGTCTTTGAAAATTCATTTTCTGGATTCTCATCTGGATTTCTTTACGTCAAACTGTGGAGCGGTCAGTGATGAGCATGGTGAACGATTTCACCAGGACATTGCTGCTATGGAGACAAGGTATCAAGGCAATTGGAGCAATTCAATGCTTGTTGATTACTGTTGGACTGTGACAAGAGACACCTCATCGATTGACTACAAGAAGCAAGCAAAGAGAGCTCGAACAGCGACTGAATAATGACGGAATGGGTTCAAATGTGCCTTTTTAAAGCATGATATGTGAACTTTAAATAATGTTTTTATTTTTTCTATCATTTTATGTTAAAATATCAATTAATTGAGTATGTAACCACAATTTTTATAATGCTAAAGTAGAAAGACTAGCTGTTCAGCCCAGAGAAGTAAACAAGCATACATTATTTAAAAAAAAACCAGAGCCAATTGGTGAATTTCATTATGATATTTGAAATCAGCATGTCAAAATCAATAAGAAATGGTACATTTAATTTCTGGTACAAAAAACTTTTGAAAATTTGTTGACTAGTGTTACCAGCGTTAACATCAAAATATTACGTTAATTCAGATAGTAGTTTGGCAGCACACTTCCGAAAACTCGTTAATTATAAGTCTTGCCGCAGTCTCTATCAGATCGGGCAAAATGTTAAAAATGTACGTCACAAGGAAAGCGAGGGGGTTAACCGGTGGGATTGGTTTCAAGCCGTTCCAAGGCATAAAATCAGCGCTATGCTGGCGTGTGAGAGTATCACCGTCAGACACAATAGGGCGGGTTTATTTATTATCATTTTATGACTAAAATCTTACTGAAATGAGCGATTATTCTCGCAGATTTTACTACAGACTCCCTAAAATATAAGCCCATCTTTCTATTTACAACTCTGCCAAGAGTAATTTTGAGCGAAGGTAGATAACTTTAAAAACCCTCATTGTATACTCTAAATTTTGGCCTTTGTTGGACCATCGCTGCAGAGCAGGAGAGGCAATCCCGTGACACTCACTGGCCCAGGACTCCACCTAAATCTATTGCAGAGCTCCCCAACAATCATAAGCACGCTCACTCAGCAGCTACAGAACACATACACATTTTTCAACTTTGCATTGGCTGCAAAATAGCGACGAGCTCAGCAGCCCTAGATCAACAACAGCAGCAACAACAACAAGTAACAGTGCTAAATTTCATTCCGGCTCCAAGAAGTAATTTGAGATTAAGTTAACCGTGGACAAGCTCAATATAGTTATTGCGCTGAAAATAAGGTACCTGATGTTATTTATTTTCTAGATAAAATTCATGCTCTGTTAACTAAAAACAATTGTTGTGAGCTTATATTTTATATAATTATCTTCTTTTTCATTCACCGTCCACGCTTTATAGAGTATACATAAAACATAGCTCGTGCCGATAAAACGTGTGGTACTCCAGATATCAGATTCTACAAGTACCATCAAATACAAAAAATAAATATATTGACCTTTTTACTTCCTTCTTCTTCTTCTTCTTCGTTCGTCCTGAAAAGGACGGTGGTTTTTACTTCCAACTTGTATGGCATTTAATGCTAATTAATGCAAATTTTCATTTACGCAGCTTTTTTAAGTTCAAAATGTTGAGCGGTATTTCAAATCGAAGCTTGTTTTAAAACTGGTTTACAAATGTGATTGCGTTAATTTTAAAGCATTGTTTCATACTACCTGAAAACCCAGTGGGTTTGCATGCCACCGATTTAAAAAGTGCCGCTTAGAATATGTAGATCTTGATCTACCAGTAGTAGCCAGTTGATCATTTTGTATTTCTTTATGTGGCGTTTTAAAAAGGGGGTGGGGGGGGGGGGGGGGGGGGGGGGGGGGGGGGGGGGGGGGAGAGGGGGGGGGGGGGGTGGGGGGGTGGGGGGGGGGGGGGGGGGGGGGGGGGGTGGGCGGGGGGGAGGGGGGGGGGCGGGGAGGGGGGGGGGGGCGGGGGGGGGGTGGGGGGGGGGGGGGGGGGGAGAAATGCAAGAACTGTTCACTTGGGAAATTATTCCTTCCTGCACTGAAAGTTCGGTGTCCACATATTTAAAGGTACTTTCACAACATTCTCAGCGGAAACCTGCAACCTAGCGCACTCAAATTCACTCTTTTCGTGAACTGCATAAGATAGGAAGCAATCTTTTGTTTGACGTGAAATTAACATTCGATTAAATATAATTTAATTTGAGTTTTCTACCACCCTGTCCAGAAATAACAGGAAGCAGATCGTCCGTCAGAGATAAAAGTTACAATAATGCTGCACTAATTCCAGACTCTAGATACTCTGAAACCTGAAAACGGACATGATTTTATCAGTGTAGTTCTTTAAACAGCTCAGTAGTTCTAAAGTAGATCCCCACATCTCCTGGGTTGCCGAGCACTGGTCTACAAATATATTTCTAGTTTGTTCTGCGTCACTGGAGTAAGATTAGATGCTATTATTTGCTTTTCTTTTAACAGATGTCACTTACCCTGTTGTGGCGACAGGGTTTACATGAGATAGCGAAAGACTGAAAGCGACAGATTTCATGAGAGAATCTAGGGCTATTCTATTAAGAATGCCTGACATCAGCAGACACATCAAAGAGCACTATTCTCACTATCAGGGTAGTTCACTCTTGTGAAACTGAAAAGGAATATTTAGTAGAAAGGTAATCTGTATCTCCCTCTTGACTGAGTTAAATAGACAGAGGATTGGTATTCTAGTCACACTTCTATTCCTTCCCTGATTGATTTAATTGTTATTTCATTTACAATTATTTTTGGCTCGAGCCACGCAGAAATAGACAGTTGGTAAAATGCATGTTTAGCTAGCAAATCAGAGAGAGCAGCTCAGGTCATTCTATTCCCTCCCCCAAGCATCACATGTTTGGTGGGCAGGTCTCAAAATGTCAAAAGTATTCCTATTCTCCAATAAGCTTGCGTTGGTCGGGGGGTGGGGAGTGGGGGGGGGGGGGGGGGGGGGGGGGGGGGGGGGGGGGGGTGGGGGGGGGGCGGGGGGGGGGGCGGGGGGGGGGGGGGGGGTGGGGGGGGGGGGGGGGGGGGGGGGGGGGGGGGGGGGGGGGGGGGGGGGGGGGTGGGGGTGGGGGGGTGGGGGGGGGGGGGGGGGGGGGGGGGGGGGGGGGTGGTGGGGGGGGGGGGGGGGGGGGGGGGGGGGGGGGGAGAGACTTAATCTCCAAAATAGGCTGTCCTTTATCTGGGCGTCAGTTGCATATGTTCTCAGAATCGTCAACTTTTCCCCGTTCATAAACTTTATGGTGCAATAAAATGCCTAACTTCCTTACTTGCCCGAATAACTGAACATGTGTTCTCTCACATCTTCGTCTCTGAATCTTATCAAATGCGCCGTCCGTGAGAGGCAATGTAAGACTCTTGACATCAAGTCTTAACCTTACGTGGCGATTATGATGCGATGATCGTCGCCAACAAGTCTGCATCTCAGTCTGTTCTCATGTCTAACCTATCTTATTGTGCATTGAGAACGTCTAGAAAGGTGTTGACAGTAGAGTGTGGCAACAGTAAACGGTGAGCTGTTACGCTACGCCGCGACAGTGAAATAAAGGGTATTTGAATAAAGAAAGTTGCATTGAATGACTGAGAACTGTAGCTTATTATAGGACAAGGAAGAAATGGTATGGAAAATTTATATAGTTATAGGAGAAAGACATATGAAACAAATGGACGAAATTTGGTTTCGTCACAACAAGTGCTGACGACAAATTTATATTTGCGAAGAAAGAAAACAAACAGTAATTCTGGTTGCAGTTTTTTTTTTTTTTTTTTTTTTTTTTTTTTACAGCCACATTGATAACAAATGTACACAGTACTTACTTTTAGGCAAACACTGGCAGTGAAATGATAATTGATAATAAGACTTTAAGAGTTTGTCATGAATGCTAGATTTACTTGCAGTATCAAATTCTTATTATTTACGTGAACAAGTTTTTAAATATCATTCGACATTGTCAGATCATGCTGCTCGTTTAAGTTGTCTGTTTCTAACTACATCTTTTGTTTTGGTACTCTATAATATATTTTGTAAGTCTCTTATATATTTTGTAATGTGCATTGTAAGATGAACTAGTTAAAATTAAAAAATTTAAAAAATGCAGGGCCTGGCACTTCCTGTCTTTCAGTCGAAGCTGAAAAGCAAAAACATTTATGAAATGTGAAATAAATATGAACTATAAGCTGGGAAAAAAAATTATATCACAAAAAACTGCGGGGAAACTGTGCCAGCAGCAAAGAACTGATTAATTGTTATTCTGCAAACGTAAAGATGAGTGTTGGCTGAATTTTTACCAACAGATTGTAGACAGATTAATTAGACTGCCGACTAAACGATATATCAATAAGTAGACAATAAAACAATATACGCGTATTTACATAATAGCACCGTAGAGAATGCTGAAGCAGGATGAGAATTTGCATGACTTCTAAAGCCTATATCAATAAACTGATCATTAACAAAAATATATTTAAACAATTTCAGTTTGAAAATATTTGGGGAAAAAAAAATTAATTAAATTATAAAAATTATTATTGTGTAGGAAATAATAAATACATACGTAGAAGAAAAAAATGTTAAAAGGGATATCGCTGCCACGCTAGGGCATGTAGAAATGGATGTGTTCCGAGACCCAAGAAGCGTCTAACTATCACATGGACGGACCAGAGTGGTGGCTACCCCAGTCCTGATGTGTGTGGGTGTTATCCTTATAGTGCTCCGCCACACATCGACCAAACTCCTTCCCAGTGAAGCGCCCTCCCAATTGTGTATACCGTTATTTGATCGGAAACAGACAATAATTTTAACCAAAGCCAAATAAAATACAGATTAGCAAAAAACTACCACCTCCCTAGAAACAGATCAAAAAGGTTAACTCAGAGATGTACGTTATTGAGGCTAGCGTAGCGTTCAAGATGTCACGCTTCAACACGTGATCCTTTTGTCAATGATTGAGCTCAAAAGTTTTTCCCCGGCTAAAAAGAACGCTAGGCAAGCAGTCTGAATTGTAAGAGCGATGTAGAAGGAGGTATTCCGTTCAGCTCAATATTTTTCCTGTTTGAGGAGTCAAAATGAAGTTTCAAAGTATTGTGAATTCTAGGACGATCATGTGTTTGTATGGTCATGTTATTTCTGACAGTATTGTAAGTATAAACAATATTTCCTGCTTTCAATTGCCAAAGTATTCGGCTATTCCAGTGAACAGATGCATTTTTGAAGATTAATAAGAAAAAAGAAACATGATACATCAACTTTCAGCCTTTTAAAGAAAGAAAACTATTACTCTGGAGAGCACCAAACCCCTGGAATAGATTTCGGATGAAAATGAGGAAAGAAAAGCTAGAAGAAAATCTAAAGAGATGAGAAAAAGAACATGATGTTCTATTTTGAATGAATATGGAAGACAAACTTTAAATAGAATGCTTGTACATTGTTGTGCATATGTTTTGCTGGTTGGAATTCTGTTTGAACATGCTGTTCACATTTTTGCTATCGTTTGTTCTTCCACAATTAAACTGGTCTTTATAAAAGTACAGGCGGTTGAGAACTTTATAGAATTTGAATGTACTGAAAAAGAGCATGTTCCACTTTTACCCTATACAACAGACTCTAACACTCTCATTTCAACATCTGCATTTTGAAGGACTTTAAAATTAAAGGAACCTGGATCCCAATATAATAAGTGAGCTAAACACGACCTCTGGCGGACTTCAAGCCAGTTAAATAAAACCTATTAAAACTCACGCCCAAAAATGAAACAAGTAACAAACCAATCTTACTCCCCGGCTACATATTGGTTAGAAATGGTACCGTGCCCAGTTCACCAAGAAAGACAGCAACACTTGGACGGTTACACAATAAATGACTCGGTTCTATTCATTCTCAATTCATTGAACAGGTTAATTATCTTATTAGTGTATAGTTTCGAATTCTTGCATTTATTCTCTGTCATTTATCTGTGTATAGCCACACCTATTTCTATAATTAAATAATTCGCGCATAAATGCAAAAACCAGACTTAACTTGTGATGTTTTTTTGCGAGAAACATTCATTAGAAATGGTATACAATCACTACATTCCTAGGACTCCCACGCATAATTTGCACTTGAAATACCGCATGCAGATGTAGAAATTCTACAATCTTAAGACGAATAGGCAAGAAAACAGAGACAAAGAAGGTAGATACGCAGTAGTAGATAGCCGGAGTAGAAATAATCTTGCAGACAAAAATCGATCGACAAGAGTAAAAAGGGAAATATTTTATTAATCTGACATTTTGTATAAAGGAAAAAGGTTTCAAGAAGATAAGATCACTGTAAAATCATAGAAGTTCTGCTAGAACAAAAATTAACCAAACATAACAATAAATACCAAATAATGAATACTTAGCAATGCACGAAAATATAACATGAAACAGGCAAATACACCGGATTATGGACTAGACACGGAAGAATACAACATCCAGTGTGGAAATCGGTCAAGCATGTCTTAAATTGTATAGTTAGTTAACTTTATACAGAGCAAATAACACACTCAGCGGACGAAGGTTACTTTTTTAAACGCATACGTAACGATGGAATGAGCAAAAGAAAAATATATCAACATTTAACGTTACGAAATCTACAGTTGGCACTAAGTACGTTTCAAGAAAAAGAAAAAAATCTGCCAGCTCAGATGGTGTCGCGGCTGAGTTTTACTTATTTTTTTTTTCCCCCATTCCCTCAGTCACATTTGTTGGGGGAAATATACTAATGGACAAAAGTTAAGGGCCGCCATTCAGTTTAGACAAAGTTTATATAATTGATTGGCAAACTGTAAAGACAAGTAAAAATGTCATTAAAACTGAGCTCAGATAAATGTGTATACATTTCTGTGTGCACTAGGTTAATTTTTTTTAATGTAAAAAAACCGGGTCACTTTAACCCGCACGTGAAAATTGCCATTGTTGCTGCAAAAACTCGTGGTTTTTGCAACACGCCCCCTTAGTTGAAAAGGTGAAAAAGTGAGTTGAATTTGAATGCACGTGGAAAATGATCATCGGTAAAGAGTGTTCACCGTTGGTATGCAATATATCAGAATGACAAGTGGTCGAAATTATCACTGCATTAGCCATGCCACCAAGGAGAAGTCTCAGCACTGTAGACCGTGGTCGAGTCATGGCATGGATTCAGGATGGTCAATCTGTTCGTCATGTTGCAAGACGTTTAGCAGTGTCCCACTCTACTACCATTCAGAGACTTCTTGAGAGATTTCAAGCTACCGGACATTTGGAAAATTGACCCTGCTCAGGAAGAATTATACAAACCTTGTCCAAACTGAATGGCGGCCCTTAACTTTTGTCCAGTAGTATATTAAATAAAATACTCAAAAAGAAAACGCTTCCTACCAGTTTAGACCAGTCGTTCATACCTTTAGCTCATAAAAACAATACACACGGGATGCAAATGCCAAAAACGCTTGAGATATGTTCCTCCTTAAAGTACAGATGATAAAATATTAGCGGAGGCGTAAGTAATATAATCAAAACATTTCATGCCAAAATTAATTAGGACCAGTGGTGCATTATAGGTACATAAATAAACTTACTGACTTTAGTATTTGTGACAGAATTGTCCGTTCTCTTTTCCTAGCATTCATGTTTACCGCCGACATTATTGCGCAAAGTCTCATTATCTGTACTTAATCATTGTTTACACTCTCTTCCCTCAATACTTGTCATGTCGGGACTTCAGCGACCATCTTTTCCTGATTAAGAGAATCGATCACTTTCGTTTGAACCCATATTATCTATGGAGTGAAATAGAGTAACACATTTACGAGCACATTTACATCCATGTGTAGGAGAGACCAGGTAAATGAGATAACCATTTCCGGACAAGACGGGTCTGAGAATAATTATCCATCTTGAAAGAGATTACCTGTGATAATGTAGTCGTGAGTGTAACGATGACTGATAATAGACGGAAGCTGGCACACCATATATGGTGACTTGTAAACAACACATCTATTTTTGCGTTTGTTACGCAGGAATTTTTCGAAAGAGAAGGAGAAATATGTGCATCTTGCATGTGATTGGTTTGGCATTTGAGATGTAAAAATACAACATTTCTGATGGTAGCCTTGTCATATAGTAGCAATCTAGATGTGGGCCGAATGTTGCCTTATAATTTAGCGCCTTGTGAGTTTACCGCACTGTGAAATTCAACTCGTCAAGAAGACAGCCAGACGAGCCAGAATAAGGAATAGGATAAGGATCCGGACAACGTGTGTGAATTTACACAACGAAACTCTACCTTTCGTCACATAATTATTGGGTCGATCTCTTTTCATCTACGGCAGAATTTAGTTACATTTTTTGTGTGTGTACTAAATTACTTGCATTTCCGCTGTCGGCCTTTTTCTCTCTCTACTTTCAAGCAGATATTTTGTACTCTCAAATCACCTTACACTCCTCTCAGTGATAATTCGTCATGAATCCAGATGGACTGGTCAGCGACCGAGCGTTGGGTTTACCTAAGGCGTGCCGGGCGATAAATTACCCGTCTGTGGACAGATTACAGACACGCACTTATCAGTCGGACACACCTAAGTGGAAATGTTGTAATAGTCCGGGCAGATGTAAGAAGTTATTTGTAAACATTGCCGAGAGAGGATCGGATGATTTCATTCCATATTTTGGAGACATGACCTCTGCAGTAACGCGCAGACATTTCCATGAGGAAATAATTTGAATTAAACCACAAAACACGCATGTTTGAAACGATTGGCAGACACTCAGAATGAAGGTACAACACCCCTTCCGATTGAAGCCTTGCTTAACATCGTAACAAACAATTGCGGGGGAAGACAGGCAATATAACCTGACACTTCAGCCAGAGTAGAACACTGTGAAAATTCACTCGCGACAAGAAGACAACCAGACCTTGTCAGAGTAAAGACTAAAATTAGCTTTCATTTATAAGACTGGACTTTGTTTGAGCATTCTCAGGACTTAAAAGCCCAGGAAAAACTCTACCATTTGAACACGGAAAACCGGAATCTGAGGGAACTGAAACACAAGTCGAAGTGGGAACTTATTGTTAAAGTAACAACACCCAGACCAAGTGTAAGAGGCCTCTACAAGTGCCTTTATTTCTCTGAGCCAACAGTCTGTGAGCCTAAAGATTTGCGTAAGTTGTAAATTTTAAATTCTATATATTTTTTTTTTCGTTACTAACATGTGAACTAATAGGTATATATTGACATGTGAAGATTAATATGTAAAAATTACTATTGGATGTCCAAGTCATTTGAAGCTGGCAATCTTAGCATAGAGAACAAGGGTTCCCAACCTGGGGTGCTCGCACATCCGGGGAGTGTGAGATGGCATTTCAGACGATACGACAAAGAAGCCTAAGGTCAAGAGTCTCAATTTGACTTATTCATCTTCAAATGTGATATTACTTTTGTAGGGGGTGCGAACATTAATCAAACATTTCCTAGAGGTGCGGGGCAGAGAAAAGGTTGGGAATCCCTGATATAGACCGATGGTTTCATGAACCACCACTGCCAGGGCTGGTGACTGCTTTATTGCGAGTTTCGGACAGTGGATGATTGCCTAGATGAAGTTATCATGCTCGGAGATTTTAATGCCAGAGTTGGAAATGACCATGCTAGATGGGGTGGAGTTATAGGAAGATATGGAGAAGATACTCTCAATGACAATGGAAAGCGACTCCTTAGATTCTGCAGTGAGCAGAATCTGATCATTACAAACACAAAGTTCCCCCATAAGCGCATACATGCATACACTAGATGTGAACCAACAAAGAATGAGAAGTCAGTGATCGACTATGCCATTGTTCGGAGAAGCTCATTCACATATGTCCGAGATGCTAGAGTCTGGAGGGGGCCAGAGATTGGAAGTGATCACTACCTGCTAACAATCAAAAGAACAACTGAAAGAGTTGCTCAGCCTAGGAACTGCCCAACATCACGCAAGAAACCAAGTAAACGAGCAGGAGAAATGAGCATTAGGACCTACAAGCTGAGAGAGCCAGAAATTAAGACCAGATATCAGGGGCTTATTGCTGCAGCGGTGAGCAACACAGAAGAACGACCTGATGACTTGGAAACCCTCTGGATTAAATTCAAGGATATCATAAAGACAGCTGCTGCAGAAGCATGCGGTGAAGTCCGACTTGGGAACAAGAGAAAGAGGACACCTTGGTGGACAGAGGAAGTCAAAGAGAAAATAAGAGAGAAGAAAATGGCATGGAAACAATACTTAGGAGCTAAAAACACAACAGGACAAATGGAAAAATATAGAGAATATGTGACACTCAGAACAGAAGCAAAGAACAAAGTGCTAGCAGCAACACAGAAGTCCTGGGAAGAATTTGGAGAAAAGCTAGAAAAAGATGCACAAGAAAAACCAGAAATTGTTCTATAAGCCCTAAAGAAAATGAGGAAGGAAAAACAATGCCCTCTCAAATTTATAAAGGACAAGCAAGGCAAATCGCTTACTGCCCCGAAGGAAGTAATGGGAAGATGGAAAGAATATTTCTCAGAACTCCTGGATGGTGAGCATGGTGAAGCATCAGAAATGATAAACACTAGCACAGAAGAGAAAACCAATGATGGTGAAGATGACATAAAGATGGAAGAACTGAAGGCAGCACTGGAGAAAATCAAGATGGGTAAAGCAGCAGGGCATGATGGTATAACACCAGAAATGGTTAAGTTCATGGGAGCATCAGGCGACCTATTACTCTTAAGGGTTTTACAGGCAGCGTGGTACAACAAGACCATACCAAAGGATTGGGAGATTGCCATCATAACACCAATTTTCAAAAAGGGTGACAATCGACAGTGTGGAAACCATAGAGGCATATCCCTTCTCAGTGTCCCTGGTAAAATCTACTCTAGAATCCTAGAGCAGAGACTCCGACGCCTAGCTGAGCCACAATTGGATGAGGTCCAGTGCGGATTCCGAGCAAACCGAAGTACTCGACCTAATCTTCACACTCAGAAAGCTGAGTGAAAAGGCCCTTGAGTATAAGAGTGAGATCCATCTTTGTTTCATAGATCTGGAAAAGGCGTTTGACAGGGTCCCCTGGAGCAAACTTTGGGACTGTTTCGCAAGGAAGAACATTCCGGCACCTCTGATTCATGCTATGCAGAGCTTCTACAAGTCTTGCAGAAATTATGTGAGGACAGCAAACCATAAGTCGGAAGAGTTCAGGACCACCACTGGTGTAAGACAAGGTGATATCCTATCACCTTACCTCTTCATACTCCTTATGGACGATGTCATCAAGGCATGTAAGGAGAGAACAAGAAAATATTCAGTGGGGTACTGGAAGATGAGACAGGTCTATATTTCGGAGCTGGCATTTGCTGATGATGTTGCCCTGATTGCTAAATCAGAGGCACATCTCAAATCCAACCTGCAAGTCTGGAAGGAAGAGCTGGAGAAGAGAGGGATGGTCATAAGCAGCTCTAAAACAAAATCCATGGTGATATCACGAGAAGAAAGAAAACATCAGATTAAGCTGGGAGAACAGGTCCTGGAGCAGGTCGACCACTTTAAATACCTCGGAGCTATTATAGACCGAAAGGGAGGCATCAAAGAAGAGTTGGCCACTCGAAAAGCAGCAGCTGGGAGACTTTTTCAGGCCATAAATCGAGGATTCCTCAGCAAGAGAGAGGTTGGTAAGAAAACGAAGATGGCTGTATACCGCTCCACCTATGTCCCCGTCTTGACATACGGATGCGAGTCATGGGCAATGACTACAACCCATAAAAGCCAGATCCAAACCTCAGAAATGAGGTATCTGAGGAAGGTGGTTGAAGTAACAAGAAGAGACATGGTACGCAACCAGACGATACGTCAAGGCCTTAAATCCTACCCCCTGCAGACCCAAGTAGAACAGTCCCAATTAAGATGGTTTGGCCATGTCTGCAGAATGGGAGAAGATCGGATACCACGACAAACATGAGAAACAAAGATCCAAGGATCCAGACCCCCAGGACGACCCAGAGTCCGCTGGGAGGACAACATTAGACAATCTTTGAAGGATCGAGGACTAGAATGGAACCAGGCCAGGAGGAAGACAGCCGATAGGATAGTCTGGCACTCTCTCTTCCAAACCTCTACACCTCACGGTAGAAGGGGAACGACTAAGTAAGTAAGTAAATGTAAACATGTTCAGACTATAGTGTTAACATTTTCATGTAAAGTTAAATATAAAACTATTCATTTTAAATGTAAAGATAGTTTTCGTCCACTGGGATTAAGATTAATTCTCAGAGAGGGTAAAAATTCCGAAGATAGATGGATGGTGGAATAGGAAGATGGGGACACTTATGTATGTGTCGGGAAACTCAATACTCAGAGGGTATTCGTTTCTCTTCTTTTGCACAATAGTTGATGATACCAGTTGAGGGTACTATTTCTGAAACAAGTGAGGGTACAAGTGGCCTGAAGTCGACGCTAGAAACCATCATCAGACGGGTCTTAGAGACGCGGAACCAGCTTGGTAGCTACTCCCTGACACTTCTTGGAACGTGCTACAACTTTCAAACTTGACCAGTGACGCGAGCAATCCAGTCATCTATTTGCAAAGACCAAGAAACATCAGCGGAAGCAGAAACAACTATTGGCAGCTAGGTAAAACTTAAAAGCTGCCAAGTGAACTGTCCATTTTCGAAAACCATAACATCACACTGTGATGAATACTTTTTTCTAAATATTATTCATTTTTATAACTGTTAAGACATAATTGATTATTAAATTTTTTACTTGTATAAAGACAAATCTAAAGTTGATTTAATCATTTTGAATGTACTACAACGTATGCTCAGACGATTTCTTAAATACGTGTAAACAGAGCTAAATAATAATAAGAGGAAATTCGCTGAATTAACTCAGCTGGGAGCTCGAACAAGCTAACAAATTATAAGATAATCCCATCCTTCACATAAGTTGACGGCAGATGCTAAACGTGCTCAGCCAATGCAGCATTGTTCTCGCTTTCTTGAATATTTTGTGAACATTTCCTGGAGGTAGAAGCATCATTATCCTTCTACTATGCCAAGGGCAATCTTGTGCGAAGGTAGACACATTTGAAGACCCACATTAGTTACTCTTGAGTTTTGGCCACTGTTGGACCACTATTGCAGAGCTAATGGGAGGCAACCCGCAACACCTTTATTAATACAGAAAGCCCGGAATCCTAGGAACATAAACACGAAGTCATAGTGGGAGTCTATTGTAAAATAACACTCCAGACCATGCGTAAGAGGCATCTTAACGAAGTTGCCTTAACTATTTCTTTGAGCTAGAATCAATATTCCCAAACGATATTTGGGGTGAGTTGTACATTTTATAATTCTAAATCTTGCATTTATTAACATGTGAAAATTGCAAATGGATGTTAAAGCCATAAGAGGCTGGCAACCTCATCATTTAGAATGATGGTTTCACGAACCACCACTACAAGAGCTGGTTACTGCTTTATGCGGGTTTCTTGTAGAGAACCAAAAGCAGAGGTAGTCCCAAGTTCCAGATGGAGCAGGGAGTGGATGATGATAGAACTGATGTACATATTTATTATATTAACATTTTCAACCAGTGCACATGTTTCTTCATTTTTTCTTCTTCTTCGTACACTCTCAGACGTCCACTTGAATGTTTTCAAAGAAAGCAGTGGTCAGTTTAAGGCTAACTGAATCTTCGTAGTGCTTTTTCACGAATGGTACTGGTGTCGGCCATATGTGCTTTCTCTGTTCCGCATTTGTTGGGCAACTTTGAAGCAGATGTTCAACAGTCATTTTATCAGTGCCACAGTTACACTGATTGGTAGTTCCTATCTTTAGCTTGTTGAACAGATGGTATCTCAATCTGTTGTGGTCAGTGTGGAGTCTTAAGATTATCACTTGTTCTCTTCTGTTGAGCTGGTAGTATGCATCATTTTGTGTATGACCTAGATGCTCTACATCCCATTTATTTCTGTATCTGATTCTGATAAAACTTTTCGCCTCCTCGAAAGTTATGCTTGCATCAGGCTGAGGTAGATTTCCACCTTCCTTTGCCAATCTGTCAGGCTCTTCATTGACGGTTATGTTACAATCAGATGGTGTCACAGGTTGCCTCCCCTTTGCTCTGCAGTGATGGTCCAACAATGGCCATAACGCCATTTTTTATGTTTTAATCCCCCTCCCTTCCCCGCTTTGTCATACTTTGTCACAAAAACTCAGATCCCCTTTCTTTGTGTAATATCACAAATCTGTTAAATCAATCACTCTTTATTTTAAAAGAAACAGCGTTTAATTAATCTGGCGTTTAGAATTATTTGTCCTTTCATGTGCCACATCCCAACACGAGACAGGACCTAACCCGTGTTCTGCTGTCACGGGTTGCCTCCCCTTTGCCCTGCAGTGATAGTCCAACAATGGCCAAAACCTAGAGTGTCTAATGTGGGTCTTCAAAGGTGTCTACTTTCGCACAAGATTACTCTCGGCAGAGATGCAGATAGAACGATGATGATGCTTCTACTTTGAGGGAGTATTCACAAGATATTTCAGAAGTCAAGAACAATGCTGAATGTGTCTTAGCAATGTTAACTTTTTATCTGCCAGGCAACTTTTGTGAAGAAGTATTCTATAATTAATTTAGCTAGTAAAAGCCCGCAACTGAATTAACAGTGGAACTTTTATTATTATTTGGCTCTATAGATGTAAATAAAGATATATTAAAGATGCTGATTCATCCGTGTGCACTTTTTTCTGTAATAACTAAATCAAGTATGAATTTGTAAAAAAACAAAAAAACAAAAACAAACATATAACAAATTTAAACAACTTTGGAACAGATGTAAATAAATATGAACTGGTGATTAATAAAAGATAGGTTTCTTCATTGAATTCGGCTTTAGGAAGCTTAGTTGTGGAATATAGATCAATAAATTATGTTGTGTTGGCCTGCTAAAGAAGTGTTGATGCTGCTGTTTCCGTCAGTTCGTCTCTGTGGCGAGGTCACTTCTCCTGGTCAAGGTAGGTGTCTTCACAACCAGTCGAATGTTGGTTTCCAATTTCGATCGCAAGCTTTGAACCACAGAACAGTCGTGCAGCTGGTATTGTAGAATTGAACCTCAAATCGTCTCGTAAACTCGTACCACCAACTTTAGATGGAATAAAAGAAGTAATTCCGCTGTTAAGTTTTTTTTTCCTGATATTAATCAGGCACCTTTCCCGCTGTCCGTCAAACGAATCTTTTCTCTGAAATTTTACTCTCCCTGCGCGTATATTATATAATTCAGGAGATATGATGAAACTCACCATTCTTTTAGTTAATTTACTGGGAAAATTTCGACTGCACAGCGGCAAGTGGCTTGTGCCTGGTTGGACATGTTTAAATATAAATACACTTATTACAAATAATAGTGTATATATATATATATATATATATATATATATATATATATATATATATATATATATATATATATATATATATATATATATTATATATGTTATAAATATATAATTTATATACTTATATACTACATATTAGTTGTGTTTTTGCTCTAGAAATAGTTGTGTAAATCTGTGTTTTCATGCATTCTAGAGCAATAATCGCGTGTGGCGCAGATTAATGCGCGTAGCGCGCAGTAAGTTGAGTGGTTAGGCCAGGGCTTATAAAAGGGGTAGCAAGCGGCGAAACTGGTGGATGTTTGAGAGAGCCGCCCAGAAGAGAACAGACGAGCTCAGACAGAGCCAAGCTGTAAATGCCTTGAGCATACAGTCTATGAACACTGACTGGGTGTTTGTTTGATTGTTTGTTTGGTGTTCGGTTCTGTTCGGTAGAATTAAATGTTGATCTGCATAAGGCTTTGGGTTGCTTGGATTGTTAAGTCTGCTGCTGAGAGGGTTGCAAGCAACCAATAATTGCAACCCCTGTCAAACGATCCTTTATAATATTTCTTAGTGCACGGGTCTTGGGTGTGAGGCACACCTAGCCCCTGTCACATATACATATATATATATATATATATATATATATATATATATATATATATATATATATATGTGTGTGTGTGTGTGTGTGTGTGTGTATCAGACCACCCACGATGTCATTATCATCCACTACCTTCTCCACTTGGAGTCTGGGGTTACCTCTGCTTTTGGTTCCCCGTGAGAACTCGCATAAAGCAATCACTGTCGCTTAGCTGTGGTGGTTCATGAATATATCATTTTCACGTGCTGTGGTTGCCAGCCTCTTAAGGACCCGATAACCATAGGTAAGTTCAAACATGTCAAATTCAAAAAATAAAAATATGTTACAACTTACCCCAAACTAGTTGCGAACTAGACTTCTGGCTCAGTAGAATAGTCTTGGCAATTTGATAAAGATGCCTCGAACACGCGTCTGTGGTATTATTTTGTTGTTGTTCACTTGGGTTCTTGAGGGTAAGAGGAAAAAAGGAAGACCAAAAGAAACACTCAGAAGAACAATAATAAGAGAAGGAAGAACGTTGGGCCTAAATAATGTGCAAGAGCTAAGAGGAGTGGCGTCACAACGAACAACCTGGAGAGCACTGGTTTCTGCCTTATGCGCCGTGTTTGGTGCTTAAAGAATTTATTATTTATTATTATTATATAATTCTTCTGTGACTTTGTGAGTTGGCCCTGTAGGAGTCCGGTTTCCGTATTAAAAGGTGGAGTTTCCTTATTGTATTATTTAAAAGGTGCTCCAATACTTGTGTTCCGTTCCTATAAGTTCAGAATCCTAACTTCTACTCTTTCCTGACTTCAGTCCGAGCTGTCTAATTTAACGATTTTGGAATGCAGTGTTGTATATCTAAATGTTTTACGTTATCTTGCAGTTTTCCGGCCCAAGCTTACACCTGGCGTTTCCGACAAAACTTCTAATCAACGTGAATGTCTAATTACGCCTCAAATGCCAGCCAATACATTCAAAAGTGCATCTTGTGGCAACTTTCCTTATGGAATTTTCTACGTGACTCATGCGTTTGTAAAATTCAAACGGTCAATTTTCCGTATAAGGAGTTGCTATATCCGTCTATTCTCGGTAATGTTTGCATTCGCAATCCCTGCAAAATCTTGGTCAAACATTTCTGTCCCGAAGTTTCTTACATCATTCATGTATCTGTAATCTGTCACCAGTTCCAGTAATGGACTGCCGCTGCGCGTGAAACATAACACTGGGTCACTACACACAAATGACCTTGCCAGACAGTCTGGTCTGATTTGTATCAAACTCTCAGGTAAACAAACACGACACAAATGAATGGAAGGAGTGTAAGCATTGACTCGACAATACCAAATACTGTCGGAAGGTAGTGTCACGAAACGTATGTACGTGTACTTTTGGCCCCCTCTTTCTCTCTTTCATCCGCTTTTTATTTGGCATATTTCATGCACCTTCATCATTTTGCTGTGACCACTCCCAGACTTGTTTACGTTCCGCCAGTTGAATCGTAATAATACCAGGCTAATTACACAGGTCAGCGGTAATACGTTTATCACCTTAGGCGTCTGGCCACCTCTGATAGAGTTGATCTTTATTGACACAATATGGCCGCTCACGAGCGATGAAAAGAAAAACCATATTGTCTGTCTGGGAAAGCCGTCTGAGAAGGGATAGGGCCCAGGTGAAAATGAGATAATCGTTTCCGCTGGCCTGTCTCGGTATCAATATTACAGATAACCTGTCTGGGGGAGATTATGTTGCGGCAGGAATACGTTCACAGATTTGTTTGTGAGTTTGCATAAAGAGGCAAACGGAAGTATTACGACTTATTAGAAAGAGGTCACGCGTTAGAATGTTAAAATGTAATATTTTAAAACCCACGGGAGGTATTATTATTTAAACACCCCAACCCAGATAATGCTAAAGAGCTTTCGATTAATTTGATTTGAGAGACATTGACTTTCATTGGAAAATTTATCGGAAGTGCAATCTAGGATTTTGAACTGAGAATCGGAAATATAATCTAGCGAAATCCGAGTCACAGATCAGACTGCATTGCCACGTCAAACTAGCAATTCACCAGAGCCAGAAAGAGAAGGACAGGACAAAGGATTCCAAAATTATAAGTGACAGATCAGAGTATTTGGGCAACTTTAAAACTTAAAAAGTAAACTCGCATTTTTAAATACAAAGAATGGAAACTTAAAGGACTAAGATCGAAGTATTTGGGCAACTTTAAAACTTAAATTAGTAAACCCGCATTTATATATACCAAGACTGGAGACCTAAGGAATCAGATCACCCGTCATAAGAGGAATACTCAAATTTCCAGACCAAGTGATTCGGCAGCATCTAACCTATGTTGCTAGTGTCCATTTTAACTGTGCCAGGAGACTGTGTTCCCAAAAGTTACTTTGGGGTAAGTGTAAACATTTATTTTACAAATGTGAATTTAACATTTTTCCTTGCTAAGGGGTTATATGTGAGGCTGGCAACCTCAACATATGAAAATAGTCTTTTGATAAAAAGCGTTGATGACTGCTTCTTGCTAGTACGGAAAACCAACAGCAGATGGATCCAAGACTCCGAATGGAGCAGTGATGAGTGATGATTGCATCATATGTGCCTAAAGTGTATAATATCATTGTATGAGATATATGTACCTTGTTAATTGTAATTCAGGCAAATCATTGCTCGCGCTGTCCAAGCACATATTTTCCCAGTTTAATACCCAGAAGAATAATGGTGATTTCTAATCATCTTCCTGAGTTTCGCTGTGTATACTTGTCGTGAAACGAATGTGTGTAACCCCACTACTTTGTTAAATCATTATGTCGGGATACAAATTTGCGCCAGCCAATCAACGCACAGTTGCTGAGCCGGAATAAATTACCTGAAGTTACGCTAGGAAAAAACTTAAGCCCTGTTTTTTTCGGATGTAGGTCGCGGCCATGTTGTTCACGCAAGATGGCGGTAGAAAACTGAATAAAATTAGGCTGTACAAGCAAAAGACGAAACCGGAGACAACCAATCATTTTGCTCCGCCAGGAACCAACCAAAAGCTTTTCTTAAGAATTCACCTACCTATATAATCGGGCTGATTTTATGCATAATCACACATCACCGAACACGAAGCCAGAGACGACCGACTGAAGAGAGGAGCTGTCAGCTTTGATTTATAACTTTACCTGAGAGCATCGACCTGCAGCCTGCTTCCCTAAGTCGAGTCAAAAACTGGCCTGTTTGAATCTTAGAGGGTTTTATTCGTGTCATAAAAACTGAGATCGTGGGTCGTCAGTCCAGCTGCCTGGAACTCCGCAGGAGCATAGAGATTGCACAGAATCTACATCTTTAGTCCTCGTCAGTCTTGGGTGGGCTAAAGGAACGATCTTCAGCCGGTTTTGTGTCAACCAAACCAAGAACTTCTAAGAGATGAGTACACATTAGTACCATTTCTGTCAGCATTGTGAGCAAAAATTAGTGTCAGTGACGAGAAAGTGATTTAGCGTAGAAAGAGACAATAATAACAGCATAGCTGATAAATGTTATATACTTAATTAACAGCACAGCTGATACATTTAATATAAGTGATTAACAGCACAGCTGATATAAATTTGTTTCCTATAATTGGAAGACTTGTAATATATATATAAATATATGTGAATCATATGTAAACTTACAAATCCATTACATTTCATTTTTTTCAACATTCACCCTTCAGCACAAGAGTAGATAGTGTATATACTAAATAAATAATAAGGAAATTGTATTTGAAGACTTGTCAAGTTTATCATTGTTAAGTAAAATCTGTTTCCTTGTTTTTTTAATATCACAGTTAGTTACACAGCGGAGGTGGCACTTTATGTCGGTCTCCTCTCTACTATTGTTTCGAGATAAGATCATTCACAGCCGTAACTAATTTGTGATACCAGTAGTCCTCTCAGACACTGGGACTTCACCATTTTCTGCAGAAATTATATTTCTGTAATTGTCAGTACTATACTGATCTTAGAGCCAATAAAAACCTCACGCCACACCGGGGGCTCGTCCGGGATATTTCTGTATATCTTGAGCCATACTTAGTCTATTCATCTATCTACACTCTATCTTGTGCCACCCATAGATAACTAAAGAAACAAATTTTTGAAGAAAATTCTATAATAGGATTTTTTATTGTTTTCTTAGGAGGAGTACCATTTAGTACTCAGTAAATAGTTGATGCTCACAAAGTTGCACGGAAATTATTTGTTCATTTAATTAAGTTTAATTACAATAATTTCGTTATAGTAAATTTACATACCCTATCTAAGTAACGCCATGGCTGATCTAGTGAAGTTCAGGACTGCGATCATGCAGATGGGTAAGGAATTAAATATGACAGGTGATGCTCTTACTCAGTATGTCACAACAGAAGTGGACAAACACATGGATAGGGAAGAAAGAAAATTGCAAGTGGAAGCTGAAAGAGAAGCCAAAAGACTGGAAGCTGAAAGAGAAGCCAAAAGACTGGAAGCTGAGAGAGAAGACAAGAGACTGGAAGCTGAGAGAGAAGACAAAAGATTGGAAGCTGAGAGAGAAACCAAAAGATTAGAAATTGAAGCCAAGAAATGGGAGGCTGAAAATGAGGCAAAGAAAATTGAAGCTGAGGAAAGGAAATTACAAGCAGAGAGAGACCATCAGTTGAGATTAAAAGAGCTTGAAATTCAGGCAAATACTGGCAGTAATGGCGGTAGCTCACCTCACTCTGAGAATAGCTCCATCCAGAGCACCTCAAGTGGGGCCATGAATTTTCATCTGGACCCATTTTTTGAGAAAGAAGACGCCATTGAGTCGTACCTGGATAGATACGAAAGACTTGCCACTACCTTTGGCTTAGGGAAAGAAAAGTGGAGTCTTAAACTATCTCAGGGATTGAGAGGTGTGGCCTACGATGTATATTTGAAGCTCTCAAGAGATGACCAGGAAGATTATGAAATCCTGAAACAGGCACTGCTTGTGAGATATGAAAAGAACTCAGAATCATATAGAAAGAAATTCCGAACAGCTAAACTTCTTCCAAGAGAAAACTATCACCAATTCTCTGCTAGATTGGAAACCTATTTGGAAAAATGGAGTAATTTAGGAAAGTGTCAGGATCTGAAGGAAATGATAATGATGGAGCAAGTGAAAGAGTCCATGCCTCAAGAAATGAGGAAGTTTATCATGGAACAAGGAGCAGAGAGATTGGAAGATATTGTAACTGTTGCTGAGAGATATCAAGCAGCTCAGGCAGAATTATTAGGAAATAAGAAGAAGCAAGGTGAAAACTTAAAATCATCACAAAACTATACCAAATATGAACAAAAGGACCATACCACAAGGAACAAACAAAGATTTGGCCAAAAGGACAAAAACCCTCTAAGATCGGATAAGACACCTTACCGGAAGGAAGGAAAGTGGTGTAAAACTTGTCTAATGAGTAACCACAATACTGCGGACTGCAGAAGGAAGAATCCTCCTCATCATGCTGCATGTCTTACAACAGGGAATCAGGGAAGGAAGGAAATGGCAGTAAGTCAGAAAGACTTCCATCATCCCCCTGTCTGTGAGGAAGTGACCGTGAATGGCACTCAAGTACTGTGTTTATATGACACAGGTTTGGACTTTGATTCAGTTGTGTGCTCTTCTCTAGTGAGTCCTGACCAGATAACCACAGAAACAGTGGAAATCAGAGGACCGATCAAGGGAGCAAGAACCATGACACTACCCATAGCTCGAATCAACATAAGATCTCGCTACGTGGAAGGAGAAATCAAAGCAGCAGTGATGGACGACCCTATTTACCCATTGATTTTGGGGTGTAGGTATGTTTTCCTTGGAGAACCTATAAAACCTGTAGTTATAGCAACAGTCCAGACCAGGGAAAGCTCCAGGAAAATGGAGGAGAATCCTATCAATACTCATCCAGAAGAGATGAAAAAGGCTCAAGCAACAGATAGCACATTGAAGCCTTGTTTTGGCAAATTGCCTAAAGCACATAACCCTCCAGAGAAAGGAGACTTGTTGTGGTAAAGTGGGATGTTATAAATATTTATAGGGGACTTAGTGTACTGACTGAGATCAGCTGTGAAGGTATCTGTATCTAATAAGTGTGGTGTATGACAGATGACCTTACTTGCTACCACATTTATAACTCAGTCAGAATTATTCTGGAATATTGTGATGACTACGTTAAATGTCTAAGGTTATGAAAATGATGAAGTGTAAGTCACAACAACAACAGACATATAAACAATTTAATTTATTCCACAACACTGTGACACTCACACACATATAACACTCTATAAGACTATCTTAAATGAGTCGAGTGTTTAAGTTTAAAAATATATGTATTAATTATTTCAATAATGGGTATCCTGATTCAACTACACAGTGAACCAGGAATCACAATCAAATGTAATTACAAGTATTATGTACACAGTTTACATATATCAACTTTGTATTGACATAGTTTATTATTATTATTCTATGTGTGTAATTTGTGCAGTAGTAATATGAGGTAATACTGGTTTTGTTCAAGCTTGGTTGTTGTTTTTCATCATGACTTCAAGTGTTTGATTAGCAGGGAAATAGTATTGGGAAAAGTTCACAGTTCCTGTCATTTGAACCAATTAATTGTCCCTCTGTGTTTGCTAAAATGTCAATTTTTGAGGGGGCACATAATGTTGAGCTCCTCTGGCCACAGAAGCTTATCTTTCGTGATGGCGGCAGGAAAAGACTCCTCTGCTCGATTGCTTCCTGTGTTCTGGAGACACCTCACTGGTCGCTATCTGGACCAAGGAGTATGCGGTCAGCCTCTGGATTCAGCAAAACTCAGACCAGGTGCTGCTTCAATAACTAGGACCACAGTCCCTGAAACAAGAAGGTTGTACCTCCTACTTCATAACTAATTTATAATCTATTTCCAGACTGAACACAATACATAACAAACACTGAGTTCAGAGCGATAGGCCAACTGCTAGCTTCATCTGAAACAATTTACACCAGTATTCTCCTCCTAAATGGTTACTACGCCTCTGCAATTCCAGCATTAGTTCCTTCTAGTCAATAAGATAGGTGTCAGTGTACTGTTTGGCAATTCCATGCAGTTTTACTTTGCTCCGACACCTCCTGTTCAGGTTGGAGCAAGATTTAGGCCTTGCCTCATGTTTGCTACTGAACCACACACATATACAGACATAATTTATCAATTTACATTCAATTTTCATTAAAAAGATATTGAATATATCAAGCTTACCACAATTCATGGAAATATTACACAGATACGTTGACTGGCGATGAATAATGGCACAAATTCCGATCTGCCTCTGTCCCAAACTTTTATTTATAAAAATATGATCGGGATCTCAACGCACTGTTTCTTAGTAAGTTTATTTTAAAATGTGGCACTGAACTGACGCTCTTAATTGCCTATATTGGCGGGTCTAACCAATCGGGCCATGTTTACACAGCTTTTCAAAAAAAGTACCCTTACTACCGTTTCCCCTAACAACAAAGAATTAGTATTTATAGTCCGACTAATCGTGTTTAGCCTTACATTTACTTTCCGCCAATCAAATAGGAGGTAACATGTTGGCCTATTTCCCGTACAATGGTGGTTTCAAAACCTGCCACTGCGCAATTCTGATTTTGGTGTTGTCTGACAGCACCACCATTTTATTTTGGCTATAATTTGTTAATTCCTAGACTATTTGCGTAACGTTTAACATATTCTTTGTCAGCAAGTCCTAAGGAACCCAATTATATAAATTTAAGGGAGCTAGGTGGCTGCGTTCAAAATGTGCATTTTCTTCTACCTCCTGTTCACTTCGATACGATGTGGTGTCTGGGTACTGTCATGCTTTCAAACGTAAACCAGTATAATGTCATGTTTCCCAATAAGCGTTTTTCAGGTTTTTAAACCTAACTCTCGTATGGGTAGTGTTTTTTATCACTGTCGATTTGAAAAAAAGTTAGTGCTTCTGGCCTTTCGCGCGGGGAGGGTATTAAGTTTGTATCGCGAGACGCGTGTTAGGGTTGCATGCGTTCCTGCTTTCAGCCCTCCCTCTCTTTCTATCCTAAGTCCATCTGTCCTTTCGTTTATGTTAACGTAGTGTAATTAATGTTAGTATTAATTTAGGTCATTAATCAGCTTGCGTATCACAAGGTTTTCTTAGAAATGCAGTACACGTTTTATTGTGTTGTGTGTTGCGTGGGTGATTCGCTCTGAACAATGTTCCATGTGTTATGAATAAAACAATTATAAAATTCTGGCCATTGTTTTCTTCCTTGATATGTTAGTTTTAGTGCATCGTGCCTTTGATGGAAGATTAAACGAATGCGGGGGTGGAAGATTCCAAACAATACTTGAACTTTGGAATACGATTGATTTGATAAGTCATTTCATCGAGTCCGTACATTTAATTCACATGTACACATTTCAAATAGGGACAGAACATGAGTCATGCATAAATTAATCAATGGCGTAGACTGGTGGTTATGTGTCAATGTCCGTTATGAGGATACAATGCAGTATTGTCGTCAGAACATCACAGCTATATGCACGAGCAGATAGACATGGCTACCTGCCGACAGTGAGACTGCGAGTCTGAAATATATTCATACGAAATTGACGATTATTCTCATCCTTCTGAGGATTCTAGTTAAGTACTAACCTCCATATATTTCCTTCTCATATCGAGTTCTAGGACTGACCCTGGTCCATCAAAAATACACATAAAATGGCTATATCCTGCCATTAAATTGGAAGGTTAGAAAAACGCAGCTATTCAGCTTGGCGGTCAAGTAACAAAGGGTAGCGTTTCTTAGTTACCGACTGTGTCCTAAACAACGCTATACACGTCATAATCGATCGTGTATGAAGCGTTCAGTAATTGAAACATCTATCGCAATATATTAAATGTCTTAACCTTTACAATTGCACGTCTGGTAACCTTTAGCAGACGGCGTTAATATCATATACCGTAACAATTCCCTGTACACCGGGGAAAAAAATCGATAGATTTTTTTTCAATATCTATCCGACTTAACAATTTTTCAAAAAAAATTTAACACAATTGTGACATATGGCCGACGATGTTCTGAGTAGAACCGTGTTGCGGTCGTGTCAACTAACTATTTGTCATAGTCATCTAACATAAGTCACATTATATATCAATATTATACATATTATTATATCAACTAAATAAATGTCCAATGTTAATAGTGAATTATAAAATTAAATTAAAGTAAGGTCTGTCGTATTAGTATGTCATATAGGAATTAATTTGACTAATTAAAATTAAATTAATTAATTAAACTAAGAGTTAAATTATTAAGGTTCTAATGTAACGCGATGTTATGAGAGAAGAAAAAGACAAAATAAGTGAGAAGAAATAGAAAGAAATTCGAATATAAGTTTTAACTTAATTGTGTGTGTTAAGTGTTAGTGAATAATAACTATCTAATTTAACTAACTAAATAATGTATAGGTACATTAAAAAAAATTATTAATCTAATACTTGTGTGAGATTTATTTTCTCTTTTCATAATTTCTTCTTTTAGTATTTCGTCTCTTTTTTTTTGTTCTTTCATTTCATTTTTTTCTCACATTTCATTTTATTGATAATAATTCAATTAAGAAGTTAAGTTAACTAATTAATTAGTATAGGATATGATGATCCATCCGTAGTCTTGATCCTGATGAATTCTTTTAGGCAAAAATGTTCAAACGTTTACGTTGGAAAGAAATGTCATTTATCCCAGCATCCAAGAATTAAGTATACACAGGAACATCAGTTCGGTTTGTCGTCAGACATTAGTCCATGATTGTTCAAAGAGTATTCATATCTCGTGTATGGACGTTAGACGAAGTTCCAATGTCAATATGTCTTTTAGTTCAATTCTGTGATGCATATAGTGTATATAAAGTTTAAATTGAAGGCAAGGTTAGTTCCTTTATAGTTGATACTTCGTTCAATCCAATGTAGTTCTGATTGATGTAGTTTAAGAGTGTCAATATTGATTATTCGTCGTCAATAGGATTACGTGACAATGCATCTGCCACACAATTTTCAGTGCCAGGAATATGTTCAATGGAAAACTCGAATGGCTGTAGGATGATTGAATATCTGGCAAGTTTCTGGCTTGTATGATTTGATCGACGCAAGGATGCTACAGCACGTTGGTCCGTCTGTATGGTAAAGGGAGCACCGAGTAGGAATTTTTCAAGCTTCGTTATTGCCCAGATCACAGACAAAAGTTCCTTGTCGACTGTTGAATACTTTGTTTCTGCCGGCTTCAGCTTTCTTGATATGTATAAGGTGGGATGTAGAATGCCATCATGGTTCTGGAGCAGGCATGCACCAATGCCGTAGTTACTAGCATCTGTTCGTAAGAAAAATCTTTTGGAAGCATCGGGAAGTCTTAAAATTGGTTCATGCGAGAACAAATTTATAATTTTGTTGAAAGTTTCATTGCATGTACCAGTCCATGTCACCTTCACCGGCATATCTTTTTTTAACAATGAAGACAATACAGCCGTGATGGATGACAAGTTTGGTATGAATCTACTGTAATATTGAACAAGTCCTAACAAACTCCTGACCTGTTTCTTCGTCTGAGGAACTGCTATGTTTAGAATTTTGGAGACTGTACTAGGTAACGTTCGGATATATCCCGATCCAATGATATGTCCCAAAAAGGTTATCTCATTACACGCGATTTGCACCTTTGTAGGTTTAGCAGTTAGATGATAATTCCTTAGAGTGTCAAAAACATATCTAAGTCCCGAAACATGTTCCTCAAACGACGAACTAAACAAGCATATGTCGTCAATATATGTAATAACGTCTGGTCTACCTGATAAAATTTGTCGCATCAGGCGAATGAAGGTAGCTGGCGCATTAACAAGCCCAAAAGGCATCACATTCCACTGGTATAGACCTTGTGGAGTGGAAAATGCGGTGTAGTACTTAGCCTTTTCGGTCAGTGGTATCTGCCAATAACCTTTAGTTAAGTCTATCTTACTAAATATAGTTGCGTTGGATAGACGTGGCAGTAAGTCGTCGATAAGTGGATGTGGTTCGCTGTCAACTATAGTCTTAGCATTTAATTTTCTATAATCAACACATAGTCTAATGTTATTGTCCTTCTTCCGGACAATCACTAATGGAGAAGAGAATGGCGAATTACTAGTCTCAATGATTCCCAGAGACAACATCTGTTCAAGTTCCTTAGTAGTTTTAGCAAGGAAATGTAAAGGAACAGAATAGGGATGTACACGAATAGGTGTATCATCATTGAGAGTAATGTCATGACTGATAGCCGATGTGCGACCCGGGACGTCGGTCAACACATCTGGATAAGATTGTAATAGATTAGCAATCTGTAGACGCTGTTGCGGTGTAACCGTTGAAGAGATGGTTACATCCCGCCAAGATTCAGTAGGTTGAACTACTGGTACAGGTAACGGTAACTGTACCTCAGGAAAAGAAGATTCTTCTTCCTGGATGACAGATAAGTTAGAATAATGACAAGTGGATACTGTGTTGTCATCTAGTTCATGAAAAATTGACTGTAAGTGTTCAGGACGTGTATGAAATTGCTTGAGCATGTTAATATGAAATATCTTTTTGTGTCCCTTGATATCTAAGACGTAATCAACGTCGGAAATTTTATCAATGACTTTGTAAGGACCATTCCAAGATATCAGTAATTTATTGTTATTGTGAGGAAGTAACACATAAGCCTCGTCGCCTGGGAATAATTGGCGTAATCGTCGAGACCTATTTTGTAGAGATCGAGCCTTAGCTTTTGCAGCCTCAGAAGAAGCTGTTGCCAACTGGCAAGACTCAATAATGTTCTTCCGAAGATTAATCACGTACTCGTAAGATGACTGAGTGTCCTGAGTCATCTCCTCGTCAATTAATAAGTCTTTTATTAGTCCCATAGGACCTCTTGGGGGAGCACCAAAAACTAATTCAAAGGGAGAGAAGCCAGTTTGTTCATGCGGTACCTCCCGATAAGCAAATAGAACAGCTGGGAGTGCTCTGTCCCAGTCATGAGGGTGCTTAGCAGTAACCTTATGTAGTAGTTGTTTAAGTGTACGGTTAAGTCTTTCAACCGCACCATTACTCATCGGATGATAAATACTACTTAAATTCCTATCAATGTCCCAAGTTTTCATGACTTCCTTCATGGTGTCAGATATAAACTGTGACCCATGGTCTGATAAAAGTTTTCTAGGAAACCCTATTCTAGAAAAGATGAGATGTAGTGCATCAGCTACATCTGTGGTAGTGGTGGTCTTTAATGGGATAGCTTCTGGCCATCGTGTGCACAAATCAATGCACGTAAGGACGAATCTATGTCCTCTGGCCGATGGTAGCAATGGACCAATAATGTCTATTGCCATCTTGTCAAAAGGTCTCACTGAGATATCGCAAGCCTGAATAGGCGCCGTGTGAAAAGCTCCACGTGCTTTCACTTCTTGGCATGTAGTACAGGAACGTACATACTGCGAAATATCTCTTGACACCCCTGGCCAAAAGAATGAAGACAGTACTCGAGATCGTGTTCGAGTATATCCCATATGTCCAGCACAATGTGAGTCATGTGCATGTTGAAGAATGTACCGTCTAAAAGTATATGGGACCATAACTTGTTGTTTCATTTGTGATTTGTCATTAAAACATCTAATCAATATGTCATTTTTAATAACAAAACAATGTTTGTTATTATTACATGAGGATAGATTGTCAACTTTATCAACCAACTTAAAAAATTTTTTTAAAGATTTATCCTCTTTTTGTTTGGTTGCAAATGTTTCCCTGTCAATAGGTGAATTGACTACAAATTCCTCTTGGTTATCTGCATCCATTTTATCATCATCAACCTTCTCCATGAGTTGAGTCTGTGCTCTAGTCGTCACGGCGTTTCCAGTGCATAGGTTACGTTTCTCCCATTCTATAATCTCATCTGGAGTACAATCTTTACTGCCGTGTATACGACCAACCATCAGATCAGCTATAGGCTTCTTTAGCATACATACTTTTACGTTTCCTGTGAAAAAAGGAGTGTTAACATGAATAATAGCTGTGGGGTAAAACTCTATTGTTCCACCAAAAGTCATGCAACGGACATATTCCCCCGTTGCACAGCTAGGATGTACCAGCGACTGTCGTACACCAATCGTTGTGGATCCCGAATCCCTCAACACTGAGACGACGGATCCATTAACTAATCCCCTGTTAAAAATTAGTAGGCCTGTTCCATCGTTGACTGCAAGACCTACCTGTGGTATAATATGTCCGCAGTTGAGCACTGTTTCTTTCGCCTTCTGAAAAATAAGATTGCATTGCTGGCAACTATTTGCCACATTATAATTAATAGCAAAACATGCAGCAGAAGACTGTGTTGTATTATTGTCAAGTGGGACCTGAGCTATAGGGGTAGTATTATTTGTAACTGCCGCCCCTGTATTATGGTTGTAATGAGATGATCCCCGAGAATGAGATCGATTCCGAGTATAATTGTTAGAATTATCTCGTCGTCCTCTATAGTAACTATTATCTCGATGTCTCGAGCCATGATTATTACCATTCCAGTTGTTATTATTATTATTGGGAGTATGTGATCGATTATAATGAGTGTTATGTTGACCATTGTGGTAGTTTGTTTGAGGTGAATAATTTCTATCTCGTGATCTACCTCTGTTGAACTCATTTTTATTGTTGAAATCATTATTATGTCCCTTCTGAAAGTTAACGTTATGATTTCTTTGGAACCTGCTTCTGTCTACACTGTGATGTCTTTGTTTGTTATTGTGATTGTAGGTCATATTAGACGCCACAGGTAGAGGTTCTCTTAATGAGGAGTTAGAAATGGTTGCATTCGGATGTGCCGAACAGTAGTTTAAAGAAATTTTTTCTAACTCGTCCATGGTACCTGGTTTACGCTCCTGCAAATATGCAAAAAATGGCTGGCTAACTGAAGATAATACCTTATCCCGCAGTAGTAAATCAATTAATTTGTCGTATGATTTGTTGACTTCTGCCAGTTCAACCCATCTATTAAATGTATTGCGTATATTCGCAATGAATCCTGCAAAATCCCTTGGAGATTCAGGTAAAATTCCCTTAAATTTCAACCTACAGTGTTCCTCGTCCAGGTGAAACCTTCGTAAAAGCAAGGACTTAATAGCACCGTAGTTATTAGCTATTGATGGGTCAGCATTTTGAGAAGCTGTCAGTGGTTCTCCAACCAAGAATTCATTTAACTTGAGTACCCATGACTCTTCAGGCAAATGGTTAGATTTGCAAGTCTGTTCAAACCGTGCCAGGAACGATGAAAGGTCGTCGACGTTCAAGTTGAAAATGGGTAATTTAAAGTTGTAGAAGTGTTTAGGTTGGCTGGATGATGATCCATTTTGTGCGTTATTATTCTGATTTGCATCAGCATTTTGTGCTTGTAATCTTGCTGTCTCCAATTTAATACGCGGCAATTCCATTTCTTGTTGTAAAATAATTTCCTCTCGTTTCAATTTATTCTCTTCTTCCTGTTTGGCGATTGTTCTTTGCTCTTCTCTTTCACGTTGAGCAATCTCTCTCAGTCTATTTTCCTTGTCAATTTGCTTCATCTCACGTTCTGCTTCCTCTTTCTTTAATGCAGCCCTTTTCTCTTCTTCCTCTTTCTTTAATGCAGCCTTTTTCTCTTCTTCCTCTTTCTTTAATGCAGCCCTTTTCTCTTCTTCCTCTTTCTTTAATGCAGCTTTTTTCTCTTCTTCTTTTCTTTCATATTTTTCCAGTTCTGATTCAGCAAACTGACGAAGTTCTTGAGATTTATAACCATATTCACGACCAATCTTAACGAAATGGTCTATAGTAAGCATTTTGACTTTTATCTGTAAGTAATTATTGATAATTACTGATTAAAATAGTCAATAGTAGCTTCAGAGTAATTATTATACTTACTCAACTTAGAAATATTCAATATAAGTAATCACAATAGTACTGAACTTAATGTCTAAGTTCAACTAATAGACAAAATTTTGTAACAATATTGTATCTAAATAATACTATATCATAAATAGTTATGATATCTGTTAAATATAATGTAATTATATCACACAATTAATTTCAATGTCCAATAATGTTGGGTATAATTCCTAGTAATTATATTGTTCAATGTACTAAGTCACTCTCTTAGTACCAGAAAAGTATATTAAATAATATACAATGGGTCTATTACCTCAAAGGTAGCTATAAGATTATTTATTTTGTCAATATATATATTATATTATTATGCCCTAGGCATCTATGATAAATTGTAGTGCTACTTTCTTGGACTATCACTGCATAATTATGCAATGTCCCATATTAACCTTAATTATCAGAAAAAATTAATTAAATTAAATTACAAGTGTATTATTGCATATAATAGCATATTATTAATGTAATATTAATATATATCATGAGGACAAACAAAACAATGATGCAACTAAAGGGTACAAACAATGTCAAGACGCAAACAAGACATTTTCACAATTAAAAATGAATTTATGAACTAAATAAAATAAGCGGAAATGTCACAGACCAAATGAAGGGTCAAGGTTTGACCGGAGGTCAACTGAATATTCAAGGTACACACAAAAAAAAAATGACTGCGAAAAATGATGACGTCACAGGACTCATAACGGACGAAAATTTAACAATCATAAAATAAATGATAGTCAGAAGAGACTGGACGAATAGTAACGAACATGGTACAGAACTCAATAAAATTATTAACTGAGTACGAATAAAATACGCCAGTTATCTACTGAACGGTACAGCTAACACAAATTGTCAAACGGTAGCAAATTTGGACAGGTCGTCCAATGGCAAACCTCAATGGGGCTTCCAAAAGTGCGATCGTTTAACTGCCCTAAGAAACGACCGAAATTAATTCAGGCATCGTGAGAGCCACAGAATCTAATTTCGGTTCATCCTCCCTACCTCCCACGAATTAACAACACATTAAGACCACATAAAGTACATTAAACATAGATAAAAACATGCCGATGTAGGCAGAGGACAATGGACTTAGTTAGCACTGTTTGCAATACCAACAGTTAAACACCTAGATTTATCTTTACCGTTGCTTCGATCAGTGCTAGCGGTCGTCAACGGCTAGGCTAAAGCCCCTGACTGTCTGCTCCTATAGTCCATATCATGTGTTGGCTTCAAATGGCTTATGTTTCCTTTGGTTAGACTTAGAAACGGCTGGTTTCTTCGACCGATCACCTACACGATTTTCAGTGACGTCACGTTGTTAGGCATATAATGAGTACTGCGTCACGTCAGCCTCGTACTGGTCATGTGATCGAAACTTGATCGTAAACATTTCATTCGAAAGTCATGAAGAAATTTTTTTGTTTTTTTTTGTTGTTTTTCTTTCGTCCCCAGACACCGGACACCACTGTTGCGTGGTGTGATTCGCTCTGAACAATGTTCCATGTGTTATGAATAAAACAATTATAAAATTCTGGCCATTGTTTTCTTCCTTGATATGTTAGTTTTAGTGCATCGTGCCTTTGATGGAAGATTAAACGAATGCGGGGGTGGAAGATTCCAAACAATACTTGAACTTTGGAATACGATTGATTTGATAAGTCATTTCATCGAGTCCGTACATTTAATTCACATGTACACATTTCAAATAGGGACAGAACATGAGTCATGCATAAATTAATCAATGGCGTAGACTGGTGGTTATGTGTCAATGTCCGTTATGAGGATACAATGCAGTATTGTCGTCAGAACATCACAGCTATATGCACGAGCAGATAGACATGGCTACCTGCCGACAGTGAGACTGCGAGTCTGAAATATATTCATACGAAATTGACGATTATTCTCATCCTTCTGAGGATTCTAGTTAAGTACTAACCTCCATATATTTCCTTCTCATATCGAGTTCTAGGACTGACCCTGGTCCATCAAAAATACACATAAAATGGCTATATCCTGCCATTAAATTGGAAGGTTAGAAAAACGCAGCTATTCAGCTTGGCGGTCAAGTAACAAAGGGTAGCGTTTCTTAGTTACCGACTGTGTCCTAAACAACGCTATACACGTCATAATCGATCGTGTATGAAGCGTTCAGTAATTGAAACATCTATCGCAATATATTAAATGTCTTAACCTTTACAATTGCACGTCTGGTAACCTTTAGCAGACGGCGTTAATATCATATACCGTAACATTGTGGAAACGCGTGTATGCTGCTAAAGGCTTTACTATCAACGTGGAAACGTTACAATTTGCAGACGAAGTAGAAAACAAGGGGGATTTTTATACGCCATTGTGACAGCACTGTACTTTTACCATTTCTCTTTTCTTTTATTGAATTTATTTGTTAGGCTTTACATTTACCTTTTGATTTATATATGTGGATTTAGAATGTTTCACGACAAATTCTCCCCTCTTAAAACAGACGTTATATGTCAGTCTATAATTCTATATACACATAGAGAAATTTATTATTATTATTTCTGGGGTTTACGGTGATTCTCATCACACGGATGTCGGCTTAAAAAATCCGCTCCCAGATTTGTCTTTCCAGATATATACTCTATGCTAAACTCATATGGCTGCATAAGTAATGACCAACGGAGTAATCTAGAATTTTCATGTCTAGCCTGCGCTAGAAACGACAAGGGTTTGTGATCCGTTTGCAACTTAAATGCCTTCCCATACAGATAAATATTGAATTTCTTTATCGCCCATATTACTGCAAGACATTCTTTTTCGCTAGTTGAGTAGTTTGTTTCAGCTTTATTCAACTTTCTGCTAGCATATGCCACTGGGCTTAATTCCCCATCCAATGCATCTGATTTCTGTAGCAGTGTCGCATCTAACCCAATATTACTGGCATCCGTCCTTACAATGAATTCTTGACTTAAGTCAGGTAGTTTCAAAATAGGTTTGCTTGTAAGCTTTTCCTTCAATTCCTGGTAAGCCAATTCACATTGTGGTGTCTATGTAATTCGATCTGGATTTCCTTTACGTGTCAAATCAGTTAACGGTGCACATATGGAATTAAAGTTTTTGATATACTTTTGGTAGAAACCACATAATGAGACAAAGGATCTCACGTCTTTCTTGGTTTGTGGTCTCGGGGCTTTCTTTAGTTTCTCTAAATTCTTTGGGTCAGGGGTCATGTTTCCCTGATAGACTGTGTGTCCCAAGAATTCTAATTCTTTACATCCAACGCAACATTTGGTTGGTCGGGCTGTTAAATTCGCTTCTCTAAGTCGATTAAACAGCATGTTCAGAGAGTCAATGTGTTCCTCAAATGTTTCTGTTGCTATAAGGATATCATCCATGAAATTTGTAATGCATGGATTATTCAGAGGGACCAATAATTTTCTCATCATTCTAGAGAAGACACTAGGTGCATTCTTCAATCCAAATGGCAATCTGTTAAACTCATAGTGTCCCTCTGAGTTACTAAACGCTAGGTATGGTCTAACCTCAGGCTTTACTGGAATCTGGTAGTATCCTTTACTCAGATCCACTTTTGAGAAATATTTAGCTTTATTTAACCTGGCAAACAACTGATTTGTATCCGGCAATGGATCCACCTGTCCTTCTGTAATAGCATTCAGTCTCCTGTAATCTATACAGACTCTATGTTCTCCAGAGGGTTTCCTTAAGAGCACAACACTGGAACTATACGAAGATTCACTGTGTGAAATAATTCCTTCCTTCAACAAATAGTCTATCTCTTCCTTCAAAGCTTTCTCCTTAGCAAAAGGAATCGAATAGGGTTTCATACAGACAGGTGTGGGGTCTATCAGTTTCATATCATATTCCAATAAGTTTGTATGCCCCGGTCGGTCCGTTAACACCTCTGTATGGTTATCTAGAACCTGTTGCACTCTCTCTTTCTGATTTTTCGTTAACTGTGTACTGATTTTCACCTGTGCCGCTGTCTCACAGGGGTGTAATGGATATTCAAATGATGAAAGTGGTTCCTTTTTCATCTCCATGGCAATGGACAAGGTCAACAAGTGTGTCTCTTCCTGATTTTCTCTTTCCAAATATTTCTTCAGGAGATTCACATGATAGATTTTTTCTTTCCCCTTCTTATCTATCTTATAATTGGTTCTAGACACCTTCTCTAGAACTGTATATGGACCTTGCCATCCAATTTGTAACTTATTTTGACTACTGGGTAGAAGAAGCAGTACCTTCTCTCCCACAGCCAAATCTCTGTCTTTAGCCTTCCTGTTGAAATAGGCAGCATGTTTCTTCCTGGCTTGTCTCAAATTTTCATTGGCAAGTTTCCAGCCAGTTTTTAAACGAGTGGTCAGCTCATTCACATATTGGTATGAGGATGTAATATTTTCCTCTGCCTTTTCATCAGTTTACGTTCTTAACAGCGCTTTAAGTGGACCTTTTATTGGCCTTCCAAATAATAATGTTGCCGGGGCCATACCGGTTGAACTATGGGGTACCTCCCGATAAGCAAAGAGGGCAGCGTGAAGGTACTGATCCCATGTATCTGGTTTTTCGTGTGCCAACTTTCTCAGGATCGACATCAATGTGCCATTAAATCTTTCCACTTGGCCGTTCCCTTGGGGGTGGTACACACTACAATGGAAGTGTTTGGCCTGGAAGATCCTGAAAACTTCTTCTGTTAGTTTCCCCTTGAACTGAGAGCCATTATCAGTCAAGATTTGATTGGGAAAGCCTAACCTTGTGAAAATTGTGAGTAATGCCTCTGCCACATGCTTAGAGTCAATCGATGACAGGGCTACCGCCTCTGCCCACATAGAACAAGTGTCCACCAGAGTCAGAATGTAGCTGTTCCTTCTCTTAGTTCGAGTGAGAGGTCCCACAAGATCCACGGCAACTTTCTCAAAGGGTGTTCCCACTATGGGCATTTCCCCCAGAGTTGCTGGTGCAGTCCAATGCTTAGGTGCTACTCGTTGGCACTCTGGACAGGATTTTACATATCGTTTGATATCTTCAGTTATCCCTGGCCAGAAATAGTGACAAGCTATTAGCTGTCCTGTTGCGCTGATCCCCATATGACCACTGAAGGGAATCGCATGCCCTAGTTCCAACACTTTAGTCCTATATGAAGTGGGAAGGACCAGCTGTCCGTGACCATTGGATTCAGATCCAGCCTTCCTATAAATCAGTTTGTTCTTCATATAAAATTCTCCCTTGCCTGGAGGTGTATGAGATTTGGGCAACTTCTTGAAACACGGCTTGAGTGTTTTGTCCTCCGCCTGTGCCTTCCTCATCTCATCTGGATGAGTATTTATTGGATTATCCTCCTCCTTTTTAGACTGTGATCTGGTCTGCACTGTTGCCAATATCACAGGTCTCTTGGGATTCCCCAAGAAGACATATCTACACCCCAATATCAGAGGGTAGATTGGCTCATTTATCACTGCTGCTTTTATGATTCCTTCCACATAACGCGTTTTCACCTTTATCCGGGCGACGGGAAGTGTCATGGTAGCTACATCCTTGGTTACAGTTTGAATCTCCACTGTTTCTGTGGTGTATTGATCTGTCTGCACCAGGTGCCGATCGAAATTTGGCCAGGTCCGCCATTTTCTAACAGATAAATGTATATAATGTCTAACTAAACAATACAATCTGTAATTACTTATCCAAGGACACCACAGGCACTGAGAGCTCAACGTTATTTAATTCCACCCAAGGATACCTTTTAAATTTTTATTATTCCCTGAAGTGAATTACCCCCAATATTTATAATAGGGAAAGATTCAAAATCCCGGACAGGACCCCAATATATGTGGTAAAGTGGGATGTTATAAATATTTATAGGGGACTTAGTGTACTGACTGAGATCAGCTGTGAAGGTATCTGTATCTAATAAGTGTGGTGTATGACAGATGACCTTACTTGCTACCACATTTATAACTCAGTCAGAATTATTCTGGAATATTGTGATGACTACGTTAAATGTCTAGGGTTATGAAAATGATGAAGTGTAAGTCACAACAACAACAGACAGATAAACAATTTAATTTATTCCACAACACTTACAACACTGTGACACTCACACACATATAACACTCTATAAGACTATCTTAAATGAGTCGAGTGTTTAAGTTTAAAAATATATGTATTAATTATTTCAATAATGGGTATCCTGATTCAACTACACAGTGAACCAGGAATCACAATCAAATGTAATTACAAGTATTATGTACACAGTTTACATATATGAACTTTGTATTGACATAGTTTATTATTATTATTCTATGTGTGTAATTTGTGCAGTAGTAATATGAGGTAATACTGGTTTTGTTCAAGCTTGGTTGTTGTTTTTCATCATGACTTCAAGTGTTTGATTAGCAGGGAAATAGTATTGGGAAAAGTTCACAGTTCCTGTCATTTGAACCAATTAATTGTCCCTCTGTGTTTGCTAAAATGTCAATTTTTGAGAGGGCACATAATGTTGAGCTCCTCTGGCCACAGAAGCTTATCTTTCGTGATGGCGGCAGGAAAAGACTCCTCTGCTTGATTGCTTCCTGTGTTCTGGAGACACCTCACTGGTCGCTATCTGGACCAAGGAGTATGCGGTCAGCCTCTGGATTCAGCAAAACTCAGACCAGGTGCTGCTTCAATAACTAGGACCACAGTCCCTGAAACAAGAAGGTTGTACCTCCTACTTCATAACTAATTTATAATCTATTTCCAGACTGAACATAATACATAACAAACACTGAGTTCAGAGCGATAGGCCAACTGCTAGCTTCATCTGAAACAATTTACACCAGTATTCTCCTCCTAAATGGTTACTACGCCTCTGCAATTCCAGCATTAGTTCCTTCTAGTCAATAAGATAGGTGTCAGTGTACTGTTTGGCAATTCCATGCAGTTTTACTTTGCTCCGACACCTCCTGTTCAGGTTGGAGCAAGATTTAGGCCTTGCCTCATGTTTGCTACTGAACCACACACATATACAGACATAATTTATCAATTTACATTCAATTTTCATTAAAAAGATATTGAATATATCAAGCTTACCACAATTCATGGAAATATTACACAGATACGTTGACTGGCGATGAATAATGGCACAAATTCCGATCTGCCTCTGTCCCAAACTTTTATTTATAAAAATATGATCGGGATCTCAACGCACTGTTTCTTAGTAAGTTTATTTTAAAATGTGGCACTGAACTGACGCTCTTAATTGCCTATATTGGCGGGTCTAACCAATCGGGCCATGTTTACACAGCTTTTCAAAAAAAAGTACCCTTACTACCGTTTCCCCTAACAACAAAGAATTAGTATTTATAGTCCGACTAATCGTGTTTAGCCTTACATTTACTTTCCGCCAATCAAATAGGAGGTAACATGTTGGCCTATTTCCCGTACAATGGTGGTTTCAAAACCTGCCACTGCGCAATTCTGATTTTGGTGTTGTCTGACAGCACCACCATTTTATTTTGGCTATAATTTGTTAATTCCTAGACTATTTGCGTAACGTTTAACATATTCTTTGTCAGCAAGTCCTAAGGAACCCAATTATATAAATTTAAGGGAGCTAGGTGGCTGCGTTCAAAATGTGCATTTTCTTCTACCTCCTGTTCACTTCGATACGATGTGGTGTCTGGGTACTGTCATGCTTTCAAACGTAAACCAGTATAATGTCATGTTTCCCAATAAGCGTTTTTCAGGTTTTTAAACCTAACTCTCGTATGGGTAGTGTTTTTTATCACTGTCGATTTGAAAAAAAGTTAGTGCTTCTGGCCTTTTGCGCGGGGAGGGTATTAATTTTGTATCGCGAGACGCGTGTTAGGGTTGCATGCGTTCCTGCTTTCAGCCCTCCCTCTCTTTCTATCCTAAGTCCATCTGTCCTTTCGTTTATGGTAACGTAGTGTAATTAATGTTAGTATTAATTTAGGTCATTAATCAGCTTGCGTATCTCAAGGTTTTCTTAGAAATGCAGTACACGTTTTATTGTGTTGTGGAAACGCGTGTATGCTGCTATAGGCTTTACTATCAACGTGGAAACGTTACAATTTGCAGACGAAGTAGAAAACAAGGGGGATTTTTGTACGCCACTGTGACAGCACTGTTTTTTTTACCATTTCTCTTTTCTTTTATTGAATTTATTTGTTAGGCTTTACATTTACCTTTTAATTTATATATGTGGATTTAGAATGTTTCACGACACTTGTATATGAAGAATGGCCTACTATACAGAAAAGCTGGAACAGGACCTAAAGGGCATGGACAGCTTGTAGTGCCAAAATCTTACAGGGAGAAGGTTATGACGCTAGGACATGCTATACCCTTCAGTGGGCATATGGGAATAGGGGCCACTGGACAAAGGATAGCCTGTCACTACTTTTGGCCAGGAATTACAGAGGACATAAATAGATATGTAAGATCCTGTCCAGAATGCCAAAGAGTAGCTCCTAAGCATAGGACTGCACCAGCAACACTGGGAGAAATGCCTATTATGGGAACCCCTTTTGAACGTGTTGCAGTAGATATTGTTGGACCCCTCACTAGGACCAAGAAGAGAAATGCTTACATCTTAACCTTGGTTGATACTTGCTCTATGTGGGGAGAAGCAGTGGCCATGTCAGCTATAGATTCAAAGCACGTGGCAGAGGCCCTGTTGACAATATTTACCCGATTAGGTTTCTCGCATCAGATATTGACTGACAATGGGTCTCAGTTTAAGGGAAAGCTAACACAAGAAGTATTCAGGATATTTCAAGCCAGGCACTATCATTGTAGTCCCTACCATGCCCAAGGGAACGGTCAAGTAGAGCGGTTCAATGGTACGCTAATTTCAATCCTTAGAAAGCTGGCGAGTGAAAAACCTGATACTTGGGATACATACTTACCCGCTGCACTATTTGCATATAGGGAAGTACCCCACAATTCAACTGGATTGGCTCCAGCTACATTGTTGTTTGGAAGACCAATAAAAGGTCCACTGGAAGCATTGCTGCGGACATGGACTGATGAAAAGGCAGAGGAAACAGTGACTTCCTCATACCAGTACGTCAACGAGTTGACATCTCGATTGAAAGCAGGTTGGAAACTGGCCAATGATAACTTAAGACAGGCCAGGAGGAAGCATGCTGCCTACTACAACAAAAAAGCAAAGGATAGGGAACTGGAGGTGGGTGAAAAGGTGTTATTACTGTTGCCAAGCAGCAATAATAAATTGCAGATTGGATGGCAGGGACCCTATGTCATACTGGAAAAACTTTCCAGGACCAATTATAAGATTGACAAGAAAGGAAGGAGAAGGTATATCATGTCAATCTTTTTAAAAAATACTATGACAAGGAATTATCAGAAGTTGCACATATCATGACCCTAGCCATAGCAACAGAAATGCACGGTGAACCACTTCACTCTATGGAGTATCCACTTACAACTACAGAGGATTATGTTCAAGTAAATATTAGTGAACATTTAACTCCAGAGCAGAAGAAGAGGGATCAGAAAGTGTTGGAAATCCATGCTGATGTGCTCACAGATAAGCCAGGTCGAACGAATCTGTTAGAGTACGACATGAAGGTTACAGACCCTACCCCAGTATGCAAGAGAACATACCCTATACTCTATGCGAAAGCCCAAGCACTAAGGGAGGAAGTTGATTATCTGTTGAAGGAGAAAATTATCTCGAAGTCAGACTCTCCCTATAGCTCGAGTGTGGTGCTATTGAGAAAACTAAGTGGTGAACACAGGTTATGTATTGACTACCGGAAGCTTAATGCGATCACAGAATCTCAGGTGGACCCATTACCTGACACCAACCAGCTGTTCTCTACACTGAGTAAGGCTAGGTATTTATCGAAGGTAGATCTAAGCAAGGGATACTACCAAATACAAGTGAAACCAGAAGTTAGGAAAATGCAGGCATTTAGTACATAAGACGGACACTACGAGTTTAATGTACTACCCTTTGGGCTGAAAAATGCTCCAAGTATATTTTCAAGAATGATGAGGAAATTATTGGAACCTCTACAAAATCCCCATATCACTAACTTTATGGTTGACATTCTTGTTGCTACAAACACATTTGAAGAGCATATAGTAGCGCTCTCCATGTTGTTTGACAGACTGAGAGCCACTGGATTGACTGCACGTCCAACCAAGTGCTATATCGGTTGTAAGGAGTTGGAATTCTTAGGTCACACTATTTCTACGGGTCATATGTCTCCTGACCCAAAGAATATAGAGAAGTTAAAGAAGGCACCCAGACCTCAAACGAAGAAAGATGTGAGATCATTCGTGTCATTATGTGGGTTCTATCAGAAGTACATACCCCATTTTAACTCTCTGTGTGCACCATTAACTAACTTAACGAAGAAAGGACAGCCTGATAAAATCCAATGGAATGTTGATTGTGAAAAAGCTTACACAGAGCTAAAAGCAAAACTCACCAGCAAACCAATCCTTACGCTACCCGATATCACACAGGAATTTGTATTAAGGACGGACGCTAGCAGTATAGGTATTGGTGCAACTCTCTTGCAGAAATCAAAAGCCCAGCCGGTGGAACTTTTACCAGTCACCTACGCCAGTAGGAAGCTGAATGCAGCTGAGTTGAACTACTCGACCATAGAGAAAGAATGTTTGGCTTTAATTTGGTCCATCGACAAACTTTCACCTTACCTGTATGGGACACACTTCATTGTCCAAAGCGATCACCAACCTTTAACTTTCTTGGCTGCATCTAAAAAGTTAAATTCGAGATTGTTAAGGTGGAGTCTGCTTCTTGCGCCTTATTCCTTTACCATGAATCATATTCCGGGAAGAGACAATGTAGGAGCTGATTTTTTAAGTCGACACCCTATTACTCTGGAAGGACAGACGCAAAATGATTAACTACAGCAGGTGTTTACACTTCAGCTATGACAGGTCACAGCTAGGAAAAGATGGGGCTATGTCGTGAAACGAATGTGTGTAACCCCACTACTTTGTTAAATCATTATGTCGGGATACAAATTTGCGCCAGCCAATCAACGCACAGTTGCTGAGCCGGAATAAATTACCTGAAGTTACGCCAGGAAAAAACTTAAGCCCTGTTTTTTTCGGATGTAGGTCGCGGCCATGTTGTTCACGCAAGATGGCGGTAGAAAACTGAATAAAATTAGGCTGTACAAGCAAAAGACAAAACCGGAGACAACCAATCATTTTGCTCCGCCAGGAACCAACCAAAAGCTTTTCTTAAGAATTCACCTACCTATATAATCGGGCTGATTTTATGCATAATCACACATCACCGAACACGAAGCCAGAGACGACCGACTGAAGAGAGGAGCTGTCAGCTTTGATTTATAACTTACCTGAGAGCATCGACCTGCAGCCTGCTTCGCTAAGTCGAGTCAAAAACTGGCCTGTTTGAATCTTAGAGGGTTTTATTCGTGTCATAAAAACTGAGATCGTGGGTCGTCAGTCCAGCTGCCTGGAACTCCGCAGGAGCATAGAGATTGCACAGAATCTACATCTTTAGTCCTCGTCAGTCTTGGGTGGGCTAAAGGAACGATCTTCAGCCGGTTTTGTGTCAACCAAACCAAGAACTTCTAAGAGATGAGTACACATTAGTACCATTTCTGTCAGCATTGTGAGCAAAAATTAGTGTCAGTGACGAGAAAGTGATTTAGTGTAGAAAGAGACAATAATAACAGCATAGCTGACAAATGTTATATACTTAATTAACAGCACAGCTGATACATTTACTATAAGTGATTAACAGCACAGCTGATATAAATTTGTTTCCTATAATTGGAAGACTTGTAATATATATATAAATATATGTGAATCATATGTAAACTTACAAATCCATTACATTTCATTTTTTTCAACATTCACCCTTCAGCACAAGAGTAGATAGTGTATATACTAAATAAATAATAAGGAAATTGTATTTGAAGACTTGTCAAGTTTATCATTGTTAAGTAAAATCTGTTTCCTTGTTTTTTTTAATATCACAGTTAGTTACACAGCGGAGGTGGCACTTTATGTCGGTCTCCTCTCTACTATTGTTTCGAGATAAGATCATTCACAGCCGTAACTAATTTGTGATACCAGTAGTCCTCTCAGACACTGGGACTTCACCATTTTCTGCAGAAATTATATTTATGTAATTGTCAGTACTATGCTGATCTTAGAGCCAATAAAAACCTCACGCCACAATACTCAAAAGAAAATAATTATTCAGAGAGACTAACATTGGTGGGTGGACAGCGAGACAATGCGCCTGTTAATTTGCAGCCCACAAATGTACTTAGCGGAGGCATTTGCTCTTTTTATTTTTGTCTAAAGTTCATGGAACGAAGCTATCAGACTGTTCGTGGAACGGAGCTTACCAAAAGGCAACAGCAAAGAACGTTAACATTTCTCTTTCCAGTCTCTATGAAGATAAAACTTTCATCTAAAATTCATCATCATTTCATCTTTATTTTAACCTGTTAAAACTAATTGATTATTAAGTTTGTTACATGTTATTTTAAAACATAACAATCATAGTTGATTCAGTTATTATACGTATGAAAGCAAATGTATGAGCAAGACTCGAATATATATACATCTAAATATATATTTACATATATAGAGCTAATTATTAGAAAGGAATTTCGCTGGATTTACAACAGCTGGGGGCTTGAACGGCTAAAACCATTGCTTAATTCTTCATAAAAAGCACCTTTGACGACCCATTTTAGATACTCTTGAGTTTTGGCAACTGGTGGACCACTACTTCAAAGCAGGGGAGGCAATCCGTGACAGGTAGGAAAATAGAACGTGCCAACAATCGAATGGCGCACATAATTTGTACGCACTGTAAAGGTAGATCAATACTGCCGGAGAGGAAAAGAGAGCGAACAAAATTATGTGACAGAATAAACTGAACCCGTATGTCTCAGTCATTTTAAATACTTATAACAGAGCTATTAAAGTAATATTTTACTGAGTTAAATCAGTTGTGTGCTCATCAGAACGAGTAAAATCCTAACTCATAGAAGGTTGGGAAAGATAAAATTTTACACGGCCTGGATCCTATCAGCCGTAGTACTTGATTTATTTAAGTTCCTGTGAGGCTCCCTAGAATTGAAGCACCATTCTTCAATTCACATCTCTGCCAAGAGTAATCTTAAGTGAAAGGTAGACACCTTTAAAGACCCTCAGTAGATACTCTGAATTTTGGCCACTTATGGACCATCACTGCAGAGCAAGGGGAGTAAATCTTGTGACAGTATTAACGACATCCAGTATACGCAAATACAAGATCAAATCGTTAACCAACTTTTCCTTTGTTTATTCACAACACTTTAGAAAGAAGTCATGTCACCAGCAATATTATCTATCGATCAATAGAAAGTTTTCTACCCAGTTTTCTATTGTTTGAAGTACACGGAATTAGAAAAAAAAAAAAAAAGAAATATATGAGAATACTTCACGAAACGGGTTACAATTCCGTATATGAAACCGTAAAGCGAAATACTGTTAAACAATACCCCTGGTCGAACGAATACATTTAAGAAGATCAGTAAGGCAAGGTTGCCCATTATTCCCCCTGTTATACATATAATTAACTTAAAGACGTTCATAAACAGAATAAGTCAAGATCCAGAAATGCAAACAGTGCAAAAATCAGGAGCGGGCAAACAGCAGTTAATAGCATATTCACATGTCAGAATACCTTGTCCTTTCTATAGTTTATTAATTTTAAAAAATTTAACATCTTCACAGAATTTGGTAAATTAAGGGAGTCAGAAAACAACATACCAAAATTATGCGTAATGGAAACAAGGAATTGAAGAAAATAAAACAGACTGCTTATTTCATTTCTAACAAACTAGTCAAATTAAAAGATATGGAATCGTTTTATTCCACTGTTAAAGTCAGTTTTGGTGAAAAAGGATTCTTCCTTGTAATGAGGATTCTTATTAATTATTCTGCTGCTCATTAATTATCATTGTTCATTAAATCTTGAGCTATCGTGCTATTGTTGTTTGTTCGCGAATGGTGGTGAATGACTTCAATATAACTGGATGAAGCTTACAGCTCCGGTTTGGTAGAGTCCACACAAATAATATAATTTATTACGAATACAAAGTTCATCGAATTCATGGCATGAATATAATACATTCAATCCGTGCAGTCCATTACAGTTCAGTGCAGTCCTTTAGATTAATATCTGTATCGTCAACAAAACTAGGCTGTATATACGCGATGCCGACGAGCGGAACATCCGAAAGTGATGCCTAGAAGTTTGGCGAACGATTAATTAATAATAATAAATCACTCCCTTAACGTTCCTAATCCAAGGAAAACAATACATCAACTAAGTTGCTGCATCATTGCATTCATTAATAATATGGCCGACCCCATGGCCTATCTTCAAGGAGGACATCTGCACGACTACTAAATATTGGGAGCGCTGAAGATCACGTCTGACTAGGACGGAATTCAAAATATGAAGGGTATAGAAAGATCGTAGTTATGCGGTAGCATAACAACGCCCCACGTCATGTCTAACCATAGACAACTATAAAAATTCGCGTTCAATAAAAATATATTTAAGCACAAAGTATCTTTTGTTTACAGCACACCAAAATGTTAACGCGTAACTTTAAAATGCTAACATATTGTAGTGGCTAACATAATTAAACATGTCGTAACATCCACCTCATCGATGTAACGAACGAATAGTGCGATAAAATAACTTCAAAAATTGAAGAAAACTTAGAGGGATATAAACCTAAAACTGCAACGATACTTGACAGAATTGCAAAAAATGCAAACATATAAAAATTAAAATAAAAAAAAATCTAATGTGCATATCAAAAATACTCCATCTCCCCCCCCCCCCCCCAAAACAGAAGTTTATTCCCTATACAAATTTATATTATCACAACCACAGGCATAACATTGCCCCATGTAGTTGTTAGGGGGAGGGGTCTCTGAAGAGTCAAAGAAAAAATAAATCTACTGTCACCTCAGGCATGTTGTACATTATGGCACTGCTGGAAGTCTTGTTCGTTTATTGCAGCAAATTGTTGCTTTAAAGTTCTTCAGTGGTGACTTTCAGGATGATGAATTACAACTGACACTTTTGGATTTTGTTCTTCTGTTTTTCCGATTTCATGTTCTCAATAAGTCGAGATGAAATTGAGTGTCCCGTATAGTTCCCAAGTGTCTCTAAGGGACAAAGAAATAATATAACTACTGCACGCTCAGGTGTGTCGTACAAGACAATTAACAATGAGGTTGTACGTGAGTTGGAAACCTCATTATGTGACACATTACCACAGAACCACCGCTGTAAGAATATGTGACTGTTTAGTGTAGGCTTCATGCGGGACCAGCTAAAGTGGTGGCTCCATGCTATGTAAGGGGCGCAATGGAAAATGATGATGATCATAATGATGATGACAATAATAATAGGGATGATGATGACAATAATAATAGGTATGATGATGACAATAATAATAGGTATGATGATGACAATAATAATAGGGATGATGATGACAATAATAATAGGGATGATGATGACAATAATAATAGGGATGATGATGATGACAATAATAATAGGGATGATGATGACAATAATAATAGGGATGATGATGACAATAATAATAGGGATGATGATGACAATAATAATAGGTATGATGATGACAATAATAATAGGGATGATGATGACAATAATAATAGGGATGATGATGATGACAATAATAATAGGGATGATGATGACAATAATAATAGGGATGATGATGATGACAATAATAATAGGGATGATGATGATGACAATAATAATAGGGATGATGATGACAATAATAATAGGGATGATGATGACAATAATAATAGGGATGATGATGATGACAATAATAATAGGGATGATGATGATGACAATAATAATAGGGATGATGATGACAATAATAATAGGGATGATGATGACAATAATAATAGGGATGATGATGACAATAATAATAGGGATGATGATGATGACAATAATAATAGGGATGATGATGATGACAATAATAATAGGGATGATGATGACAATAATAATAGGGATGATGATGACAATAATAATAGGGATGATGATGACAATAATAATAGGGATGATGATGACAATAATAACAGGCATGATGATGGTGACAATAATGATAGGGATGATGATGATGACAATAATAATAGGGATGATGATGATGGCAATAATAATAGGGATGATGATGATGACAATAATAATAGGGATGATGATGACAATAATAATAGGGATGATGATGGTGAAACTTAAGATTGTGAGTTAATTGGACAGAAGGGTCAGATCGTTCATTAATTATGGACACGATGTGCATAAATACTACTCGGTTTAAAATGCACATTTGTCATTTTACATCGCATCAGGTTTACAAATCACAAGTGCTGATGAAAAATGTATATTTGCGAAGAAAGGAAACAAAAGTAATTCTGGTTGCAGTTGTTTTTTTTTTTTTAAACGGCCACATTGATAACAAATGTACACAGTACTTACTTTTAGGCAAACACTGGCAGTGAAATGGTAATTGATAATAAGACTTTAAGAGTTTGTCATGAAAGCTAGATTTACTTGCAGTATCAAATTCATATTATTTACGTGAACAAGTTTTTAAATATCATTTGACTTTGTCAGATCGTGCTGCTCGTTTAAGTTGTCTGTTTCTAACTCCATCTTTTGTTTTGGTACTCTATAATGTATTTTGTAAGTCTCTTAAATACCTATTTCTTTTCTTTTTTTCACCTACTTGACCAGTGTGTGGAGAGACATGTAACAATTACCGGTTGTAACTCAACTGCGAAAGTTTCACTTGAAATACCCGCCGTGCGCATTCGCACTGTTTTTGCAAAATGGCGCCGACCAATCAATAGAAGGCGTTTTGTGTGGTAGAATATGGGAAAACGACGTCTGTTATCTTTGCGGAAAAAAACGTTACTGGACTCTCGTACCTAGACATGCTCGACAATTAAATGATGACCCAACTTGAAGAGGACTCACGGGATTTCGTTTTCCAACAAGATGGACCTTCCCTCCCCCCCCCCCCCCCCCCCCCCCCCCCCCCACCCACACTACCATGGAGCAGTGAGAGGGTACCTCAATGAACATCTCCCACAACGGTGGATCGGTCGCAGTGGTCCTGACGATGCAGTGTTGCTGAGATGGCCCCCGAGGTCCCCAGACATGACACCATGTGATTTCTTTTTGTGGGGCTTCATCAAGGACAGAGTCTTTGTCCCACCGTTGCCTCGAGATCTGGTGGAGCTGAGAGAGCGGATCATTGGAGCCTTTGCTGCTGTTACAGGAGACATGCTGATTCGAATGTGGGAAGAAATGGACTATCGACTACATATCTGTCGAGTCACGAAGGGTGCACATATTGAGTCTTTGTAAGGTATGCTTAAAAACTTGCAGATATTATATTACTTTTGTGATAAAAAGCATCCTCGTACCACATCATGGGGCAGAGAATAAATTTTTTGATAAGGGTACAATCTTTTAGGGACACCCTTTTGTAATGTGCATTGTAAGATGAAATAGTTAAAACTAAAAGGCATGGCCTGGCACTTCCTTTCTTTCAGTCGAAGCTCAAAAGCAAAAACACTTCTGAAATATGAAGTAAATATCAACTATAAGCTGTTTTTTTTTAAATTTCACAAAAAACTGCGGGGAAAATATGTGTGACAAAAAGAGTTTGTTCATGTACTTTTGTGCCCCTCTCTATTTAGTCAGCTTATAATTTGACATATTTCATGCACCTCCATTTTTTGCTCTAAACCGCACCCAGACTTGTTTACGTTTCACCTGGTGACCTGTAACAATACCCAGTTAATTACATAGGTCAGCGGTAATACGTTTCTAACTTGAGTCGACAAGCCACCTTTGTTAGAGACACTCTTTATTGACACAATATGGTCTCGTACGAGCGATAAATAGAATGCCATATTGTCTGTCTGAGAGATCCGTCTGGAGGAGGCATGAAAACACAGGTGATAATGATATAATAGCTTCTGCCGGGCCATCCCTTTGTAATTGTTACAGATAACCTGTCTGGGGAGACAATATTGGAAGGTAGCATCTAGACAGGAAATAAGTTCACAGATTTGTTTGTGAATCTGGGCGGAAAGTATTACAACATTATTAGAAAGAGGTCACACGATGGAATTATAAAATTTGATATTTTAAAACACGCGTGGGTATTATGATTTAAACACCCCTACCCATATGTTACGTACATTTATTACCTAAGGGGGTAGTCTTCGGTCCTGCCAAATGTACGCACCAGTCTCAATATAGTTATATTATTTGTGCGGTCGAATGATTCGCGCACTGACGTGCACAAAGCAGTGTGAGTTGCTTTGGGACGCACGGGTAACCTAGTTGAGTAGTTTCTGACGTCATGATTTGGAGGGGCAACATGGACCTTGTTTATGTCCGTGATTGATATATATTATTATTGTATACATGGCACGTTTATGGAAGCCATTTATTCTAGTGATCTGTATTGGTCTTCAGGTCGAAACCAATAGCAGTAATGTCACGTAAGTTATCGCCCCAATTCTTAATGTATGCTGTATTGTAAGGGCCGCTCTTATAATAGTCTAGCGGGAATATGTTATTCCTAGAATGGACCTACAGAGTCGTTAGCCTTTAGGATTCGTATCGTAGAAGAAGGATTCCTACGAGTGGAAAGAAGTTAATTTGATTGCAGTATTCATATGTGTAAACGCCTTTATTGTAATGCAAAAGTCGTGGCATGATTTTTGAGAGGTTAGTTAAAACCTAAAGATACTAACTCAGATACCTCTTCATATATGTACCAGTGAATATCTATTGAGTCTACGTTATATGGAACTATGTCTTGGATAGAAACAGTCTCTTATTGGACGAATGCGGGAGTTCGTGGTATGGGAGTACATGCTTAAGTGGATGACCTCAAGCAAGGTCAACGGGCATTCCCTTGCTGTTAAAACCTAGTATGAATATCATTGGATTCTTATTACTTACGTGAGAGAGGATTTTAGATATGAATGACCAGAGATGTATCGTTTTATCGGAACTGTCACTACTATGTATAAATTGTTCATCGTACCTGTCAAGGAACATTGTACCGTCTTGTCAAACGTCTTCGTACCACGTAATAAATTATCATAACTTTACCGACGAGTTGAGTATGATCATGTTGGCTTGATTTGCCTTCCACTCGTTGAAGTTCTGTTGGATAGCTCTTCATCTAATTTTCATTCTACATTCGCGTCAAGATGCTAGTACACTGGTACCTCTGCTACTAGCTATCATGTTAACCGAAAAGAGCGCTCAACAGTAAATGGTATGCCAGTGTGGTCTGGAAATCAATAATTTCAAAGGAAACGTACCCTATACAAGTATCGGTTGAATGGAAGATTTGTACTTTCAAGGCGACAACATCTTGGAATCTACTGTGTTGGTGAATCACAATCAACTTACGGACAGGGTCAAGGTCATCAATCAACATCCACGTCAGGTTGTACAGTGACTGTCTACCTTGGAATCACCTCTTCGTCAGTATTGCGTGCGAGCTGTGGTCTAATACTCAGAACGAAGTATTTATCCTCAAACGTACATCCAAGGAGACGAGGCACATTGATTTTTTACCTGCACGCGAGATGAGTATAACGTGTTTTCGTTGTACACTTTATTACGTTTAGCTGTGCCTCATGTAGTTATGTCCACATTTATATTTTTCATGTTACATGTTATATGTGTTGTATTCTTCGTGGGAGGTAGGGAGGTTGATCTGACGAACGAGATCCATCTCGAAGCCAATTCGGGCTCTTCGTCAGACGTTCTGTAGGGCTCATTTTGTAAGTTTCAATTGAGCGATAATTCCGGTACAAGGCTAGAAACCTTGCCGAAGTTCCGATCGCTAGTTGTCCCTTATAACAGTATCTGTTTAGCTGTTTCGTCACGTTTACTTGTTGTTTTCGTAGCTATTTTTACTTGTACCTTATTTTCATGATGTATTTTGTATGTGATTATTGTCCGTCTAACCTGTCTATCATTCAGTTTTTTACAAAGCATATGTTTTTACACTGTGTTGTCAATTGTCTTGTGCTTTAATGGATCGTAGATGTCATCGTAATTTTTTACGACATTCTATTTTAGTTCCACATTTTTATTTTAATTGATTTCTACGACTGTAGTCATTTGTCTTGATTATCGTGTCGTGTCAGTATTGTACTGTTGTCTGTCACGTTATTGCTTTCACACCATTACATGTTATAAATTACATTATTAATTATTAATATTATTGCCTATTATATAACTTGATTTTACCGTTCTAGGACAGGAACGAAGACCACTAGTTGTAGTAACACTTTTAAGTATTATTATTACATAATAATATTTAATAATGTCTACTTTAGACTATTTTATTAAGCAAGCTAAGGCGCTTAATATACCTCCGGAAGAGATTAGATCTTTTGCTATGACAGAATATAAAGAATCTCAAAGGTTGGAATCTCAAAGATTGGATGCTGAAAAGTTACGTTTGGAAAATTTGAAATCTGAGTCTGAGGAGAATGAGAAAAAAATGAGACTAGCCGCTGAATTAGAAGAGAAACGATTTCAGCGAGAGGCAGAACAGAAACAAAAGGAGGCTAAAGAAAGACTTAAAATTGAAATGGAAGTTAAACAAAATGAAATGCAAAATAAACAGAAGGAAATGGAAGAAAGAAGATTAATAGCTGAACAAAATACAATACGACTTCAGCTTGAGATGGAAGAGAATGAAAAAAAACGACAGCATGAACTGAAATTAGCAGAGTCAGAATATGAGAGACTTAGGTTAACTCAGGAAGTTAATTCTCAGAGAACTTTTGAAAGCCAAACTTCATCCAGACATGACCATTTTAAGGAAATTCACCTTAAATTACCAAAATTTAATCCCCCGTCTGATGACGTGATATTCTTCCTAGATAGGTTTGAGGCCACTTGTGTGTCTTATAACGTGGATAAAGCACTGTATTGCACATATTTATCCAGGTTACTTACTGGGGATGCTTTAGCAGTTTATCATACTACCAGTATTAATGAGAAGAATGATTATAATGCTCTTAGAGCCGCACTTCTGAAGAAATTTCAAATGTCAGAAGATGAATACCGATTAAGATTTCGTACATTGCTACCGCAATCAAGCAGAAATTTCAGTGATTTTCTGTCACAAATACGACTCACCCTCGAAAGATGGATCGAATTATCCAAAATTGAAAAGTCGTATGAAGGTCTCTTCGATTTACTGATGCGCGATAAGGTACTATCGTCTGTAAATCCTACATTTCTCGCATTTTTACACGAACGGAAACCTTTATCAATGACAGATTTAGAAGAACATGCAAAAAATTTTTGCACTGCTCACCCAACCATGGATCTGAGTAATGCACATATTAAGAGTGAATTGCCTGTTGCTTTTGCAGCACAACAAAACAATTTTTCACGCAATCGTTCCTTTAGTACTGACAGGTATGTCAATAAGGGAAATAATTACAATTTTAACAATGATAACGTTTACAAAGGGAAGCAATTTCAACAATCTGCTCCATTTAATGTTTCTTAGAACCAAGCTCACAGATCGCGAGATTTTGGTAACAATAATTTTAAAAATAATCAAGGACATTATAATAAACAAAACTGGAGATCAAAATCTCAGGGTTCACAAAACAGACAATTTTTTGGAAATAAACCATTTAACCAACATCATAACGATCATTCTACAAATTATCGGACTCATCCAAATTTTAACTCAGGCAGAAACTACAATTGTGGCAATTTTAATTACAATAATCACAATCGATCGCGCCGACGAGATAGATCGTCGAGTAATACACGTAGACATTCTAATGTCGCTTTAGGTGATACACAGGCTAACATTAAACAGGGTAAAGTAGCTGAAACTCACAATGCTATGTCTTGTTCTGTTGATTGTACCCAGGTGAAAGACTGTCCAGAATGCTCGACTCTTTTCCAGCCTAAGGCGATCACGACGCTGCGTTGCGGACATACCTTGCCTAGTCTACCTGCAGTCTGTACGGCCACTGCTGCGTCAGTACACCAGGGACAGGGCTCTCTTACGTTTAACAAGGGATTTGTCAATAACATTTCATGCTCTATCCTATTTGACTCAGGTTGTAGCACTGTGGGCGTCCGGACTTCGCTGATCAACCCAAGTTGTGCCACGGGCAGGGTTGTCAAGTGTGTGACTTTTGGTGGCACCATTGAAACATTTCCCACCGCTATTATTGACCTTAACACACCATTTTTTTCAGGAAAGATCCAGGCATGTCTCCTTCCGAATCCAATTTGTGACGTAATATTGGGTCGCATACATGGTATAAAAGAGTGTACACCACAGCAAATTGCTGAATTGGAAGAGCGACATATTCAAACTGCAAATGCAGTAGTAACTAGAGCGCAAGCTACTAATATGTCGCATGATACACCTATTGAACCTACAGTTCATACTACTTGTGATGATGATGCTCCTATTTCACGGGAGTTGTTTGCAACATTGCAAAAGAATGATGATTCATTAAAAAAAATTTTTCATTATGTGAACAAAAAGAATACCAGCAACAAAATTGCAAAATCTAGACATGACTTTATACTTAAAAATGGGATTTTGGTTAGAGTAATACGGGAAAAGGATTCATCCTTATGTTATCAGATCTTAGTCCCATCCTCTATGAGATCTCGTATATTACGACATGCGCATGATTCGCAATGTGCGGGCCATATGGGTTTTTCGCGTACCAAATCCAGAGTGCTTTCGGCATTCTACTGGCCATGCGTCCATAGGGACATCACTCTCTACTGTCGGTCTTGTTTGATATGTCAGGAAGTTAAGGTACGGGGTCCATTTCATGCGGCTCCTATTCAAGCTGCGGACATCCCGATTAGACCATTTGATAAAATGGCTATAGACATTATTGGTCCGATGCTTCCATCTGCTAGAGGGCATACGCATATTCTTACGTGCATTGATATGTGCACTCGTTGGCCTGAGGCCATCCCTCTCAAGAACACTTCATCTGCCAGTGTAGCAGAGGCATTGATGTTAATCTTCTCACGCATTGGTTTTCCACGGAAAATCTTGTCGGATCATGGGGTTCAGTTCATTTCTGAATCCATGTCTCAAGTTATGAAGACATTAGGTATAGACAGATCTCTTAGTTCTATTTATCATCCGATGTCAAATGGGTTAATTGAGCGTCTCAATAGGACACTCAAGCAGTTGTTGGGTAAGATGACCCAAGACCATCCCCAAGACTGGGATCGGGTCATACCCGCGGCTCTGTTTGCGTATCGCGAAGTACAAAATCAAGCCACGGGGTTTTCTCCATTCCAGCTAGTTTTTGGCATGCAACCACGCGGTCCGATGTCGTTAATCCACGACTTATTGGTTGACGAGAATATTGCAGAGGAAACTCAATCCTCTTATGAGTATGTGATCTCTCTGAGAAAGAGAATCATAGATGCTTGTAGACTAGCTACTGCATCATCTGAACAAGCCAAAGAAAAAGCTCGTCTATTTGCAAACAAGTATAGACGTCTTCGCCAGCTCATACCTGGTGATGAAGCTTTTGTCTTACTACCTGCGCATAACAATCGTCTTTTAATTACCTGGAGAGGTCCTTTCAGGATCATCTCAAGAATATCCGATGTCGACTACATCGTTGATGTTAATGGTAAACATAAAACCTTCCACATTAACATGTTGAAGGAGTATTACTCACGTCCTGATTATCTACAGTCAGTGTTCCAGGCAACTGACGATCCTACACCTCCTATTCAACACTATTCTAGTTTGTCAGTCATCCAAGAAGAAGAATCTTCTTTCGATGATGTACAACTACCAATACCAGTTGTACCACTCCATTCCACTGAGAAATGGAATGATGTTACAATCTCATCTACTCTTTCGGCTGATCAACGTCAGCAAGTCTCTAATATTCTACACTCGTATGAGGATGTCCTCACTGACATCCCAGGTCATACGTCAGTCATCCAACATGACATTATTCTGACTGACGATACGCCTATTCGAATTCGCCCATATCCTATCCCTTTACACTTTCGTGATAAGGTTGATAAGGAATTGGATGAGATGCTTCAATTAAATATAATTGAACCATCTTCATCACCATATTCTTCTTCTATGGTAATCATTAGGAAGAAGGACAACAATATACGTCTTTTCGTAGATTACAGGAAATTGAACAAGGTTACAAAATTCGATGCGGAACCGTTACCTCTTTTAGACGACTTATTGGAGAGGTTATCTCATGCCACATTCTTTTCGAAATTTGACCTTTCAAAGGGCTATTGGCAAGTGCCACTAACTCCTAAAGCAAAGCCATTCACCGCTTTCTCGACGCCACGGGGTCTTTTTCAATGGAATTTTATGCCATTCGGATTAATGAATGCGCCAGCTACCTTTGTACGCATGATGCGCCGCATATTGTCTCATCGTCCCGATGTCATTACTTATATAGATGACATCTGTCTTTTCAGTGACTCTTGGGATGAACATATTCATGGATTAAAAGCTTTACTGTCTACCTTACGAGATTATAACTTAACAGCAAAACCTTCAAAGGCTTTTGTCGGTTTTCATGACATCTCATTTCTGGGTCACCGCATAGGTCATGGTTTCATGTATACAGAAGACAGTAACGTCTCTAAAATTTTAAACATCTCAGCACCTAAGACAAAAAAACAAGTTAGGTCTATTTTAGGACTAATACATTTCTATTCAAAATTCATCCCTCATTTGTCTACTATAACTGCACCTTTTTCGTCTCTACTGAAAAAAGGCACATCTAATGTAATAAAGTGGTCGCAGGATCACCAAACGGCGTTAGACTATATAAAACGATTTTTTTCAAAAGAACCTTTTTTGAGGTTGCCTAACAAAAATCTCACTTTCATTCTTCGCAGTGATGCATCTTCTTACGCTATTGCTGCAGTTTTGATGCAGGAATATAACGGCACCTTATTTCCGGTGATGTACGTGTCCAGAAAACTTACGGAGAGCGAACTCAAATACTCCGTTCTGGATAAAGAGCTCCTCGCGTTAGTGTGGGCAATCACAAAACTGGAACGTTACCTCCTTGGCTCACACTTTGTGGTGGAATCTGATCAAAAAGCTCTTACCGCACTGAACTCAAAGAACGTCAAATCATCGAAGTCAGCGCGTTACGCTATAGCGCTTCAACCATTCAATTTTGAAATACGAGCTATTCCTGGAGTGAAGAATGTGTTCGCAGACTGTTTGTCGAGATGCCCAAGCGAACTTGTCGAAACTAAACCACTTCCAGATGTTGAAACATCCTCACCGATAACATGAATAACTGTGTACATTTTCATTGATCATACATCTATAAAGACTGATCATATAACTGAAGTATTCGTATAAATATATCTTTCAGGATATACTTACTTATAGATTATAACATTACTTCTTGTGTAGTAACGTTTTATTAAAACGGGAACAGTGGTATTAGAATAACATTTTATTATTACGGCAACATTGACAAATATCCATTTGTTATTCCTATGGAACATATTACACTACATATCGTGTTTGAGAATATATTTTATCGTGTGTGGAACATTGAGAACATCGTCTCATCGATTACTAACTAGTTGTAACTGAACATTGACAATGAGTGATACTGGAATTACTTAGAATATATTAGTAACTGGTTATTTGTTAGTAATTAAGAAATATATAAATTACTATAATTCAATTTAATCTATTTAATTAATTATGGATCACACATATACTAACTTTCTTAGTTGTCACGTAATACCTGCATTCACGGGTCTTAGTTATGATATCTCACTGTTAAGATCACTAGCCAACCATACTAGTGTTAGAAAACATTAAGGGTGTTGATTCTTAAAGTGTTTAATTTTGCATTGCTTCATTTTTGCACATTGTATTTTCAATTTTTCTGTTTTATTGATTCTCTTGTCATTCATTATCATCAGTGTTGCTGTTCATTTTTATTTTTGAAATCATATGTTTCGAATTTTTTTTTTTTAGAAAACTTAGTTGAATTTTATTATCATCTTTTTTTTAATGGTTTTTTCATTTTCATTGTCAACTTCTTTTACTTCGAATATTACCACATCGTTCCAAAGTAGGTCGATGGTGGATGTGTGCTTTAATGCATACTATCATTTAGTTATATTGATTTCGTTTAATATTCTTTTCTTAATATGGTATAACTTTATGCATTTCATAAAGCTTGTTGTAGTTTTGACTCACCTCTCTCGGGTACTAAGTTCAAAAAAATTAATAGAATTAATTTTTTTAAGGGGAGGTAATAAGGGAGCTGTTACGTACATTTATTACCTAAGGGGGTAGTCTTCGGTCCTGCCAAATGTACGCACCAGTCTCAATATAGTTATATTATTTGTGCGGTCGAATGATTCGCGCACTGACGTGCACAAAGCAGTGTGAGTTGCTTTGGGACGCACGGGTAACCTAGTTGAGTAGTTTCTGACGTCATGATTTGGAGGGGCAACATGGACCTTGTTTATGTCCGTGATTGATATATATTATTATTGTATACATGGCACGTTTATGGAAGCCATTTATTCTAGTGATCTGTATTGGTCTTCAGGTCGAAACCAAAACAGTCTCTTATTGGACGAATGCGGGAGTTCGTGGTATGGGAGTACATGCTTAAGTGGATGACCTCAAGCAAGGTCAACGGGCATTCCCTTGCTGTTAAAACCTAGTATGAATATCATTGGATTCTTATTACTTACGTGAGAGAGGATTTTAGATATGAATGACCAGAGATGTATCGTTTTATCGGAACTGTCACTACTATGTATAAATTGTTCATCGTACCTGTCAAGGAACATTGTACCGTCTTGTCAAACGTCTTCGTACCACGTAATAAATTATCATAACTTTACCGACGAGTTGAGTATGATCATGTTGGCTTGATTTGCCTTCCACTCGTTGAAGTTCTGTTGGATAGCTCTTCATCTAATTTTCATTCTACATTCGCGTCAAGATGCTAGTACACTGGTACCTCTGCTACTAGCTATCATGTTAACCGAAAAGAGCGCTCAACACCATATAGTGCAAAAGAGAGTGGATTGGTGTAAAGTGAGAGCCGGAATACACAATGGTTCTTAATGGCAAATTCGTCGGAAGCACAATCTGGGATTTGAACTGAGAATTGGAAATATAATCTAGCGAAATCATAGTCACAGATCAGACTGCATCGCAACGTCATATTAGCAACTCACAGAAGCCAGAAAGAGAAGGATCGGACAAAGGATTCCAAAATTATCAGTGACAGAACAGAGTATTTGGCAACTTTAAAACTTATAAGTAAACCCGCATTTTTAAATACAAAGACTGGAGATCAATAGAATCAGATCACCCGTCATAAGAGGAATAAAAAATTTCCAGACCAAGTGATTCGAAAGCATCCTAAGTCCATTCTAAACTGTGCCAGGAGATTGTGTTCCCAAAAGTTACTTTAAGGTAAGTGTAAACATTTATTTTACAAATGTGAATTTGACATGTTTCTTGCTAAGTGGTTATATATGAGGCTGGCAACCTCAACATATGAAAATAGTATGTTCATAAACCACTACAGCAAGCGCTGGTGTTTGTTTTATGCTAATTCGCTCAGAAACGTGAAAGCAGCAGCGATCCCAGACTCCGACTGGAGCAGCGATGAGTGATGATTACATCATATGTGCTTAAAGTGTATCATATCATTTTGTGAGATATATGTACCTTGTTAATTGTAATTCAGGCAAATTATTGCATTTCACGCTGTCCAAGCACATATTTTTCCCATTTTAATACCCAGAAAAATATTGGTGATTTCTAATCACATTCCCTGAGTTACGCTGTGTATACTCAAGAATTCAATTATTCAGAGAGACTAACATTGGTGGGTGCACAGCGAGACAATGCGCCTGTTAATCTGCAGCCAACAAATGTACTTAGCAGAGGCATTTGTTCTTTCTATTTTGTCTAAAAGTTCGTGGAACGAAGCTATAAGACCGTTCGAGGAACGAAGCTATCAGACTGTGAAGTGTCATCATCACAAAAGAATTGACGAAACCAAGGCTGCATGAATAACTTATACCAGTTCTTGTAAAAGGCACTAGCAAACGGACATCAAATTTTAATTTTAAATTTAAATCCTCAACCCAAGTCTCAATGACGAGAAATTTTATTTAACTCTAAAAGTCACAATAATTTCATCGTTATTTTAACCTGTTAACTAATTGATTATTAAATTTGTTACATGTTGTTTTAAAACATAACAATAATTTTTTATTCAGTTATTATAAGTATGAAAGCAAACGTATGAGCAAGACTCTTTAATATATATATATATATATATATATATATATATATATATATATATATATATATATATATATATATATATATATATATATATATATATATATATATATATATATATATATATAATAATAATAATAATAATAATAATAATAATAATAATAATAATAATAGCCCCTTCAGTCATAACTGACTATGGGAATGCGCCCCTGAGGTGGCTGCCCTCAGCTGCTTATTTTCCTGGTGCTCCTTTCGACGTTTTCTCCTCACCTCTGCTCCTTGTGTGAGCCTCTCTTCGCCCAATCTGAGGTGGTGCCGTAAATAGCATCGCCACTTAGTGCGATCGGCAGCTTCAACCTCCCATGTCGCTGGATCCATGTCCAGTGCCCTCATATCTCTCTTGCACACATCTTTGAACCTCAGCTGTGGTCGCCCAACTGTTCTCTTGCCATCTGCTAATTGTCCGTAGAAGATATCTTTTGGGATGCGACCATCTTCCATGCGGCGAACATGGCCAAGCCAGCGAAGTCTGCGTTGTCTAAGCAGCGTATACATACTCTGAAGGCCAGCACGTGACAACACCTCGACATTTGTCACTTTATCTTTCCACGAGATGCCGAGAATGCGGCGTAGACACCGCAAATGGAAGGTATTGAGCCTTCTTTCTTGCTTAGCATAGGTCGTCCAGGTCTCGCTGCCATATAGGAGTGTGCTGGTGACGCAGGCATTATATACCGCAGCTTTGGTCTTCATTGTGAGTTTAGAGTTTCCCCAAACATGCGATGTGAGGCGGGCAAAGGTAGCTGCAGCTTTGCCAATGCGGCTGTCGATTTCTGTATCCAGTGAGAGTTTGTCATTGATGGTAGACCCTAGGTATGTGAAGTGGTGCACCACTGCCAATTCATAGTTATCGATAGTGATAACTGGTGCAGCACCCACATCCTGACTCAGCACAATCGTTTTCTTTAGACTTATTGTGAGGCCAAAGTTCTTGCATGCTTTAGTGAAGCGATTCATCAAGCTCTGAAGCTCCTGTTGGCTTTGAGTGACGACTGCAGCATCATCAGCGAACAACAAGTCTCTTATAGTGACCCTTCTGATTTTTGTTTTTGCCTTCAGCCTTGAAAGATTAAACAGACGGCCATCTGACCTAGTGTGAAGGCATATTCCTTCAGTTGCATCTCTGAATACATGTTTCAAGAGTAAGGCAAAGAATATTCCGAAGAGGGTCGGAGCCAGAACACAGCCTTGTTTAACGCCACTTCGTATATCAAAGGGCTGTGACGTGCTTCCAGCATATTGGACTGTTCCCTTCATGTCGTCATGGAATGACTTTATCATTTCCAGCATTTTAGAAGGGCAGCCTATTTTCAGGAGGATTTTAAAGAGTCCATCCCTACTAACCAGGTCGAATGCTTTTGTGAGGTCTATAAAGGCGATATATAATGGTCTTTTCTGCTCTCTTGATTTTTCCTGAAGCTGGCGGAGAGAGAAGATCATGTCTGTTGTTGATCTGCCAGCTCGGAATCCACACTGTGCCTCTGGATATATGCGCTCAGCTAACTTGTGTAGTCGCATTAAGATGACTTTGGCAAAAACCTTACCAACAATACTAAGAAGAGAGATGCCTCTGTAGTTATTGCAATCACTTCTGTCTCCTTTATTTTTATACAGTGTTACAATCTTGGCATCTCGCATGTCTTGAGGAATAGTTGTCTCTTCCCAGCACTGGCACAGCATCCTATGCAGGGGATGTAATAGCGTGCTCTTACAGCATTTGATTAAATCAGGAGGAATCCCATCACTGCCTGGTGCTTTGCCAGAGGCCAAGCTATCAATGGCCTTACTGAGTTCTTCTAATGTTGGTTCGGCATCCAGCTCCTCCATAGTTGGCAGACTATTGACAGCATCAAGGGCTGCAGGTGTAACGGTATTGTCTCTAGCGTAAAGCTCAGAGTAGTGCTCGACCCACCTCTCCATCTGCTTACCCTTATCGGTTAGCTTCTCTCCGCTGATGGTTTTTAGCGGTGCCGTCTTACTTTTATGGGGGCCAAGTGCTTTCTTTATACCGTCATACATTTGTCTAATGTTGCCTGTTTGCGCTGCGATCTGGATGCTCTCATTGAGCTGGAGCCAATAGTCATTTGCACAGCGTCGAGCAGTTTGTTGAACTTTGCTTCTCGTAGCCCTCAGGATCTGTAGGGTTCTGGCACTCGGTGAACGTTTGTATTCATTCATAGCACTGCGCTTAGCTTCAATAACAGGTGCCATCACATCTGATGAAGCGTCAAACCAGTCATTTGACTTTGCTGTTTTCTTACCAAAGGTGGCAAGTGCAGTACTTTGAATGGTGTTCCGTAGATGCTCCCAGTTCTCTGTAATAGTATCACCATGCTGAGGGCTACTGAGCATTTTCTTGAAGGTCGCAGTGAATTGAGCGATCATGAAAGGGTCTGACATCTTGCTGGTATCAATGCGTGGTTTCCCTTCATGTCTGACACGATAGAGTTTTCTTGGTTGTGCTCTGATTTTGCAGCAAACCAAGGAGTGATCTGTGTCACAGTCTGCACTATGGTACGAGCGCGTGGAGAGCACAGACCTGAGGAGTGGCCTTCTGACGAGAATCAGGTCAAGTTGGTGCCAGTGCTTGGATCGTGGGTGTCTCCATGACACCTTATGCTGGGGTTTTGTCTGAAAGTAGGTGTTGGTCACGCAGAGGTCATGGTGGACGCACAACTCTAAGAGCCGTTGTCCATTTTCATTCATCTTGCCAATACCAAACCTGCCCAGACATGAAGGCCATGAAACATTATCGGCACCCACTCTAGCGTTAAAGTCACCAAGGAGAACAAGCTGTTCTTGCCTAGGTATGCTTTTGATTACTGCTGCTAGATTCTCGTAGAACTCATCTTTAGCTTCTGAGGCAGAGTACAGAGTAGGAGCATACACACTGACAAGGGTGATGGGACCTGTGCTAGTTTGCAGGCGGAGCGTTAACAGGCGTTTTGATCCATTCTCGCCTGGTTCAACCATTTTAGTTAGCGATTTTTTGACCGCAAAACCTACTCCGTGTTCTCTAGCTTTATCAAGATCTTTCCCTTGCCAATAAAATGTGTAGTCCTTCTCGCTCACCATTCCAGAGCCCGCCAGGCGCGTTTCCTGAAGTGCAGCTATATCCACCTGAAGTCGTTTAAGCTCATCATTAATTATGGCTGTCTTCCTTACATCGTTTACATCCTGTAGGTTTTCGGATAGTCCAGTCAACATAGTCCGGACGTTCCAGCATCCCAATCTGAGAGTTTGCTTATTTCTATTTTTTCGATAATTGCTTGGTGCAAAATTTTCTGTCCACAGTTCGGGTTTGACCCTAATCCCCATGCACCCAATGGGGAAAGCAGACAGTGGCGGGACAACATCTTATTGACTGGGGGCTGCCCAGCTTGAAGCGGGCGGTAGCTGTCCAGTGAGATCCTAGAACCTCTCCCACTGTCGGAAGTAGCCCCTGGCGCCATGCCCTACGCCAATTGGGCAAAATGCTTATAACCGGTAACTGCTACTTCCCGTGTTTTGCCGACACCTATAGGGTAAAGCTGGAGTGTCCTCTCCAGGGCGCGAGCTTGGGCACAGTTATATGGAGATCAAGCTGTTGCACACAACAGTTAAGGAGGTGGCAGTGTAATGGTGTGGGCAGGCATCTGTATGAATGACAGGACCGACCTTCACATATGCCAGGTCAATATCACAGGGCTCTACTACCATGACAACATCATCGAGCCTATCGTTGTGCCATTTGCTCAACGGCACGGACCAGATTTCATCTTCCAGGATGACAATGCACGTCCACACCGTGCTCGCGTCGTCCAAGATCACCTTCAGATGCAACATATCCGAAAGTTACCGTGGCCGCCGATGTCCCCCGACCTGTTTCCTATTGAGCATTTGGGAGGCGTTTTTCGGGCATGCGAACAACATGTCCGGCCCATCTAATTTGGGCCCTCTGCAGCAATGTGTAGATGCTTGAGATACGTGCTCTGTTGAGGACCTCAGAATTAGATACTCTATCATGCCACTTGATCCTGAGAATCCCGCAAAGACAGCTCATGTGGAAATGATTATGCTTCTTGGCATGTCTGCTATACACTGTCCATGTTTCATAGGCATACAGGAGGGTAGTGAGCACTATTGCATGATATACTTTTATCTTGGTGGCGGCACTAATTCATTGTCGATCCCAGACATTTACTCTTAGTCTTCCGAAAGCCGCACTTGTCTTGGCAATTCTGTTGTTGACCTCGGAGTGGATATTCGCATCTTTGGTAAGGGTACTGCCAAGATACACCTTTGAAGACCCACATTAGAAACTCTAGGTTTTGGCCACTGTTGGACCACTACTGCAAGGGGAGACAACCCGTGACATTCACAAAACGTTAGAAATCATGCCACCAGCAATATTATCTATAGGTCAATATAAAGTCTTCTACCGAGTTTCCTACTGTTTTAAGTAATAGACATTACAAAAACCATAAGTCAGAAGAGTTCAGGACCATCACTGGTGTAAGACAAGGTGATATCCTATCACCTTACCTCTTCATACTCCTTATGGACGATGTCATCAAGGCATGTAAGGAGAGAACAAGAAAGTATTCAGTGGGGTACTGGAAGATGAGACAGGTCTATATTTCGGAGCTGGCATTTGCTGATGATGTTGCCCTGATTGCTAAATCAGAGGCACATCTCCAATCCAACCTGCAAGTCTGGAAGGAAGAGCTGGAGAAGAGAGGGATGGTCATAAGCAGCTCTAAAACAAAATCCATGGTGATATCACGAGAAGAAAGAAAACATCAGATTAAGTTGGGAGAACAGGTCCTGGAGCAGGTCGACCACTTTAAATATCTCGGAGCTATTATAGACCGAAAGGGAGGCATCAAAGAAGAGTTGGCCACTCGAAAAGCAGCGGCTGGGAGACTTTTTCAGGCCATAAATCGTGGATTCCTCAGCAAGAAAGAGGTTGGTAAGAAAACGAAGATGGCTGTATACCGCTCCACCTATGTCCCAGTCTTGACATATGGATGCGAGTCGTGGGCAATGACTACAACCCACAAAAGCCAGATCCAAACCTCAGAAATGAGGTATCTGAGGAAAGTGGTTGAAGTAACAAGAAGAGACATGGTCCGCAACCAGACGATCCGTCAAGGCCTAAAATCCCATCCGCTGCAGACCCAAATAGAACAGTCCCAACTAAGATGGTTTGGCCATGTCTGCAGAATGGGAGAAGATCGGCTACCACGACAAGCATGGGAAACAAAGAGCCAGGGATCCAGACCTCCAGGACGACCCAGAGTCCGCTGGGAGGACAACATTAGACAATCTTTGAAGGACCGAGGACTAGAATGGAACCAGGCCAGGAAGAAGACAGCTGATAGAATGGTCTGGCGCTCTCTCTTCCAAATCTCTACACCTCACGGTAGAAGGGGAACGACTAAGTAAGTAAGTAAGACATTACAAAAAAAAAAAAATAAAAAAAAATAACATATGAACATGCTTCACGAAACGGGATACAATTCTGTATATGAAATCTTAAAGCAAATTGCTATTAAACACACGCCTGATCGAACGACTATATTTTAGGAGATCAGTAAGATAAGATTGCCCATTATTCCCCCTGTTATATACCCTTCAAAAGAAGTTAAGGACCAGTAGGTGAAAATGACCCAAAAATAATAAAAAATTATAAAAATTATATTTCATAAGCAATTAATCTGACATTGATTTTTCTCGAACGACAAACATTCAACACGTGCTGCATGGGCCACCAGCATACCGTGTGGCTAGTGTTCGGCTCAGCAAGCACGCTGAAAAAATGCTGCTGAGACGCCAAAATGTGGGTGTTTTTAATGATGTCTGAGCATGAAAAAAATACCTGCTGTTCCAAAAAAGCGTGATGCATGTGGGAGACTGTAGTGTTGGTCTTGAGCTGTACTCACAAAATTGTCTTTATAAGCAACACAAGTGCTGCATAATCATTGCACAACAATATGGCTCAACGACGAAAGCTGAGTGTTATGGATAAAGGAAGAGCCATTGCGTGGTTGCAGGAAGGTCTTACTGTCCGAAATGTCGCTCAGAATCGTGCAGTATCTCATTCAGTTATTGTCAGACTGCAGCAGCGCTTTGCCCAGTTGTGCTGTGTTTTTATTTTTCATTTTCATTTCACTTTGCACCCTTAATAAAAATGGTCCTTAACTTCTTTTGAAGGGTATATACATATAATTAACTTAGAGACGTTCATAAACAGAATAAGTCAAGATCCAGAAATGCAAACATTGCAAAAGTCAGGAGCGGGCAAACAGCAGTTAATAGCATACTCATATGTCAGAATATCTTATTCTTTCTATTGTTCATTAATTTTAAAAAATTAAAAACAAAAAATCACAGAATTTTGCAGATTTAGGGAGTCAGAAAACAACAGACCAAAATTATGCGTAATGGAAACAAGGAAATGAACAAAATAAAACAGACTGCTTATTTCAATTCTAACAAACTAGTAAAATTAAAAGATATGGAATCGTGTTTTCCACCTCATCGATGTAACGAACGAAATATGAGATAAAATAACTTCAAAAATTGAAGAAAACTTAGAGGGTTATAAACGTAAAACTGCAGCGATACTTGACAGAATCGTTTACAAAAAATGTAAACATATAAAAATGTAAAAAAAAACCAAAAAAAACCCACGTAATATACATATCATATACACTCGATCTCCAACACACAAAAAACAGTGACAGAAGTTTATTACCTCATCAAATTTGTATTATCACAACCACAGACATAACATAGCCCCATGTAGTTGTTGGGGGGGAGGAGGAGGGGGGGAGAGGGGGGGAGGGTCTCTGAAGAGTCAAAGAAAGAATAGGAGTACTGTTACCTCAGGCATGTCGTACAAGGCGACTAACATGAGGTTGTGCATGTGGTTGGCAACCTCATTATGTAAAACTAATTACTACAGAAACCACCACTACAACAGCATATGAATGCTTGGTGCTGGCTTCCTGAAAGGGGACGAGCTTTAATGGTGGCTCCATGCCGCCATAAACAGAGACAAATAAAATGATAAATTATTCATAACACAATATAAGAGACGACATTTTAATACAAGATAAATGACGAAAAAGGACATCCCTGCAAGACTTCAGAATAAAACACGAGAACAATATCTGGTATAAGCGACATCTATAAGTACACGCATGTAAGTATGCTATTTACATTCGGCAAAGTAAGCAAAGCAATGCACAACTTTTCAAAACCATAGCTGTTTGTTTTTAACTTAGTAGGAAAGGAGAAATCACTCCATCAAACAACTACAGGCATATATAAACTTCTAGTACTAATTTAACAGTTCCAAAGGTTGTTATTGCCGGGAGTTGTAGTGAGGATAAGCTCTCACTGCAGATAAAATACTTCTATGGCACGCTCCTCAAACAGCCTCTGACAACCAAGTCCAGCTCCCGGCCTTCACGTGTGGCTCAATTTGAGCCCGGCGGAACTGTTTCCACTGACGGGAGAAGGGGCAAAGGCGAGCGACTGGCGCCTTAAAACCAGCAGCTTCGGGCAGATAGGGCTCGTGATCCTTGGTTGGTAGCTTATCTAAGAGAAGGAACTCTGAATTCAAACCACCGCTGCCTTGCGGGAATATCCATTTATGGAATTGGCTTCGGGAGTAAACCCTGAGGATAAATCCGGAGTCGGAGTCCCTAAGGCAGTCTAATGTCGATTCGACATTATTCTGGCAACTCCTGCGACATGGCTGGTACCAAACTGTATCGGCTATTGCCGTTCCTTTCGATCTACCGGCTGTGTGGAGAGGGGGAACATGCTGCATGGGCAACAGCTTGATCTCCATATAACTGTGCCCAAGCTCGCGCCCTGGAGAGGACACTCCAGCTTCACCCTATAGGTGTCGACAAAACACGGGAAGTAGCAGTTACCGGTTATAAGCTTTTTGCCCAATTGGCGTAGGGCATGGCGCCAGGGGCTACTTCCGACAGTGGGAGAGGTTCTAGGATCTCACTGGACAGCTACCGCCCGCTTCAAGCTGGGCAGCCCCCAGTCAATAAGGTGTTGTCCCGCCACTGTCTGCTTTCCCCATTGGGTGCATGGGGATTAGGGTCAAACCCGAACTGTGGACAGAAAAATTTTGCACCAAGCAATTATCGAAAAAATAGAAATAAGCAAACTCTCAGATTGGGATGCTGGAACGTCCGGACTATGTTGACTGGACTATCCGAAAACCTACAGGATGTAAACGATGTAAGGAAGACAGCCATAATTAATGATGAGCTTAATTAAACGACTTCAGGTGGATATAGCTGCACTTCAGGAAACGCGCCTGGCGGGCTCTGGAACGGTGAGCGAGAAGGACTACACATTTTATTGGCAATTGAAATATCTTAATAAAGAGTCTAGAGAACACGGAGTAGGTTTTGCGGTCAAAAAATCGCTAACTAAAATGGTTGAACCAGGCGAGAATGGATCAGAACGCCTGTTAACGCTCCGCCTGCAAACTAGCACAGGCACCAGGTCCCATCAACCTTGTCAGTGTGTATGCTCGTACGCTGTAGTCTGCCACAGAAGCTAAAGATGAGTTCTACGAGAATCTAACAGCAATTATCAAAAGCATACCTAGGCAAGAACAGCTTGTTCTCCTTGGTGACTTTAACGCTAGAGTGGGTGCCGATAATGTTTCATGGCCTTCATGTCTGGGCAGGTTTGGTATTGGCAAGATGAATGAAAATGGACAACGGCTCTTAGAGTTGTGCGTCCACCATGACCTCTGCGTGTGACCCAACACCTATACTTTCAGACAAAACCCCAGCATAAAGGTGTCATGGAGTCACACCAACCCCCACGATCCAAGCACTGGCACCAACTTGATTGACCTGATTCTCGTCAGAGAAGGGGCCACGATCCTCAGGTCTGTGCTCTCCACGCGCCGCTCGTACCATAGTGCAGACTGTGATACAGATCACTCCTTGGTTTGCTGCAAAATCAGAGCACAACCAAGATGAAAACTCTATTCGTGTCAGACATGAAGGGGAAACCACGCATTGATACCAGCAAGATGTCAGACCCTTTCATGATCGCTTCAATTCACTGCAACACTTCGTACGAGGAAAGTGCTCAGTAGCCCCTCAGCATGTTGATACTATTACTGAGATCTGGGAGCATCTACGGAACACCATTCAAAGTACTGCACTTGCCACCTTTGGTAAGAAAACAGCAAAGTCAAATGACTGGTTTGATGCTTCATCAGATGTGATGGCACCTGTCAATTGAAGCTAAGCGCAGTGCTATGAATGAATACAAACGTTCACCGAGTGCCCAGAACCCTACAGATCCTGAGGGCTACGAGAAGCAAAGTTCAACAAACTGCTCGACGCTGTGCATGAAATGACTTACTGGCTCCAGCTCAGTGAGAGCATCCAGATCGCCAGCTGCAAAAGGGGTAGGGCAAACATTAGACAAATGTATGACGGTATAAAGAAAGCACTTGGCCCCCCATAAAAGTAAGACGGCACCGCTAAAAACCATCAGCGGAGAGAAGCTAACCGATAAGGGTAAGCAGATGGAGAGGTGGGTCGAGCACTACTCTGAGCTTTACGCTAGAGACAATACCGTTACGCTCCTGCAGCCCTTGATGTGTTTTGTCAACAGTCTGCCAACTATGGAGGAGCTGGATGCCGAACCAACATTAGAGGAACTCAGCAAGGCCATTGATAGCTTGGCCTCTGGCAAAGCACCAGGCAGTGATGGGATTCCTCCTGATTTAATCAAATGCTGTAAGAGCACGCTATTACATCCCCAGCATAGGATGCTGTGCCAGTGCTGGGAAGAGACAACTATTCCTCAAGACATGCGAGATGCCAAGATTGTAACACTGTATAAAAATAAAGGAGACAGAAGTGATTGCAATAACTACAGAGGTGCATCTCTCCTTCTTAGATGTATTGTGTGGTAAGGGTTTATTTTGACCAAAGTCATTCTTAATGCGACTACACAAGTTAGCTGAGCGCATATATCCAGAGGTCACAGTGTGGATTCCGAGCTGGCAGATTCAACAAAACAGACATGATCTATCTCTCTCTCCGCCAGCTTCAGGAAAAATCAAGAGAGCAGAAAAGACCATTATATATCGCCTTTATAGACCTCACAAAAGCATTCGACCTGGTTAGTAGGGATGGACTCTTTAAAATCCTCCTGAAAATAGGCTGCCCTTCTAAAATGCTGGAAATCGGATAAACAGTCATTCCATGACAGGCTCATGAACAAGGGAATACCATTCCAATATGTCTGGAAAGACACGTCACAGTCCCTCATTGATTATACGAAGTGGCGATTTTTAAACAAGATGCTGTGTTCTGGCTCCGACCCTACTTCGGATAATCTTCTATTGCCTTACTCTTGAAAACATGCATTCAGAGATGCACAAGGCCAACTGAAAGGAATATGCCTTCACACTAGGTCAGATTGGCTCGATCTATCTTTTAATCCTTTCAAGGGCTGCTGAAGCGCCAAAAACCAAAAATCCACGAAGGGGTCTACTATAGAGGGAGACTGTATTGTTCTGCTGCATGATGCAGTCAGCCCCGCTCACTCAAAGAGCCAACCAAGAGCTTCAGAGCTCTGATGAATCGCTTACACTAATAAGCATGCAAACAGCGACTTTGGCCTCACAATTAAGCTCCTAAAAGAATAAACGAATGCTTTGCCTGTAGGTCAGGATTTTGTTGGAGTGCCTGCCACCAAGTTATCACTATCGATACAATATGATATGGGCTGGGCTGCACCACGTTCACATTCCTAGGGTCTACCATCAAGACAAACTGCTCTATGGATACAGAATTATCGACTAGCCCGCATTGGTGTGGGTGGTGAAAGTGGTGATGTTACTAAATATTTATTAGGGGGACTTAGTGTACTGATCTGAGTATACTGCCTGGTGAAATGCAAGTATCTATAATCTAATTAAGGTAGTGTATTATAGATAAACCGTACTTGCCTGACACACACTAATCTATCATTTCTTCACGATAGTCAGTATTTGTTTCTGCACCATATAGTTGTTGACATAACGTTTTGTGTCGGTTGCGTGGCAGCTATCACAGGAATCATTACCCCCTTTATATCTTATTTGCCAAATAGTAGACTAGGCCTGTTTAATGCTGGTTTGCAGGATTGGAATAGCATCTGTAGGCGCTATTATCAGGGAAGTACATATGATATTAGTTAAAACATATGTTTATATAAGTAGATATATGGTGATGTTTCAAAAGACGGATTAGTCCTGTTCTTCTATATGTAATCGTCGGAATAGATGATGGTGGTTGTTTCGACATGGAGAAGAGGCAGGGCACAATACCTGTATTACAGTATGAGATTCAAAAACCAACCCACAACTTGGCATCCACCTTACATCCTCACTGTATAATTGATTTTTTGAGGAGGATGGAAGTAAATTCCCACACGCACCTCAAGTATTCATGGTAATGTTTATATTTGCAAATAACATCATGGGAAAAATTTAGGTTTGTGGTGATAGTGACCCACGGGTGGGGTTTAGTTTGTCAATGCGGGAGGGGCCGATCGGTGTGCTCGGGGGTGAATTGAAAGATCATAGTAAAAGTGAAGCGCTTCACGTTGGTACTATAGAGGATCGGAAGGAACATTGCCGTCAGATTGTGAGAGAGTGCGCGGTTAGCATGGGGCTCCAACAAATAAGATGTTGACTCGGACGCAAGATTGGGGAAAGTACAAGATGTTGTGGGTATTTGTATTGGGATTTAGGACCAACAAATGTAGCCAAAAAAGCTTTCGTAGGCGGCTACAGTGAGGGTGGTATTTTGGCAGCGTGCTTCCAGTTCCTGTCCACCCCCCAAAACCCCCCACACACCCCCCCCCACCCAAACCCCCCGAGGGTATACACTGTTAAGCGGAACGCAGCTCTATGACATAGGAACCTTTATTTTGACATATTTCATTGCCGGGGTTGCGACACCCCGAGATTTCGGCGTCCACGAGTACCACAATTGGCTTGGACGCCTGGAGTGGTATGTTTAATGGGTATGCAAAACAGATCCCCAGGAGACAGGGGGGGTGCAAAATCGTATAACAGATGCGACAGGATCAAGTGAGCTTTGGTACCCGGACTGCATCCCTTTTGAGGTGTAAATTGGACAGTAGGAATAGTATTAAGATAATGGCGACTCATGTAGTATAGGCGTGGGAGACATTCCTCAACAACACCACCCTTCCATACACATACCGCAAAACATGATCTATTCCTTAGTACATATATATTTCAACTGGTGGAGATAATTTCATCCGAATCCCACATCCGAATCTCTATCTCCCTGCTTCCTGAAATACTTCCCCCCCCCCAACATATTAACAAGGACCATTTAGTACACGCACTTTAAATGGGTACAATCACTCAAGCCCAAGTAACCAAATACACACATAGATCACAAAAAACCCAAGCCCCGGACACTAATTCAGCTGAAAAATGGCTAAATTACGTGAGGGACGGAGACCACGTTCGACATTCGACATGAATGAGGGAGACCCTGGAAATGTGGACCCCCGGGGGCGTTTTTCTCCACCTCACCGACCACTTAAAGCCGGCTCACCCTCCAGCGTTCTACATGAGAATCACTTCGGCCCGTTCTGGAATAGCCGAGACTGGAATTGGACAAGGGTGAGACGAGCGTCTCCGAGGGATACGGTTTAAAAGCTTTATAATGGTGTTCGTCACAGTCTAACCCTGGCATCCTCGATAATCGTGATTTCACGACTAGTTGTTTATGTGCATGGGAAAGTAATCGGATAGTAGGTGGGGTCACAGCCAGATGGTGGTTTATCGTATTACGATGATAGGGGTAGAAGAAGGTATTATAATCCATAATCTGTTGGCTAGGAATTTAGAAAAGACCGAAAATCAATTAAACAATTAAACTTCTTATAATATTGTGGTGATAACTCATGGTGTGGCAATAATTTAATGGCGGAAGGAGAACCAGATGCACCGTGTGATAAATGACGAAAGCGGCGGACTGGATCCTAGTAGACTATAGAGGAGTAGAGCACTGTGCAATTGGCACCCCGAGAATAGAGGCCACAGGATCTTGGGCCACGGAATAGCTATACAGTCTCGGCGTTACAATTTGGTCGACAGTCTAGTATAGCATACGTCCAACTTCCGCTAACAAATAATAACCTATTGCGGGGAGTTATGACCGCGATGAGGAGGTGTGCTTCTGTTTATTATGGGATTGATATGTAATAAGGGAGTAGTGAACCTCTGTATAAGGGTTTAGTAATGTGTGTGAGGTGGGTTGTGGCACCCCACCAAAAACATGTTGCGTGAATGTCCGTTGGTTGGATCTTTACAATTTGGTTGCGTCCACACAATTTGGCGTATCAGGGGTAGTGCACCCCCCCCACCCCGCCCCCCCTCTTTATGTATTATAGTTATGTTTTTTCTTTATCTGGACCTATAAAAAACATTTTGGGTAATTATTTCGCCTATTCCAGAAGCAGAAACGCTTCATTTTGTTCATGGAGCACACCATTGTACGGCAATCCCCATATATTTTAAATATATGTTTGGTGTGTTCGGGGTGTTATGAAGTGTATATTTGCGGTTCCATGTTTTTAATATTTATGTCAGGGACACAACCTAAGGCATACCAATAATATCACCCCACCCCCCACAATAGGTTGGATATTAGATTAGTAGTAGGAGGCTGATGCGACTTCAAACACGCATATGTATTATCTACCTCTGTTCATTTCCCATGATATAATGTGTTGGCTGGAAGACCGGCACTCTGATTCTCAGTATGTTTATCGACAACGGTTCAATGTTATTTAACAATGAGTGTGTCCTCTTCCTTTTCTCCCCGCCCGAATTAATGTAGCGTTTTTTGTCCCCGATATTTAACTACCTAAACTGAGCGGGATTAAAGACGGTAGTAATTTATCACCCCCCCCCCCCCCCCCCCCCCTCCCCCCCCCCCTCCCGTATACCCACGTCCGAAAAAAGTTTAGCCATGCATTGTTAGTTGCTTACAAGAGTTTGAATGGCAGCTTTTGTGGTATCGCTGCTAGAAGCTTGTGTTTTGCTGTTCGGCTTTCATGCACCTCCCTTTACCGATTCAACTCATAGCACAGTCCATCACTGATCTCGTTTCTGTTTTGGGCCCCAGTGGTGTG